>JAOWBC010001714.1:13089129-13099988 GCA_028566105.1 Hypoplectrus providencianus
TGTGTGTGTGTGTGTGTGTGTGAGATACAGACCGCACCAATAAAATAAACTTCAGCTGGCAGGGAGCATTTAAATGTGGCGTCTCTCTCTTCCCGGCAGGGGTGACAGTGTGGGAGATGATGTCATTCGGGGCGGAGCCGTACGCCTCCGTGCAGCCTCAGGAGGTGCCGAGTCTGCTGGAGAAGGGCGAACGCCTGTCACAGCCCCACATCTGTACCATAGACGTCTACATGGTCATGGTTAAATGTGAGTGTGCTAAAACTTCATAGCCGGTTTGCACAAACATGCAAAGACCTAAAATGTTTCACTTCCTCTCTCTAGGCTGGATGATTGATGAAAACATAAGGCCGACCTTCAAAGAGCTAGCCAGCGACTTTACCCGCATGGCAAGAGACCCACCAAGATACCTAGTCATTAAGGTCAGGATGTTTTTTATTTTCAGACTAAGTGCACTGGCTGTTTACTGAGACTTTAAAGCAGTGATTTACCCCTCATCAATCCATAGAAGGAGACTTTGTTGCTGTTGAATGCCTACACAGGGAACGAAGAATCTAAAAACAGAGAAAATCCCTTTTTATTTTAAGCAAACTAAAGTGGACTAGACTTATAATGTGTAATATTGTGAGAACAGTGCATGAATTTGCTGAGAGTTTGTGAAGTGAGTGTGATATAGTTTTGCTGTTATCAAGGTTTTTCTCATACTTTGTTCACCATAGAGGAATTTAAAGAATCAACATTTTATTAAAAAATTTAATGGAAACATGGGTTAAGTAATTGATACAGACAATTTCCGGGCAAAGTATTTCTTCAACCCTGTTTCCATGTCTGTGTATAGTTGGAAGGAGGAGAGGCTGCCTCAGTTGAGATCCATCGAAGAGAGTCAGAGCGAGGGCTTTTGGATGCAGATTTGGAAGACCAAGATGAGGAGGGACTGGAGGACGGTTTGACTACTCCTCCACTCCAACACTCTCCATCGTGGAGTCTGTCTCGTTCGCGGATTAATTCTTACAGGGTAATAAAATGATCCCTCATTTTGATACTTAGACTATTTGGGGATTATTTAGCACAGAAAGCTTTTTCTTCCCTGATTTGTAGAGTGGCACCTCTCAGGCCGGACCCACTGGATACCTGCCGATGACCCCCAGCCCCGTGGACAGCATTCGCCAGGTGACACAGACACACACACTCGAAATAACTAAAACTGATTTGTTTGTATAAGCTGCAGCATTAATTTAATGTCCCTGCCTGTCTGTCCCAGCTGTGGCGTCACAGGTCTCGTCTGAGCTCGGTGCGGACGCTGCCAGAGAGGTCAGAGTTCAGGGGGAGCGCCAGAGAGGCGGAGCAGCGAGAGACCGGGAGTCTCCACAGGGCCAGGTTTGGCTCCGAGAGGGGCACTCCTCGTATTTCCATCAACCGGCACAGGAAGCTCTCATCAGCATCAAGTCCATCCTCGTATAAAGTGTGGACGGCAGAGGAAGAGGAGGAGATGGACCATTATGGCTACGTCCTGGCCGGGTCACCTGTTACTCCAGAGAGAGGTAAACTAACAGGAAGAACGGTGGTGGAAGGTATTCAGATGGTTTACTTCAATAAAAATACTAATACCACACTGTGAAATGACTCCACAACAAGTACAGAAGTATCAGCATAATAAAATATACCTCAAGTATTGAAAGCAAAACTAGTTCTGTAGAATGATAACATTCACATTATTATATATATTCTATACATATGATGTGGGATTATTGTGTTTGTTTTATTTAAGTCAGCAGCGTTGTACTTTGGTCGAGGTAGAGCTCATTATGACTAATTCGTTTATAGGTAAGATGTTAAAATAAGTTAAATTGATCACGTTTTCATGATAAATATTCACCTGAGTAATAACTAGTAGGCAAAGTAAAAAGTACAGTTTTTCCCTCTAAAATGTAGTGGAGTAGACAAAAAAAATGAATAAATGAAATGCTCAAGTAAAGTAGAAGTACCTCAAAATTGAATGCAAGGACAATACTTGGACAATACCACCACTGAGGACGGCTTATATTGTTTGCTTGACCGTTTTGAAAGTAACAGATAAATTATAACTCAAATTTTTCCTTCTTTACATTCTCTCGTGTCTTACAGTCCCTAAAATCCCTCATTCTGGGCGAAGAAACTCAAGGCTCAAGAATAATCTGTCTCTCGTGGTGATAAATCCCTCCCAGGAGTATGAAATCATGACAAAGGAGTCTCCTCCTTGCCCGGCCGGCGGCGTCTCATCACAGACTGAATGCCCTTCTGTGGCACTGTGTCGTAAAATCTCCCCTTTACCCTCGCCAACCTTCATGGCTGAATTACCTGTAGAGGACACAGCACATGCTGAAACTGTGGCATCAGCTGTCAGGAGAAAGCAGGAAGATGAGCACTGTGAAGAGGGTGTCCCAGAGCAGAGAGACTCCACAGAGACACATCAGCTAACCGGGGACAGTGACAGTGGGGTCAGAGCTGTGGATGACCGAGGAGAGACAGCTGAAGGGATCGGCAGGTATGAATACATGGATATCAGGCGATCTGATTCCATGGAGGGAGAGGATCCAGCATCTGAAACACGTAGGACTCATACACCTGCTGCAGAGACAGCGGACCAAACAGAGGAGCTGTTGAAAAAAGAGCTCGCGGAGGAAGAGGAAGGGGACAAGCACCACGACACAAATAAACAACCTGCACTTCAGGGGGATCTGCTCATGCCCAGGCCAGATGTGCTCACAGCTGGGGGAGAAATGGTGGAGGAGTATGAGGAGATGACCAGATTTGGAGTGTTGCCCGGTGGGTGGGAGCAGGCAGAGTACCAGAACCTTCCAGCGAAGGGGAGGGCTGTTTCTGAGGAGATGGGCAGCAGCAGGTGTGCAGGGATCGGGGGATACATCAAGGTGTGTGCTGGCATGGGGGAGCCTGGCAGCAACACATCTTTTGACAACCCAGACTACTGGCACAGCAGACTGTTCATCAAGCCAGATGCCGTACGCACCTAATCATGTGGACAGGGACAGAGATTTTTTAGTCACAGTTACTTTAGTTCCTGTCATAAGTGTGGGTTGGCTTATTAAGTTTTCCAGCTTTTTATCTTGAGTTGCAGCACCTGACAAACTTTGTAATATGACAGTGATAAAAGAAATACACACAAGTCTCATTCCACAGTTTTATGCAGTAAATAAATGTTTATGTGTGAGGATACAGAAACACAAAATATACTCTCCAGCCACTTTTTAGGTACACTTGTACACTATAATGTGCCCCAGTACAACTCTGCCATAAAGTCTGCCTTTACATGGATATTTTCATTTATTTTTTTATTTTTGTTTTACATTTAAGAAAGGTATTATAGTGAGCAGTGCCATATAATTTTTTACAGCTGTAACTGTTGGTATTTTTTTATGGATTTGTTTATGAGTGTCCTGCCACATTAAACACAGGGTTTACATAACAAAAGTTCATAATATGTTGGATTCAGTTGTATCTATCTACTGATTTTCCCAGTTATAAATCTGGGATTGCTTTACTGTCACAAGACTTGTGAATTTTGTTGCAGTAAGATGAGATGACCATGTCCTATTACCTTAGAGCAGTCTTTTTGTACTATGTATTATAATATGAATTATCATATGAGTGAATAAATACGATTATTTTGCAAATATAAAATAACTAATTATTTTTGTAGTAAAACAATGAAATGCCATCATTAAATATGATTATTTTGAATGATGTCCCAGTATGATACATGTATATATATTTTAATAACTTTCCACTTATCCAGCTTGAATGAGGTCAAACGGCATAAAAATGAGGTGGAGGTATGTGAACCGTGAACGCATCAGTGACGCACTCGCGCGCAATTTAGTCAGCGATCAGAGATAATCGGAGTAAGAGAGTCATATGAGCTCACTTCCGGTTTAGTTCACATCCCGTTTATGGGCTTATTAACGGGAAATCAACGTAAACTATTTTATGGTATATATTTATTCAAATGTATTTTTCTAATCAATATATATTATTTTGTAGAAAACAAAATATATCCCTGTAAAATAATACAGTAAATATCTCGAAGAATTATTTTAATGGTGGCATATACCTATTCTACGAGTATAGGCTTATTTCGGTTTCGGCAAGCCTTGAAACGTGTTTTTTCCCCCCACAAATGTTATACATAGAATGCGCGAATGAACAGCTGTAACGCTATAACCGGAAATTATCTTGTCGCTGGTGAATACTGATTCACGGTCTAATTTTAAAAGCCCGGTATGATTAAAAATATCCCCCTTGCCTTTTTCGGGTGCTACACTAAACCGTGCCGCGCTACACAGTGAACCATCTTGACTGCGAAGTGTATCTTTGGCAGCGGGCGGGATCTAGCTATCGTGGGCTGCCGGCCGGAGTCGGGCGGGCCGGTGCAGAGAGCAGCGTGGTCCATCCTGTGACTGACTGACACCCGCCGGGTAGAAAAGTTATTCTGAGTTCGCGGACACACTGCCAACATGTCTGGAGATGACGAGACACAGGAGCAGACCATCGCCGATGACTTGGTGGTCACCAAGTACAAGATGGGGGCCGAGATTGCGAACCGTGAGTGTATACGCGGCGTTAACGTGTCGTTTTGACTCTCAAGTATCAGGATAATGTTAGCTAGCAGTGTCAGCTAGTCATACCCAAGCAGCTGCTGTGCCATGTGCCGCAGCAGTGCCAACGCAGTTTCATACTAGAAAACTGCTCGTTGGTTAATATGAATCAAACATAAAGCTTGATATGTGTTTTGAACATGCTTTTCGTTACGGTAACCGTTATTTGTGAAACGACCCGTTGCTGTCACATTAGCCTGGTGAGCTAGCTAAGCAGCTATGAGGCTGAGCTACCTCACTAGCAGCCGTTAGCTAGCTGCAACTGCTAACAGATAACAATGACAAGTACAAAACTGAAGAACAATATGGAGATGTTCCAGAAATATCCACATTTAAACGTAGACAAGTAGCTTTAACAAATGAAGACAACTATAATTGTAATGTTTCTTATGAGATTCTAGTTATGGGTGCATTTAAATCCTGTCACTTAAAGTCATGAGTAACGTTAAGTTGAAGCTAATTAAAACCCCTAAAACTCTGTTATGTTACATTACGTGTATGATTTATGAAATCCTACAAGCTTACTTTATGAGCTGGTATTGCTTGTTGTTGAAGCAAATATAATAAAATATGTATCTTATTTTAAATAAAGTCTTATTTTAATGTGATATGCGTAAACATAATTTAATCATCATAAATATAGGTGAATTTCTTCCTCAGTATCTTAAAAAATACAAAGACACACAAACATATGTGTAAATGTATCCAATGTTTTACTTTCATTGTTACGGGGAAGGCTTCATGAATACTATTTATTCTGTACGTGGTCTTTATGTTTGGTCATAATTCATCTGCCACCTGTGTTGGGATTGAACAGCTGACCTTCCTGCCAGCTGAAGTTTAAATAGTACTCTTGTAAAACCTTCACACTAAAAAAAGACTACTAAACTTTTTAATTAGAGATGTGAGATCTAATTTCCCTGGCATTAAACAGAGAATTTATTTAGGAGAAGCTGACAATATATTTTGGCAATATTTATCTTTTTTTCTTTTTTTTCTTTTTTTTTACAGCTCTTAGATCTTAGATCATATTTTGAATGCAGTTGAAATTTGTGGCACTTTGCATTGTCCTTCATGAACATTTCAACTCACGAAATCGGAGTTAACGTCTATTGAAAACTATATTCTTCAGAAAAACCAATTCTAGGAAACATGTCTGATTACAAACATTACTAGCTAATTGATACATTTTTTTTATTAAGCAACACTTTTATTAGGTTAGGCATGGCACTTTGGTGCAAATCATGCAGTTATGTATAATTTTAAATGGACAAATAAATAAAATATTTATAAATTAGATAAGTGTCATTGACCAGTAGGTGGGGGTAATAAGGTTTAAAGGATGAGTCAAAAAATCACTTTCATTCTACTTCCTAATAAAAGTCAGACTCAGAAGATCCAATTTTTCAGTCATCCTGACCTCTCAAAAATTTCATATGGCTCAATATAAAAATTCAGCGGCGGGCTGTTTGTCATTCACAGTCTGTCCTTGGGTGTCTGCTGTGTTGTGGAGATGACTGATTTTGTATTGCAGCTTATCACTGCTGACCTACTTATATGACGTTAAGACATCTAATTTACTACGAGTATTATGCTGTGTGAAGCTGATATACAGCTGTCAGCCAATCTGTTAAATGTTTGTCTGATGTAACATCAGCTTAGTGAAAATGAAACGACTTCTCCTTACAAGCTATTAGGGGTGGGTATTGCCAAAGAAGTCACGATTCGAATCACGATTCACATGCCACGATGCGATTCTATCACGATGCATCACGATACTTGAATTATTGCGATGCATTGCGAATTTCCACTGAACACTGTTAGAAAAAAATTAAGCCATTACCAGGGGCTGACTGGCTGTGTATGATCTGGATCGTGTGTTCAATTGATGCATAACTCAATTCATACATAGCTGTATTTATTGAAACTACTTTTGGAGGTATTGCCATGAAAACAAATATTATTGGGCACAAGTTATTTTTTTGGCCTTTGTGATAGAGACAGTGAAAGAGGGAGACATGCGGTAAAGGACGCAGGTCGGATTCGAACCCGGGTCAACCGCGGCGAGGACAGAGTTTCTGTGGTGCGCGCTCTACCAGTTGAGCTATTTGGTCGGACGACCCACTGTTGTTTTTAAAGCCAAAATGCGTCCAAACATCTGACTTGAAATGTGACGGAGCCGGGCGAATTTTTTCTGTCTCCTCCATGTTTTATTTATGAATGACTCGTCGCAGTATCCCGCGACCGGAAATGCTTGTGACACAAGGCAACGGGCGTCAACACATCCGCAGCGACATCTACTGGACTGGAAGTTGTATTCCACTTGTTTTTAGCTGATGTTCGCCAACCATTCATGCCATTTTATTTATTCTTTTTTTTTTTAAATTAATAATCGATACTTGGCGTCAAGAATCGATGCAGTAGATCGAGAAAATTAGAATCGCGATGCATCGTCATGACGATTATTTTGCACACCCCTACAAGCTATTAACTGGGACTTATTGAGTGAGTGACAGTTGTTTTTCACACTGACACTGAATATCCTGCTTATCTATTAACAGTTGCAGGAATCATACATCTGCTATTAAATCTGAAAAATATACAAACTATGAAAGTGCTGAAATCATAAGATTATTGATTGTGTTTTGGGACATTTGGGATATTCTAATTAGCATTTTTTTAATGTTTCATGACATTTTATAGGACAAATGAATAATCAGCTGAAAGATAATGAAAGTAATCATTAGTTGCAGCCCGGCACTCTGTAATTGACTCTCTTTATCTCCTGTGTTGCAGAGGCTCTGAAGGCGGTGGTCGGGGCAGCTATGGCCGGTGTGTCCGTGCTCAGCCTGTGTGAAAAGGGAGACGCCTTCATTATGGCAGAAACCGGGAAAATCTTCAAGAAGGAAAAGGACATGAAGAAAGGTCTGTCTTTATGGCGTTTCATCTCGCTACCATCATCAATGCCTCTGGCTCGGCACGCCCTCATTCATTGTCTTCCTCTACACAGGTATCGCCTTTCCCACCTGTGTGTCAGTTAACAACTGTGTATGCCATCACTCCCCTCTGAAGAGTGAAACTGACGTCATTCTGAAGGACGGAGACCTGGTCAAAATGTAAGCACGTCCACCGAGAATACCAGACGCATTATAGTTATTAAACTTCATACATTATTGAGCTCACATTTTCCTGTTTCGTTTTTTTGCTCAGTGATCTGGGTGTGCACGTTGATGGCTTCATCTCAAATGTGGCTCACAGCCTCGTTGTTGGTGTGACCAAGGTACGTCATCAGTTAAATTAAACCTGAACTATGTCGCTCAAAAGTTAGAAGCCCAAACAGTTTCAGAACAGATTCTACATACTCAAGCATTTTTTTAAACATTATCTGATTACTGTCAGACTGAGTTGAGAGGTGTGTTTCTGATGATAGAGTCAACTCCTTTACTTATTACCTGATTGTAGGTTGCACAAATAACATTGCATATTATTCGTCTTGATGGCTCTGTTGTTTCACGCTGATCCCGCCTCACATGGTCTTGCCACTATTATTTTCCCTATTACACCTGTGAGACGTTCAGATTGAAGGTGAAACGTCACAGAGATATAGATGTGACTTTTTATGGCAGTCTGAAAGGAGCTTGTGACATTTTACTCACTGTGCCCTCGTTTCTTCCTACGATATATATTTAATTCCTGCACCTCTATGGAGTCAGTAAAAGCCAGCTAGAAGTAGGAAATAAGTCAAAGTTCAATACGCTTAATAATTTATTTTACAAAAAAATTGGAATCTTATGTATAAAACATTTTTCCTTCACTGCATGAAAAAAAGGACACCCTAATTACAACCTCTCTTTTCCTCTCCTCTCTGCTCTGTGTAAATAGCCCGCAGTTAATATCATTTAGATTTTGTTCCATGAGTATTGGTTTCAACTGAGTTGTTCATATCTTTCCAGTTGTACTCAGGAATGATGTAGTTAGTTAGTTAACTTTTTATTTTTTATGCCAAATTCTACATCAGACATGCAGAACAAAGTGTTTTTGATGAAATATCTCTATTTAAGCATAGAATTTGTTATTTATTGATGGAAGTTTGCCTCTGGATTCTTTCAAAGGGCTCAGTTACCAGCTATGGTAAATGGTGTCATTTTGGCAGAATACCATTGAGAAGAGGGGTTTCTGGTAGTCACATATTAACAGATTTTTTTTTTCCTCGTATCTCTTCAGGACAACCCTCTGACTGGGCGGAAGGCTGACGTTCTCAAAGCAGCTCACCTCTGTGCAGAGGCCGCTCTGCGTCTTGTGAAGCCAGGAAACCAGGTAAAACTCTCCCACCATGTAACAGGATTTCAGCAGCGGCCTGTTGGTAAACACACAAGCTCCTCTGATTCACATCATTTGGTTTCTCCCATCAGAACACACAGGTCACAGAAGCCTGGAACAAGATTGCAAAGTCATTCAAGTGCTCCCCTATTGAAGGTGGGTGTTTGGAAACATTCTGCATCTTTAAGCTCCAGAATTTCAACAGTATACGATGTAATTAACACGCTTGATTGTGTGCAGGCATGCTGTCCCATCAGCTCAAACAACATGTGATCGATGGGGAGAAAACGATCATTCAGAATCCAACGGACCAGCAAAAGTGAGTTCACTCAGCAGCCGCCCTCTGTCACTGACCCGGGGAGTTTATTTAGTGAAATAACTGATCTTATGGCTGACTTTATGCAGAAAGGACCACGAGAAGGCCGAGTTTGAGGTGCATGAGGTGTATGCTGTGGACGTGCTCGTCAGCACTGGAGAGGGGAAGGTGAGAGGAAGTCTCATATGAACTCCATTGTTCTCTTTAAAGGGAAGACATTTTTTAAAATCTGTAATATTTTGTAATTCAGGCAAAGGATGGAGGTCAGAGGACTACCGTTTACAAACGAGACCCCAACAAGGTGTACGGCCTCAAGATGAAGACATCACGGACGTTCTTCAGTGAGATGGAGAGGCGCTTCGATACAATGCCTTTCACTCTGAGGTAGCATCTTTTTAACATGGCTTTTTCACTAAATCAAAAATAAACATTTTATTAAGTTATGTTCCTGTCCAGACAATCAAACTAAACACTTATATTGTGCTTATTAGCGTGATCATTCAGAGGAATAGTTACATAAGTAGTTAACAACAAAAAGACATAAGGTAGTTGACAAAATGCAGGTACAGATATCAAGCTAAACGAAGAAAAAAAAAACAAAAAAAAAACCACAGCATTGTTAATTTTGCAACAAAGGGTAGATAATAAACAATGACAACCTGATCATAAACAGATGATGGTCGTACATCTTTTCTGATCAAAAAAGTAATCCTCTCCATTTTAAAGATTTTATAAATTATACCAATCCAGTCATCATTTCATAAATATTTCTGGTTTAAGCCACTGTCTTGTCATGACTTTTCTACTAGCAGTTTCTCATTTTTTTGTTTCTCTTTGCAGAGCGTTTGAGGATGAGGGCAAGGCCAAGTTGGGCGTGATCGAGTGTGCCAAACATGAGCTCCTGCAGCCGTTCAACGTGCTGCATGAGAAAGAAGGTGAGTGGAACAATGAGGGATGAAGGAAGGTTTGTCTGAGCCTTCACATGTACTTTGAAGTTAAAACAAAAAATGTCACTGCACAGGTAGCAGGTTGAATTATTTGTTTATAGGATTAGCCTTCTGGTTTTAAGGATACCGACCTTACAGGAACCCTGGCAACCTCAACATGACTATGGTGGCTCCACGTGTTCCCCACAGTGTCACCACGTGACTGCTCCACTTCTCGTGGTTAAAACCGTGCAGTGGTCTTACTTGGTTTCACTTCCTTTCAGGTTAACAGATACAAGACAAAGACAAAAACAAAATTTTTTTTGGCTCTTTCAATGAGAGAAACCAGAACAAATAACTGTGTTTGGTAAAAGTTTAGCTCAGATCCAAACTCAATGTTAGATTCAAGTCTGTGATGAGTCTGTAACCATTCAGCTACAGAGACTTCACACAATAAGCAACTCTGAAGGAGGTCATTAGAATTAGTTTTGTGCAGAATAATGTTTTTAATGTCATGGATCATAAAAAAAAAAAGATAGATTGCAAGTTGAATATATATACCGTATTTTCCGCACTATAGGGCGTACTGGATTATAAGGCGCAGTGTCAATGAATGGTCTATTTTTGATCTTTTTTCATATATAAGGC
>JAOWBC010001714.1:13146210-13164343 GCA_028566105.1 Hypoplectrus providencianus
CTGTGCATATTTAAATAACCTTGTTGTTGTTTTGACCCTCACCATACCAGTGGCATCAAAATATGTGGGTACATAAATATTCACTTCAAGGGATTGCCAAGAAAACACAATTTATTGTAGAAAGAAACAGTGAAAACAGGCATTATAGTCAATATTTGAACTTGGATGAAGGTCCCTAAATAGGCTACAAAAGTTTCCATTATAAAAAGTAACCAAATGTAGCTTTAAATTGTGACATTTCAGTCAAAATCGCTTCATTCTACAAGTCTCATTTAAAATACATTTATCAGAGAATACCATGGCATTAAAATGGTTATTTTGCACATGAATAAAAAATGCCCATAAAATGCCCTGGGGTGGCAATGGCTCGGGGTTCAGGGAGGTAAAACTTTGACCCTTTCAGTTTATCTGCTTGAAATCCCAAACTGTCTATTAGTTTATTACAAGCTGCGTCCCCTCTTTGCATCGTGACGGCGTTGCAGTTTATTTCTCTTCTTCTCTTTTCTCCTGAGAGGCACATTTATCTTGAGCTATATCCAGCCTCGTCTGGCACCAGAGCTGGTGCATCACTTTCTTTTCTCATTGTGAGATCCTGAAATATGCTTAAAGAAAACACCGTCATGCCAGGTCCCGTATTCATGGTGTTTTCTTTGCCTCCTCGTTGGCTCCACTTCCTGACAGGGATCAGTGGTCTGGCTGCCTCCAGCCTCTTCAGACAGTACATTTCATTAAGGAGCTACTGGTCTTATCTTCCCCCTCAGTGGCCGGTTCAGTATTTTCTTTCCTTACAAGATCATTGAAAAAGGTTCAGAAATGTGTTGCTTTGAAATAATATCTTGCCGTGCTTTTATTTGGATGGAGAAAACAGTGCCAGACGGGAATGTTTGATATTATGAGTGACAACATTAAGAAGCAGCACGCTCTGTTTTCCACTTGGTTCTTCTTAAAAAGTAACAGAGTTAAAATTGTGTTATCCTGGAAATGTTTGCAGCCAAATAAAATCACTTGCAGAGTCGCAGGATTAAGGCCCAAAGAGGATCTGAGAAAGCTGATCCATATTTTTATTTCCAGTATGTTATTCAGTCAGGCTTCAGCTACTTTAAATTATATTACTTATCAATATCAATCGAGAAAGATGGAAGACACTGATATCTTTAAATAAATAGTTTGACAGTTTGGGAAAAAGGGGTTTTCTTGCTGAGAGTTAGAAGAAAAAATGTACATCATTCTATACATTGTTCATTTAATTATATAAATCGACTAATCTTTGGGTTTATAAAAAGTCCAAATATTAAAAAAAAACACGCTGATTCCATCTTCTTAAATGTTAATATTTTTGGTATCTTTTCTTCACAATGACAGTAAACTGAACATGTTTTTGTTTGCGATTATTTGACACTTTATTGACCAAATTACTCTTCGAATAATCAAAATATGTTATGACTTGGGTAGGGTTAGTCATATGTCTTGTTTTAGCCATCAAAGATCTTCAGTTTATTGTACATTTATAGCAAATATTCATAAAAGAAACGAGCCCGTTAGAGCGGATAAATGACCCCGCTGTGTCTTTACCGTCTTTCCTCTCCGTGCACGGTCGTGTCCGGCTGCGACCCTTCATCGTGTCCCGCTGCAGGTCCCGTCTTCCTGGACCGCGCCCGGATGAGCAGACACTCAGACTTGTTGGGGGTGAAGGGGGGCGGGCTGTCTGGGCCTCGGGCTCTGTCCAGCACTGAGAGCTCTCAGCCGCCCACTCCTTTCCCTCTGAGCTGATGACAACCAAGTCTGGCCTGCGTAAACTTAGCAGAGCAGATCAAAACACAAGCGTCTGATCGAGCAAAAGGACAGACGACATCGAATCCATCTGCTTCGTTTGCTGCTTATGGGCTAAAATTAGATCACCATGGGATAAGAAACACCAAAATATTTTTTTTTAACATGGGGTCATGCATGATATTAGGGCTTAAAAGTCATATGAGCAACACTTTCAAACAATAAAAGCCAAAAAAGAATTAAAGTCTTGTAAAGTTTACTGTAGAATGCAGTGTAAATATTGGTTAAATAGTCCAACATTACTCCTCCAAACTTTAAGGAAAATAAACAATCTTGTGATATCTTAAAGATAAAAAATGACCCCCAACAACAACCACACTAAGTGATGTACATTTATGTCAAAATTTGCAGTGTTTTCCTAAAGTTTTTATCCTTATTTATCGTTCTTGTTCATACATCTTGATAGTTTGGGAACTATAGATTCTGTAGAAGTATAAAGCCACAGACTGTCATGTTTCCCTTCAGTTTTGCTGAAATATGTTGAGAGAAAACTCAGGAATTTACAGTGTTTTTGATAAATGTTTCTTGAGCTGTAATGCGCGTTAATATTTCGGGTTTAAGTTGTTAATGGTGGGTCATTTAGAGTTAGACAAATCAAAATAAACCATTTCATTGTTACTGTACAGTACATTTTTGGATATTTAATGGAAAATACCAATCCATTTAATCATCAATAAGGGAAACTTGCAGAATAAATTTCTTTTACATGTCTTTTAATAACCGAGGGAACAACTTTTCACTCCCTAAACACACAAACAGGCTGAGGAAGCTCTGCAGCTCTGAGTGATTCAGTTTGCTGCGTGGCGGCTTTCTATCTTATCCCGACTCAAAGTGTGAAGCTGTGAAAAAGATCAGTGGGGGGAAACATCCCGTCACTCTTTTCCATTTGTCTCTCTGGGAGCTGCTGGCTGGAGTTTGTGCAGCCATAAAGTCGACTCAGGGCTGCTTGTAAATCAGCTGGGATTAGGACGCGGTGCTGGTCAGGATGAGGGACTTGCCCTTTTGACTCCGCTGTGTAAAGCGACCGCGGGCTCCTCCTCCTCCTCCTCCTCCTCCTCCTCGGCGGTGGGGGTGTATGCGTGACTTGAGCGCTCCGCTGAGTCCCTGATGGCTCTCCTGGACTCTCCGTGCCTCCTTAACCTGCAACCTGACCCCCCTCGACTACTTTAACTGTTGATCTTTTAAGCCTCCGTCTTCCTTTGTCAGAGGCTCGGATGTCTCTCTGTTTCAGAGGTTATGCCCTCTGTCTGTTTCTCCTCAACATCCTTTAACCTCTAAAATCTTCTCCCACTTTTGAGTATTTTACTTTGTTTGAGCACATTTTTTTTTCTCACAATCAAACTATTTCCACTGTCAGTTAAAAAACTGGAAAGCCTTTTAACAAAATGATTGTTTAGCTGCTTGTTTTAGTGTCAGAAAAATGCGTCAATCTTCAGTTTGTTTGGTTTGTTTAGACGTGCAAAGAATAGTTATCAAATATTAAATTAAATCGCCCGTTATTTGGTTGTTGATTGATCTGGTTGAGTATTTTAAGTATCTGGATGAGAAAAAAAAAAAATAAAAATTTTCTGGTGTGTGTTCTCTTCAATGACAGTAATCTGAATATTTTTTTTAAAAATTTGAGCGTGTTATTGTGTGCTTACAGTAACTTTACAGTAAAAAAATGTATTAAAATAATCAAAATGTATTTCCTACAAAAAATTGGGTGTTTTTCCCAAACCAAATATGTATATAAAACAAAACAGAAATAAAATGAACATAATTTTATAATAATTAAATTGATTAATATAGTATAATAATTATAAAATAAATAAATATGATATAATACATTCTTCTCTATTTTTACTCATGTATATTTTTAATAATGTATTTTTATTAATAATAATGGAATCACTGACCCTAAATAAATCTTAATTAATTAATTAATTTTCCATCCATCATCTATTCATCATTAGACTTAGTCTTTCCTATATTATGTGTAATTTGTAACACACACAGTTTGGCATTTTATTTTAATCACATTACAGTCAAGCACAGTGCCGTTTTTCTTTCTGGGCCTCCTGTTCAGGCTCACAATGGGGGCCGAGTGATTGCAGAGATAGTGGTGATAATGGAACCAGTTCATCTGGTTATGCAGTTAACTGGTGTTGTGTTTTTTTTTTTGCCGGATTTCGCTCCGCACAGCACCAGGGGGCATACGCTGACCCTGCCCACCAGCCATTGTTAGCGATTTTCTATGAGGAAAAAAAAAATAGCTCAAATGTCAAAGGATGGGAATGGCACAGCACCAAATCAAAACAAAGCGCCGCATTGAATCTTTTGTCAGGCCAGTCTCAGGTCAAACACGAAAAGGCCTCACTGGAGGAGTCTGTGGGCAACATGGAAACATAACAAGCACCGAACATTTTTGGCATTTCTGTAGTATTTGACTCCTAAAATGGCCTGATGAAACTATTAAGTGCCACGGCTCCCTCATAAAACAACCTCTTTTTAGCTTCTTATAAACACAGGAAGTGATGGATTGTATCACTGTGGGAGAAAGTGAAATGAAATTAGCTAAATTGGGTTACTTGGCTCAAATTACTCAAATCTAGTCAGAAAGGAAACATCCCCTCTGCCTCTTTTCCTGGTTGCAGCAGGATCCTCTCCTCCGCCTCCTCCGCTCTAATACTCTTTAACGTTTGGAGCTCCACACACACATCTGCTCACAGCCCCACCTGTGTTTGTTTGCATTACCTGAGGCTCTAACTGACAGCGAGCAGGCCCGTATTAAACATCAAAGTCTCGCGTGTGTCCCCGTGGCTCACAATGCCAGGGAGCCTTTTGAATTAAATCATCTTTTTACTGAAATTCTACACTTTTTTTTCCCACTTTTTATTCATGCTCTTATAACTGAAATCTGCTTTAAATCCCATAACTGCGGGCAGGTTTTGACTTTATTTTGCTCCCTTTTGTCTAAATGGATGAACATCTGTTTGTGTCTGGTCCTGCATGTTTTCCAGTAAATCAGAATTAAATTAATACAGAAGGGGAGCTTGCTCTTTGCCTGCGTGCCCCACAGTTCTACTTAAGTATGCATGACTGACTGAGAAAACAAAACGAACCAGGCTCCGGGCCTGCACCGACGCTGGAGCAGATCTGGGTTTATTCTGTCATTGTTTACATCCAAACTCAAGCCTGTAGAACGTTATTTGGACTGTATATGAAAGAGCTCTACTGAATGGAATGAGTACTTTTCCTTTACTTTATTATAATAAAGAATAATAGAATAGATCTTTTATGTCGCTGCACTTAGAAAGCTGTTTTGCAGCTCTGCAGCATGACATAAAATTACTAGAAAATAGGGCAACCAAATTAAAGTAAAAAAAAAAGTAGTAGGGAATAAATCAGAAAATCAAAGCTAAACATCAAATTAAATTAAGTCCTAGTCCCACTTGCAGTTCAGCACATAAGGGCTAAAATAAATTATTTTTTATCAATTATTCTGCCCGTTATTTTTTCAATGAATCATTTTGTTGTCTATAAAATGAAAAATAAAACAAGGAAATGTCATTGAATGTTTTATTTTATCCAAAACCAAAACGTACATTGCAAAAATGAACATCATAACATATGAAACCAGCTTGTATTTGGCATTCTTACTTGAAAAAAACAACCAGTTGATCATCATAATAGCTGCTAATTCATTTTCTGACCAGGCTTCAGGTCTACAGGAAACCCCATCGACTAATCACATAACTTTGATAAACAGTGACTCAGTGACCTTTAAATGAATAAGAGAGAGGCCTATGAATTTGTAATTTAAAATAGGCCTTCATAAATATATTTCTGTCTTCTTGCAATGATCACCAACTGGATGGTTTTACTGTCAGTCTTCAGTGAGCCATGCTTGTTAAACATCAGATATTTTGTCAGACTTAGATTCAGATGATCTCCTAAAGACTGTGTTGTTGGGGAACTTTCTCCCAGAGGAGCAGAGAGCAGTTTGGGGGTCAGACAGGAGAGAAAATTTACTACTATAAACTGCTACTATAAACAGGACACATTCCTGCTGTAATTCTGGACATCTGGTGTACATGTTGCTGCTCTGTTCTGTCCTGTGTGAGTTTTATAAAGCAGGTTATGTCAAAGGGCCCATATGCAGCATCTCTGCACTGTTTCCCACTCTGGTCATCAGGTGCTGAATTTTTTTTGCTTTTTTTTTTTTTTTTTCTCTAAACCCTTTGAACTTACTTACTTTTTACTCACTTTGCTGTTGTATTTCACTGCAATATATAAGTCCTATATAAATAAATATTTTGTGTAATATGCTAGAAGTATTTCCACTATTCCAACCTCTCCTGTCCTCTCCTCTCAGCTCTGTGTAAACAGGTTTTCAGTGAATATTTGTCACAAGACAAAGCTCAGCAGAATCAATCGTGGCCTCACAGTGTCTCTGAGGAGCAGAATTTAATGGTTTAAATGGTTTATTGTCAACATTTTAAATGAGACATGTAGAATAAAGTGATTTTGACAGACATTTCATGATTTTAAGCTTAGTTTTAGTTATTTTTTAGAACAGAAAATTCTGTAACCTTTGATCAGTTCAAGGAATGTCCAGAAGTTTAAATTTCTTCGATAGTGCCTGTTTTTATTGTTTCCTTCTAAGATAAATACTGTTTTTTTATTGATTATGGTTAAAAAGAACTCTGTATCTTAAACACATTATAAAGTTTAGAAGAGGTCCAGGGACCCACAAGAATAAGAACTTAAGTGAGTCACTTCTACTTCAGTCATTGGTTTGTGAAGTATGGTTTTGTTGTCACAAATTGGGATTTTTGAAACCAGAAATGAACATATTTGGAAACTGAGACTATAAACTTTTTGAATAACTCATTGACCGAAATGCCTCTGTAATTCAAAATGAACAGCCGACTCTTTGACTGTTTACCAAGATATTAAATCAAGTGAAAAGTAGATTCATTCCCTGAAAGAAGTCTGACTTCTGTTTGCAACCTGTGGAGTCGCCCCCTGCTGGCCATTAGGAAGAATGCAGGTTTATATCACTTCAGCGTGACCTTCTGCTTGTTTTAGCCCTGAGATCAGAAAGGTTAAAAAGCTGTGGATGATAACAAGTAGAAGTTATGTGGTAATATTTCAAGCTATTGTTATTCAATAGACCTATATAGACACAACTATTGTGTTTTAGCCAATAAGCACATTTGTTTTTAGAAACTAGTCGTATTATTTTAGTGGTTGGTGTTTGAAGAGCTTCCTTTTGTCAGTTTAAAGTTGCTGCATGTGTTTTAAATAATTTATTATGATAGAAATATGTTTTAAATGTGAAATTATTAGTCAGCTGACACGAAATAGAAGAGCACTGTTTATTTTTTCCTTTGTACTCATTCTTCTTCATGATTCATAATATGAACAATGTGGAAATCTTATTTTAAAATACTCTCATGTGATGTTCCACCCTTTCCAGCGGCTGACTGGTTGTCACAGGAAGAAGTGTTTGTCATTTTTCCATCCATCAAACACTCCAGCAGAGGGGGAAATGCCAGTGTGAGCATCACGGCAGGCCTGAGATGGGTTAACGGGGAGTTTCAGAGTTATAGCTGCAGGTTAAAAGTCAAGCTGACAGGCCGTTTGTGGTCGGGCTCACGGGGCTCTGTTGATTCGTTATAAATGATGGTTCCCAGTGCAAACAATCCCTCACGTCCCTTCAAAGAGAAATGCTGAGGTGATCAGTTTCAGGGGCTGGCGAGCTCCCTCATATTGTTTTGTTTCCTCATTTTTAAGATTTCCCGTGTCAAACCCCTGTTTACAAGCTCGAGGCCCAGTCAGGAAGTTATTCGTCAAAAAGCTTGTGTTGTGAAGTTTGTGTTAGTTTTTTTTATTTATTTATTTTTTTTTCAAACAGGGACATAAAAGTGTCTCCAAACACAAATTAGAGCATTTAGGGTTTAATTTGAGCCGCAGTAAACAGTCTGCCTCGGGTCGTCTTGTGTGGCGTTCAAGTGTTTTTACGGCTGTATTAGATAACAGGTCTGGTAATCGGCCCGCTCTTTGGTCCGGGCTTGTTGTGGTCTGAGCACAAAGTGTTGGCTGAGACTCGCGAGTGCCGCAGGAGATGCGGATCATCTCCTGCGGCAGGATGCTGAGTGTCAACACAGGAAGTGAGGTCATGGTGTAAGTCCCCAAAAAACGTTCGCCAGTGCTCTGCTGTTGGCGCCGGGAGGCTGTAAAGCCCCTGAAGTCACAGACACACACAGTCAGAGCTGCTTTAAATAGTCAAATAAACAGAAAAAGGGGAATTATGTGGTGCTAAATGAAACTAATGCTTACATTTTCTAATTTTAGAATTCTATGAA
This sequence comes from Hypoplectrus providencianus, assembly GCA_028566105.1. Classification (NCBI taxonomy): domain Eukaryota; kingdom Metazoa; phylum Chordata; class Actinopteri; order Perciformes; family Serranidae; genus Hypoplectrus; species Hypoplectrus providencianus. The sequence goes on from JAOWBC010001714.1 coordinate 13,154,394, forward strand.
CCTGCCTCCCGACAAGGCCCGCCTCCTCAGACAGTACGACAATGAGAAGAAGTGGGACCTGATCTGCGACCAGGTGCATTCATTCACTACAAATTTTTAATAAATCACATTGTTTTTCTCCCTGCACCAACACACTCACTTCTACAAACTGCACATTACAATGCTTTCCCTTCTCGTGTGTCTTCAGGAGAGATTTCAGGTGAAGAATCCGCCTCACACCTACATCCAGAAGCTGCGTGGATACTTAGACCCCGGCGTCACACGAAAGGTGGGAGAGCGCCGATGACCTTTCAAATGCAGTTTCCACTGAAAGGGGAAGGCCACCAACACCTACTTTTTCACACATCGCTGTTTGTTTGCAGGTGTTGGGAAGTGTGAAAAAGTTTTATCAAGGTTTTGTGGTCGATTAAGCCGAATAAAGCTGGTTGAAAAAATCCCGGTGGTCTGGATTTAGAAAGAATTTAGCTCACCAGACCTCCTCAGCCTGCTCCTCCTGTCTGCTGTAGGGCAGCACCTGGAGGTTACACTGTTAGACAATGGAACAATTTGACATTTTCATGTTTTGATTGTCCTGACCAAAATAATTTCCATTCACCATATTATCCTGATGAGAATAAAGCATAAAAATACTCATAATAGCATAAAGGAATCACTTTATCTTACTATCTCACAACAAGAATTTTTGCATGGAATAAAAATGAGTTTAATTCATTACCATTAGAAAAATTGAAGCTATTTATTTAGAAGGAGCCTGCAAACTCTCTTTGTCTTTTACATGTTGTAAACTACAGTTTGGAGGTATGTGTACTATATTGAAGTATTTCCATTTTATGTAACTTTATACTTCTACTTAACTGCATTTAGCCAGCAGCTTTAGTTACCTTTAAGGTTGAAGTTAAACATCAGAAATCAGGAGTTTATTCTTTAACTAAACCACTTAAGACAATATCAAATAGATAAAATGAGCCCTATCTTACATAAATGTTTCAACACAAATGATCTTATAATATGTTTAGAATTAACAATCAGTGGCTCCATTCTGTAATCGAGTACTTTTACTCTTGATACCTTCAGTACATTCAGATGCTGATACTTGTTTACTTAAGTTGTAAATGCACTTGTTGTGGAGTAATTCTGCAGTGTGGTCTAAATACTTTTACTGAAGTAAGGCATCTGGAAACCTCTTCCAACCCTGGTTTAAATAGCACTTGCACAGTGATATTTCTGCAGCAAAAACTCACAAATACTATCATTATGCGTTGCAGAAGTTTCGCCGGCGTGTGCAGGAATCCACCAAAGTCCTGAGGGAGCTGGAGATCTCACTGAGGACCAACCACATCGGGTAATCAATACTTCTCTCTCGCCCTTTTTTTTCTGCCCCATTATGTAGATCACAAAGCTTAAGGAAACCACGTTATTGTTTTCCCCGGTGAAGAATAGTCCTCTCTGCTGCAGGGACCCACAGCTCTCTCTGGTGCCCAGATATCCCCCATTGTTCTAACTTGCCAAGCTCTGCAGCTCCACTTCATAGAGCTGGTGCTCATAATGCCCAGATGGTAGCCATTGTGCTGCCTCGTCCACTCCCCCATACAGCCGAGCAGGAAGCTTTGTTGTGTGTGCCAGAGGGACAGGAAGCCTGGCTGACCAATGCTGAACCCTGCGAAAAGCCACACACACACACACACAAGGATACTTTCATGTTTACACATATCTCACATTTTAAAGCAAACAATCCTTTTTCTTTTGTTTCGTCCTTTTCTGTCATTCAGTACTATTGGCTCTCTACAGGCCTATGAACGCTCCTCTCTTTATCTTCAGTGCTGCAGACGTGATCCTTGACTTTTATAATCTGATGTCACACAGATACCGTCGACTTGCCACTGAATTCCCGACTTTTAAAGCAGCCTGTAAAAGGGCTTTGATTTTAACAGCATTCATTGAGCTCCAAGGATAACTCAGGTTCTATTAGGCCTCATCAATAAAGGTCCGCCTCGATGCGTTTCCCAGACACGACTCGCAGGGAAAGGGAAAAAAAGAAGGCTATTTTCAGGAGACTTTTTTATTTTTTACGGAGGGGATTAAGTGTAACAGATGCTGGTTTATTGTGTGTGTCTGAATCCTGGGCCTGTGTTATTCCCAAAAAAAAATGCCAAGTAAATCTGAAATAGCAACCAGTTTGAGAGAAGTACAGGGAAGGGAGGGAGAGAGGAAGGAGTGAGGGGTCAGAGGCAAGCAGGGAGACAGGGGAGGGAGGGTGGTGGTAGACAGGAAACTGATGCTGAAGCCCGCCTCCTTGTCCTCCCCCCTCCTCTCCTCTCCTCTCCTCTCCTTCCCTCCTTGCTTTGTTTGCTCTCCTCAGTTCTTCTCCTCACCTCTCTCCCTCCTCGGCTCTGATTGCTCTCCATTGGCTGACGAGCAGTCTGTCATCATAACCAGCAACCCAAGACTATTTAAAGAACCTTTTACCCCAACCCGGCCCCCCCCCCCCCCCCCCTGGAGTTCCCTGAAGAGGGAGGTGAAGGGGGTCTGTGGGGGAGGCAGACTAAATACTGTTGACTGTCAGGGGTTCGACCTGAGCCCAGATCCTTCAGCCATATGCCCTCCACATTCTTTCTCTCATCGCATTGGGAATTCCTTTGGAGTTTGTTTCTCTCTCCAAAAAACTGGAGTTAAGTGTGGAGGAAATCTGAAGCCTCGCTCTGGTTTACTTTCCACAACATTCCTGCCAAGTTCCTTCAGTCAGGGGAGAGGAGACCCCCTCCTGTAAGGGGGGTCTGCCTTAAAGGATAATTCTAGTTTATTACAATTTTGGTCCTATTTTTATAATCCTGAATATCGTTTCTGTCAGATAAGATAACAATATAAGCAAAAAGTAATTGCTGAGATAATGAAATGTGGTGAAATTCCAATGCAGCCAGCAGGGGGCAGCTCAACTGGACTAAAGAGGTCTTATTGTATAGAAACCTATGAGAAAATTACCTTTCAAGTACGAAAAGACCCATGAGATGGTTTTTATCTTAAAATTTACACCAATCTTCTCTCTGCCTTTCTTTTTCTGCATGATTGAGGGTTTAAAGGATCAGGGTGTGTCCTTAGTTTGGTGCCCTCTAACCCGTCTGTGCTGTCACAGGTGGGTCAGGGAGTTCCTGAACGATGAGAACCGAGGTCTGGACGTCCTGGTGGAGTACCTCTCCTTTGCCCAGTGTGCTGTCATGTGAGTGCTCTTATATAACTACACTTTACACACACATCCTTCAGCAACAAAAACCTCTCCTGAGGAACTGGGTTGGGCAGCGGGTTCGGCTTTGGTTTAACACGTCGTGTCCTGTACAGCGTGTATTAAACTGCTTGTGCATCTAAAAATGTGCTCTTGGCAGTAATGGCACTCTTTGGATGTGTTCGTATGCCTCGTTGCATACTTGTTGCAAACTGAATGTGGATGCTGCGCGGTGCGGTGCCTGAGCGGGACGGCGTCTCTCTGTGCTGAGCTTTATCATGCAGCTCGATGACAGTTCCTGTGATAACCCCTGGCTCTCTGCCCAGCTGCCTCGCTGACCTAACCTCCCCCTGCCTCTCCTCTACACCCCCTGTGCCTCTGTGTCCGCTTCTCTGTCTGTCTGTATATATGTGGCCCAGGTTGGATTTTGAGGGGCTGGAGAATGGGGACGACGGCTTCTTGGACAAGTCTAAGTCTTGGAGCAGGTCCATAGAGGATCTGCACCACGGCGGCACTCAACCCTTCTGCAACACACTGGTGCGCTCGGCCCGCCAGTCTGTCCTGCGGTACGTACTGCTAAGCTCGCTCCCCCGCTGTTACCTGTCCCTGTTATTGCCTTCGCTCTGCTAACCGTGAATGCTATAAACATGTTTTAGCATGCAAGTCTGTGTTGGAGCTGTTTCCTTTCAGGATGATGCCTGACTGGTTGAGTTATTGGTCTGCTGCTGACCTCTCTCTTGACCTCAGAGCCCTGCACAAACTCAATCAGATGCCGAGCTGCATCAGAAAAAGATACATGAATCTGTGACCTTTGGCTTCATGAGTCTCTCTTTGTGAATGGTCCTCCCTCATCTGTCCAGATGTGCATCTGTCTCCAGATGAGGGCCAGCTGTGCATCAGCAGCACATGTTGGACAGTTGTCTTCATCACTGAGCCACACGGAGACAAATCATGAAGAGACACAAGATGTAAAGTCAAATAAAAGTCATTAAAAAGAAAAATAGTCGAGGCTTCATAGTTTCTTTACTGCTGAACGTGCATAACTTCATGCATCGTGTAGTATAATCTCAGTATGTATAGAGTTCAGATATGCAGGATCAGGAAACACTGTTTATAAACTGCACATTAAAATAATACTGGCTGCACATGATGACTGTGCAATACAGTTACATAACAGTCTGTGAGTGTGTGAGTATAGAGTCAGTCTGTTGACAGCAGCGAGGAAACCAGGCAGCTCCCATGATGCATCTGTAACCCTCAAAAGCCACATAAGTTTTTTCTGTCAGGCCTGGTTCTCTGTAATTTTCTCTCTCTGCCTCTCTCACACTTAAAACACATGAGCGCCAGATAAACTCCAGAAATAAATAAATGACACCAGCGACGTTCGAACATCAAAGCTCGGAGTGAAAACGCTGAATCTCTACCAGATAATAACTTCTGTCATTCGTTGCAGCTACGGCACAGTTTCCAACAGCAAAACCATCAAGAACTCCCGCCTCGTGAGCCAGAAAGACGACGTGCATGTGTGCATCATGTGCCTGAGAGCGATCATGAATTACCAGGTAACAGCAGCACTGATATCTGCTGTGGACGTGAGAATTATGTTTCCTCTGCAGGCAAATGCTCAGTTTTTTTTCTCACCACATCCTGTTCTCTCTCTTTCTCTTTCTCTCTGTCTTCTTCACACAGTATGGCTTCAACATGGTCATGTCTCATGCACACGCAGTCAATGAAATCGCTCTCAGCTTGAACAATAAGAATTCACGGTAAGAACTGAGGTCCCCCCCATAGAAGCAGGGCTGGGTCAAACAATAGGGGAAACCCTGCAGCCAGTTCATATGATATGCCTCTCATTCTCCATGGGGCTCAGCTTCTCTCTGAAGTCTCAGATCAGAGGCGTAGATACAGGCTGTTAAAGGAAAGTTTACTAAAGGGAGATTAGCGGTAAACCGCAAGGGCTGATCACTTCATAATGAAGGCTCGGAGGGTAAACACTTAAATCTACACGGCCCTGCCCTCTCTGCAGACTTCATCAAATTTGAATCAAATTTTTATTGTTATTTATTTGTTGTTTTTTTTTAAATATAAAATCAAGATAATTGAGGTCAAACAATTATTGCTTTTCTTGAAAATTATTGCTTTTCTTGATGACCAGCCCTTTACTTTTACTGAATTACTAGCTGGAATTTTATGAACATAGTTAATTAAAATATTAAATATATGTTGAGTTCTCAAGAACCCGTGACAGTGCACTATAACATGTTTTATTTATTTCTGATTTATTTATATTTATTGAATATCTCTGTACAATACTGCAGTTTTCAGTAGTTTGTTGAAGTGTACTAACATTAATTTATTTTTATATTATAAATTTAATTGTATATTTATTTTGTATTCTTATTATTGTATTATCTATTATTATGTAGAATTGTATATTATTTATTTTAAATTTTATTATTTTTCTATTATATTTTATTTAATTTATTTATCAAATTGATATATTTTATTTCTGACTTTATTATAATAACTTTTAACTTTTAATAGCGATCTAAAAACTGACTAGATTTGACTCAGTTTTTTTTTTCTAAAGCAGCCCTTAGCACAGATAGTTCCACCTTTAGTTTGAGAGACTTTTTCAGGACTTTATCCAGGTAAAGAGTGTCTCCTGTTCTTCCAGGACAAAAGCTTTGGTCCTTGAGCTGCTGGCTGCCGTCTGTCTCGTCCGAGGAGGACACGAGATCATCCTCTCGGCGTTTGACAACTTCAAAGAGGTGCCCAGAGCAGCGTCTCAATGAAACCCGAGTCATTATCATTCACACTGTTTATATTTGGTGGCTAACCCTGAGAGGATTGAATAAAAAAAAAATCACTTCCCACATCAGTGCTGTGCACGAGGGCATGAAGGACGAGTTTAGAGTGATAAAAATGGAGGAGCTCTGGGTGATTTCATGTCCACTGAGGGTGTAAGCAGAGCCCCACGGTGGCCTGTCTGAGGTCATTAGGCTCATTAAGACACCAGATGTGAGCCAACCTTGAACAATGATAAGGATCAACTCCCTGATGGGAGCCAGCGGACCACAAAGGTTTGCTTTAGCCTCTCGGTTTCTGCATTCACAGCCATCTGAACACCGGAACAAGACAATTACCTCGAAAAGCCCCAGAGAGACACGAGAGCTAATCAACCCACCTAGGCAAAACAACATGGGATTTCTGTGGTGCTATTTTGTTCAAATGCTGCATTAACACAAGGTGACAGGTCCTTGAAATCTCTCAAGAAGGCCACCTATGCTACTAAACCACAGCTGGACAATAATCAAGTCTCTGCTCCACAACTAGTGCTATTTCTAGTTAGGACTGTCAGAAATAGGCATGGATGTTTTATATATATACAGCACTGGAAAAAGGCTCTTTTTAGGACTCGGAAAACTGTTTTTTTTTTTTTTCTTTTCCCCCTTTTGGAGTATTTTTGTGAAGGAAAAATCCGTCCCATGTCTTTATCCTTCACTGGCTTCCCTTCCCATGAGTTATGATCGTAAGGAGACGCTGGAGGAAGCTTCTCCTCTGTTCACATGCAGCCGAGCTCGTGTTTGATCCTGGAATGTGTTTTATAATAACAAAATACTGTATAAGGCTCTGATTTGTGACGTGACTTAATGTAATTCAGTAGATGCGCAGAGGAGTTCAGAGGACCTGAGAAATGTTTTGCTTTTGAACTTTTAATGCATTAACTCAAGACCCAGCAGGACTTCACACACACATAGAGGATAAAGGAGCTTGTTAGAAAAAGAAAATGGATAATAATATAAGTATTGAATGAAACAGAAACAAAAAAATATTGGTGCTTTTACTTTGAAAACTTTGTTCTGGCATACTCTTCACAGTTGGGATATTTTTTAATCTTTTCCATGACAAAACTAACACAAAATATTTGTCTCCAAACTAAACTAAGAGCTTCCATTTTCTTTCTTTTCAGCTATAAGCTAAATCTTTAAATCTTTAAAATCTTGTTTGTTTTGAGGTAGAACAAAGAGATTTTAATGTTCAGGTTTTAATGACTCCTTCTACATTTAAACAAAAAATGTGTTGAATTTCAGGTGTGTAAGGAGAAGCATCGCTTTGAGAGACTGATGGATTATTTCCGCTGTGAGGAGGGAAACATCGACTACATGGTAAGAACATGGTTAGATGTAACTGAGTACATTTACTTTACTCTGGTATTTCCATTTAATGTAACTTTATACTTCTATTATGGTACATTTTGAGGCAAAGTTTATACTTTTTAGCTCACAGTTTTAGTTACTGTTTTAAGATCAAGAAAAAAACATGATTAATTTAAAGTGCTTTTTTTTTTTATAAACCCCACACCTTTATATAGCAGTTTAAATGAGCCATATCTTTGCAATATGAAAAAAGTAATTAAAATACAAAAAATCTTATAATAAATTTAAAATATATACAAATCCAAGTGGGACCATTCTGCGTTTAGAGTACTTTTCCTTATATTTCCTACTATTTCCTTATGCTTTAATTCTGATACTTTTTTACTTTTACTTCAATATGTTTGAATGAAGGACTTTTACTTGTAATGGAGTATTTTCAGATTACTTTTACTTAAATAAGGGATCTGAATAGCTGATCCACCAGTGGGTGAGATAAGCTTTGTGTTGATGGATGTTTTCTTTAATCCATTTGATCTGAACTTATCCGTGTCTGTGGTTCAGGTTGCCTGCATGCAGTTCATCAACATTGTGGTCCACTCAGTGGAGGACATGAACTTCAGAGTCCACCTGCAGTATGAGTTCACCAAGCTGGGGCTGGACGATTACCTGGAGGTGAGAAGTCCAGAAAACAAATAAACCCCCAAGCTGCAGCTGTCTGTACAGTGACTGTAGAGCTAACCGATGAATCCTCCCTCTCGTCAGAAATGCAAACACACGGAGAGTGACAAGCTGTCGGTGCAGATCCAGGCCTACCTGGACAACGTGTTTGACGTGGGTGGTCTGCTGGAAGATGCGGAGACGAAGAATGCAGCCCTGGAGAAGGTGGAGGAGCTTGAGGAGCACCTGTCCCATGTAAGTGCACCACCCAGTCTGGACCACCAACACACTGCTCCCACTGGGCTCGTTTATGAGATTGTTGTGGTTCACCAGCCATGTATTTAACGCTGCTGTTTCTACATGGTGATTAAAAAATCCAATCCGTGTTTGCATTTCACAAGTGCTTCAGAATAATGACGGGGTGCAGAAGGCTGGAAAATACTGCACGTGAAACAGGCTTAATATTGTTCTCGTGTTGGCTCTGTGTATCTGGGCAGTTGCCTCCGTATCCCACGCCGCTCTGCAAAGAACTTCTTCTCATAGAAAGGTCGTAGGCAGCCATGACATCACTCGAGGAATTTCATAACAAACTCAGGGGTCAGGAATGATGGGGGGGGGAGGATGAGGGTGAAGAATCCCGGTGCATTCCTGTGCAACATGTGTAATCTGTTCAAAATCAAAACTAAAAGCTGTGTCATGCTGCTGCCGCTGCGTCACGCTGCTGCCGGGTGTATCCTGTTTCTTATTGATGATGCACAGAGTATAGGGGAGGGAGTGGGACTGGGAAAGATGCCCGCGCTCTGCATCACTTCACCTCCTCTCTTTCCTCTGGTGTCGTCCTCCTCGGCTCCGTCCCCAGGTGACAGAGAAGCTGCTGGAGGTGGAGAATGAAACGATGATGAAAGTTGCTGATCTGGAGAAGGTGCTCATTCAGAAAGACAAGGAGCTGCATGTAATACGGGTAAGTCATAATGAGGCGTTGCTGCTTTGTGTGCCCTGCATCAGGAAAGCTTCACTTCACTTTGTCTCAGCCCAGATCTGTTTCACATGCATGAAGCTAAATTGCTGTGATAGCAAATTGGGTCAGCAGGAAACAGGATGTTTCTTTGGCATGCAAAGTCATTGTGCTGCTCTCTTTATCGCCCCCTGGTGACCGTCCAGGAGACGTACGAGTCGACCAACACCCAGGTCACCACCCTGAGGAGGGTGATCAAGGAGAAGGACGCCGCCTTCCAGAGGCACTTCAACATCGAGAGGCGGCTGCTGGAGCTCGAACAGCAGGGCACCATCCGCCTGCACAAGAAGGCGGACGGAGACATCGCCATCGAGCCGCTGGGCGTCGGCGGCGAGGGCGGCGTCGGGAGCGGAGGCCTCGGGATCCCGCTGGGAGACATCAGGCAGCTGTCTTTGGGTCCAACGGCAGGGTTAACCGAACCAGGAGGACCAGACACCAGTTTACCTCCAGCCAGCGAAGCCCCTCCACCCCCTCCTCCACCTCCACCGCCCCCTCCTCCCCTGCCCCCTGCTTCAGGTGATAGACCATGACTCAGAGTGATTATATCTGGTGACAAATACATATGAAAGTTGACTCTGTCGCACCGCCGACCCTCAGAGGAGGTTTATTTTCAGTTCCCCGTCTCTGTTCATGCGTGCCAGGCCAGGTGACGGGTCACAGCGGTGCGTCTCCCACTCAGACAGGAAGAGGAAATACAAGTCGTTTCCTGTGTGTTTGTGTGTGAGCGTGCATGCAGAGTGCAGAGAAGAAACCGTCAGAGCAGCCGGCAGCTTGTTTCACAACCTAAAATAACCAAGAAAGGGCTTCAAGAAGATTAAAAAGTGTCGATAAAAGACAAAAAAAGACAAAAGTTACCAAACAGAACGAAGCAGAACAGAGGCTGTGGCATGTTTTCACAACT
>JAOWBC010001714.1:13209845-13234285 GCA_028566105.1 Hypoplectrus providencianus
GTTTATAAGGCGTGTTGTTAAAATAAATAATGAGCCTTGTTAAACACAATTTAAATTTCATCATTTCCTGGGGTGGGTGTCGATTATGTTGGGTGCTAAAAGTTTTTATCATTGTGTGTGTGAGGGCTTGTTTTTGCATACATGTGAGGACACCTGCATTGCAGTCCACTGTTCTTGTGAGGACAGTAGCTGTGGTTTCCATTTAAGACAAAACAAAAATTCTGAAGCAAAACTTTGAAATGCTGCATTAAAGAAAATGTGAATTTCAATCAAGGGGTTTAGAGCAAATAAACAAAGCTGCATGGTCGTCCTTTGGTCAGCAGAGGGCGATGTCATGTATTGCTGAAGGCTAATCTGTCAGTAAACAGTAGAAGAAGTAGGGATTGCATGAAAGAGAGAAAACAAAAAAATAATAATCGAGAGAAAAAACAGTGAAAAGGTGTTATTTTATTTTCTGTTATCCTTTCTACTTTCTTTTTATCCATCCATGGGGGAAAAACCAAACAAAAAAAACAGTGTTAGGGTTTGCGTCTATGTTTAGGGGTGTGAGTGTTTTGTGTGTGTTCTTACCCTGCTGCCTGGCCCTGTTAAACACTTTTATGTCTTTCAGCTGCACACCGATGCCAGTCCTGAGCTGCACAGCATCTGTAGCGTTGTCTTTGCTGCCTCTCTTAATGGAGCCGTTAGCATGGGTCCTAAACAAAGGACGGCAACTGTTGGTTAATTACCAGCGTGATGCACTATGAAATGACTCAAACACAGATAATAGAGCATGGAAAAGGACTGTTCAATGGTTGATTAAGCAAATTAATTATGTTCCAAACCGACCTGTCACTCCAATAAATGAATTCCTCAAAAACTGACACAGCAAACATGTCCATGTTGTTGTTGGCCAGCACCAGCTCCCGGTTCTCTCCAGTCTCCAGGTTGATACGTTCAATCTTGTCTGTCCTGGCATCGCACCAGTACAGCATACCCCCCTGCAGAAACAAAGCAGGAATACAACAGTTTTATGACAATAAATTGCATAATATCACAGGGATGTTCTAAACCACTACTTTGAAATATTCAGTAAAAACTATTGATAATTCTTGTTACATAAAATAAAAATGACCAGTGGTCCAGCCTGTGTAGAAGTCCCTGTATTTTATCAAGTTAGCAAGGCAAAAACAATGACAAATGATAACAAATATTAAGTTTTCTGAAAGGTAGATTGTTTTTAATTTTCTGCAGCCCACACCTCGTAGTCGATGGAGATCCCGTTTGGCCAACTGATGCTCACGTTGACCAGAACCAACCTCTGGGAGCCGTCCAACCTGGAGCGCTCAATACGAGGGTACTGACCCCACTCGGTCCAGAACAGATACCTGAACACAACGACACACATATAGCAATTAAACGTGCATTTAAAGGGAGTGTGTAAACACAGAAGCACATTTAAAACCACACTGTTAGATCAGAAACAGGTAGAGAGAGGGGTGAGTGCATCACACATCTGCCACATTGACTGTGAAAGAACACCCATCCTAGCTTCTTTGATTTGGGATTGTTTGACCTGTGTGTCTTACTAGTAAAAATATATCAATTTTCAAAAGCTCCTCAGTGAAAGATGAGCATTATAAACTGTTTAACCATGGTTTCACAGGTAGAGAAAAGACTGGGGATAGGAAGGTATACAAAAAAACTATATATAAATGCATAAAATAATACTGCTAGCACATTTTTGGCAGCACACAACACAATACGTTTGAAACAGATTACAACTCTTTCTGAGTTTTAAGCCTACTTCTGATTTTTCTCCAACAGATGCAAGTGAAACTGTGTGTGACACTAGAGTGGCGTGTTCTCATAAGGAGTCTTTTGGGCATAGAAGAAGAGCTAAATACTGTTAGCAGGCAGACCCACCCTTTCACTGGATGGACTGTGATGGCTCTGGGCTTGTCCAGGCCCTGTGAAATCACCACATAACGGAAGGAGCCATTCAGCCTGGCCACCTCAATCACATCAAAGCCCTGGTCGGTCCAGTAAATATTTCCTATAAAAGAGCAGAGAAGTAAATCAGACTCGGGTCCTTTATTATATTATGGACGAGTGAATTAAAATGGGACTGCACATGTTTCATGACCAGACCTGCTATCCAGTCCACAGTGATGCCCTCCACCCTGCCAATGCCGTTGGTGACCACATCCTCTCTCCACGTCTGATCTCTCTTGGCTCTGCTGATGGTGCTCAGGCCCATGTCCACCCAGTAGATCGTGTCATTCTCTGAAAAACAAAAAGTCCTTTTGCTTTATCCGACAAATTCCCACTTTAACTGTGGTAAAGACGCCTTTAAACTGTCAGGTTTTAGCTAATGAATCCCTCAGTGTCACTCACCAGCGTGGAAGTCGATGCCGACGGCCAGAGAGGTCCCGGACACCGGCACCAAGGCGTCAGATTTGTCTGCTGGGTCGAGTGGAATTCCTCTGATTCCCTCATGAACAGAGTAAAGCAGGAAGGAGCCCATTCCTGCTCAGAGACAGCACAACACGTTATTGTTTAAAGATCACGCTGCATGCCTGTATGTGTGACTGCAGCTGTGCAGCAGTGTCTCACCTTCACAGGACTGCTGTCCTGTCTTCAGGCTGTATCCAGCAGTGCACATGCAGGCCCTGGTTGTTGGCGAGGTGGGCAGACACAGCTGGGAGCAGTCCCCATTGTTGTTGCTGCAAAGGTTGATTCCAGCTGAAAGAAAAGGAGCAGCTGAGTGAGGCAGATAGATAAACAATCTCTTTTATACTTTTCCATCTCTTTAAAATTATGTTGCATTTCTTTCTGACTCAATGGCACCAGCACTTATGTTTTGCATGAAGACAAATGGTTTACCTTTCTGCACATCCTCATCATAGATCCTCATGTGCATCATAGGGGAGGTGTTATTTCTCAAAACCTTCCAGTTTCCTCCATCCTTCTTGTCACATGTTCCTATCTGGTCAGTTCCCTGGTCGGCCCACCATAGCTTGTCTCCTACAGGAAGAGAGGAATTTGATTTGTAGCTTTGCATGTCCTCTGTTTGTTTATTTTTTTTGTTTTGATTTTTATCTATAGTCCCTTAGCAGGTAATAAAGAATAACATTATAATTAAAACACAAGTATAAAAGGTTGTAGAAAAAAGGAGAATTAAATCTGATTGTGAGCAGTACATATTCACTAATGTTATCTTAGAATAAAAGCAGTAACATGATAAAACCATTGTATTTCAGATCAGAACATTTTAAAGCACAGAAGATGCATTTTAAGTATCATAATTTTTTACTTACCCATGATAGCCAGAGCAGTGGCCTTGGTAAGTTTGCCTTTAACACCTTCCAGGATCTCCAGTTTGGTTCCATCCAGCTGACAGCGGTTAATGGTGCTGTTTCCCGAGCTGATCCAGTACAGCTGCTCGTTCTCATAGTCAATAGAGAGGCCTGAGTGAAAACAGTAACGATGCTGTTAAAAATATATCATCTACGAAGGATAATCATGTTTTTACCCCCACAATGTTAAACAGAGATCCAGTATTATTTCACCGACTGCAGAGGTGAACATCTGCTCACCTGCTGGTCCTTTCTGATCGGTGAACAGCACGGTGCTGTTGCTGCCATCCATGTTCGCCATGCTTATGTTGTCACCATCCGTCCAGTACAACTTCCTGTGGAGGAATATTATATTATGAGACATAAAAACAGCCTGGAGTTCATTTCATGGAGATCAACTCGCTACCAAAGAAGCATCACAAATGTAGCATCCAATTATCAGGCAGCCTGGATTGTAAAGTAAAGTAAAATATATCTCCAGAACCTTCAGAACTGGAAACAACACTCACCCCAGTAGAGGATGCACCACCAGGCAGTGGGGCTTGTCTAAGCCCTGGATGACTGCGTTCTTGAAGGAGCCGTCCAGTCTGGCCACATTGATCTGCTTCTTATTGGTATCATAGCTGGTCCAGAAGAGGTTTCTGGACACCCAGTCCACTGCCAGCCCATGAGCGTTGGGAAGGTCTGGGTAAAATGGAAATTGTGTGCGTTTAATCACATTTTTAGACCGAAATGGAAAGGTTTAACTGTAAAATGTAATAAAAACAAGGAATTCAGATATTCCTGTGATTCCTTACCTGCAGACACAACAGTCTCCACCCCTGTGCCGTTAATAAAAGCTCTCTTGATTGTCTGCGTTCGGACATCCGACCAGTAGATGCGATGCTCCACCGCGTCATAGTCCACCACCGTCACGTTGTCTATGTCCGGCACAGTGAAGGAGATGATGTAGTTGTAGTAGGGGTTGTCGATGTCGACACCTCGGATCTCGATCTGACGGGCGTATAGGAGGAACTTTCGGGACTCTGGGAGGAAAAAAACAAAAAACAAATATGTACTGAGACAAAGAACATTATTTGTTAATCCAGTTGATTTAAAAATGAGTTTTAATTTATCAACGTGTAACAGGGAGTGATAGAATCAAATCACCAAGGCATCTCTATTACCCTGCTAAGCTCCAAAGATATTACCAATTTTAAGTCTAATGTCACCAACAAACACTTTTTTTTTAATAGAAACATCCTGTTCTCATACTCACAAGGTGTAAGATTTATATTCTTATCAGTACATTGACATTAAAAGTCATGTTTAGACTTCTTCTTTAGTGAATTAGCCACTCTATCAAAGAGTTTAGAAAGCTGGATCCCAGGAGACAAAAGCTCAAGAGGGTCAAACTGACCCGTCAGGAACATGCTGCCCTCGGCGAGGCTTGAAAACCTTCTGAGAGATGGGAGGTGGAGATGACAAATTCGCCCTCTCAGTCAAAAATTCACACAGATTTAACTGCTTGACATTCAGTCATGTCAAGTTCATTTTTAAAGGGGCGGTGGTTATGGGAAAGGGGTAGATTAAAGGTTAACAATGATGCCAAATAAAACTATATATGCAATGAGTCATAATTTGAGATACAACATAGGACTGTGGGTCCAGTTTTACAAGTCAGAAATAAACAATAATATATAACAAAATAATGAAAGTTTATCTTAACCAAGTTTTTGGGTAAATACAATTTGTTGCTACATTTTTAGCTGAAGAACTGGTTAAAAAAAATGGTCCCTCCAAATCAATATATGAAAACACCATGACTTCAAGGAAGACCACAAAAAATCTATTTTGACAGAAAAAATGTTTGACCTGTAGAGATTCATGGAAGAATAGCATTTTCTGCATTTTTCTGCAATTGCAGACTGCAGATCTTTGAGGGGTTAACTCAGTTTGGTGCAGTGTCAGGTGGTGGATGTGTCCGAGTTTAGAGAAAACTTCAGTCTGGCTGAGACTTTACTCAGCTTCCTGAAAATTCCTGCAGTGATGGTGAATGGATCCGACGCCTTCTAATCCAATTATCCTTAAATCTACACTGCTGAGATGAGGATTGTTGTGTCGAATGCTTCACATTTAGACAGACACACCCAGATTCATGAGTGAAACCCACTCATGAAATCACACAGCCATAAATGAAGACCTCGAGCTCGACACTGGTGACAGCCTTTGATATGACGTGAAATGAGAGGAAGGCCGGACGTGTGGCACAAACAGAGAGGAGGTAATTAGATCTTCTGTCGTCTGGAAAGACAGCTAATGACGGTGATGTCACGTTCAAAAAATCAGGAGATAATAATCCTGCAAATGTCATGGATACAAAACAATGACAGCAGTGCATGCACACACTGTCTTTTTTTTTTAAGGTAAGAGTAAAAGTCTGTGTGTGTTTGTGAGTGACAGTGTCAGTGTGTCCTTACCTTTGCAGGTGCGTTTGTCAGGCTGCAGCTTCATGAGGTGAGGGCAGGCACAGGAGAAGGTCTGATTGAAGTTGATGAGACAGAGGTGGGAGCAAGGGCCTTTTCCATCAGCGGTGGCACAGGGGTTTGGAGCTGGAAGAAAGTCATAAAGGTGAAAGAGAGAAAGACACAAGAAAAAGAAGCCTTTATATTCTAGCATCAGCCCAAGACGAAAGTCTAACAGGAGAAGCTATTTCTAGAAGTCAAGAGTGTAATGAACCCCTCCATCATTGGACCCTTAAGGAAAGCAGGAGTGCAGAAAAAGACTTTGTCTGTCAGTCCAGCTTGTTGCCTTATCACTGTCATGAGCATTGGCTGCAGCTGTCAATCAACGATTCTGCGAGATCTCTCTTTTCCTGCCTCCAATTACAGAGCCCTCTCTGCTTGCACACACACCCTCGGGATCACATAGCCAGTGGCTACTAAAAATCAAGTCCAATGTAACAGAATAACTGCAAATCTTTTTGTCATCTTGTCAATCACGTGTGTCCGTGAGATCAACATATGACATTTAAAGCCCAGGAGGAGGGTTTTTATTTCCTCCCCAGCCGGTGGGAAATGCCAAACAGTGAGGTGACTTTTTGATCAACGAGGCAGCAGGAGGTGTCCAAATTGCTGCCGGTGTGAGGAGACAACACATCTCACAGCTCTGAAAGGTCAGCTGTCTTTGGAGAATAGGAGTTGTGAATCACACAGTCAGCAATGAACTGTGAGCACGTCACGGCTCTCCTTTGAGGTAAAGCCCGGCACAGTCAGACACACTGACAACCAGGACCGGATCTGAGATATGGAGGCTCTCTCTGTCTGCGTGTGTGTTTCTCTTTAGTCCATTTCACACATGCACTGCAACCCTGAACCTTTATAGACTGTACATGGAGCATCTGTACATAGGAAAGTCTGATAGAGCTAATCTGTAAATATAGCAGCTCACTGTCTGAATAATCCATGCAAGCAACTGGCAAAAAACTGGGAAAACAAAAACATCTGAAGGTGGAGAATAAGGATCCTTTACATTAAGACACCAACGAAAACAACTGTAAAAATCCGAGTCTACATGTATTTATTTCTACATATGCACTACCGGCGCATAACATTGCACTCCATGTATGTATTTTTATCCATCTGACCTTGTAAATATATCTATTTTTTCCAATATTTTATGTCTTCTTCACTATTTTTAATATGAAATGTTTGTACGTATGTTCATGTTTTTTTTTCTTTTTATTCAAGCAAGCAAACCAGAGTCAAACTCCTCATATGTGTACACATACTTTGCTAATAAAGCTGATTCTGATTCTGAAAATGTCTATTTAGAGAGACAACGGGACACAGGAGTGTCTGTCAGTAAGAGGAAATCCTCAGACTAAGTTATGAACCTGCAGCTTACTTTTTACGTCATGTCCTGCTTCTTGTACGCTCAAACCAGGCTCCATTCTACTTCTAAACCACTTCCAGTAGGTAAAAACACGTCTTATCCAGTCTACTGCTGTGTGCTACATGTGTGACACTGTCTTGAGTTCATATGAGGGAAACAGCTCTTGCACATGCATCTGATGTGTAACCTACCCTGGGGCTGTCTGGACGGGTGGTAGACCTGCAGGTCAAAGGGCTGCGTGTTGGTGCGCTGGACCACAGTGACGTTGTGTCCCGTCCATTTGTTGGCTTTGGCCAGAGTGTTGGTCCTCCAGTCGGTCCAGTAGACCTCGCCTCCATACATGGTGACAGCGAAGGGGTGGGACAAATACTCATGGCCACGCAACACTTCAATCAGCCCGGAGCCGTCGTATTTAGCGGAGTAGATAGCATCTGACCTGGAGGAGGATTAAGGCAGAGATGCATACTTCACATAATGTATTCATCAGCTTAATTGTGTGCGTGTTGCTCATATCATAATGAGTCTGTGCTTTGCATTTCATTTTATATAAGCAAGCACATCTGCATGTTTATTAAAAAACAATAAGCAAGCACATCTGCATGTTTATTAAAAAACAATAATGGCAGGCAAAGAAAACAATAAAAAAAAAGGCTGCGTGAGGGGCTGATTTAATGAGCGAGTGGGTGAATGCAGTGAGAGGTCTCTGTATATTCACAGACGTGTGGGAAACAGTACCTGGCATCGATCCAGACGATGCGTCTCTCCATGTAGTCCACAGTGAGTCCGTTGGGCCAACCACCACTGCCCGTTTCCCTGTGGATGGTGCGTCTGCCTTCGCCGCTCATCGATGCGGCCTCAATCCTGGGCAGACTGGCGTCCCAGTCCGTCCAAAAGAGAATACTGCCAATAGAAAACAAATCAGAGTGAGGACGGATTTTCACAGATGTGCACAGTTTTGTCACATGAGAAAGCAGGTTTTCTCGTGCCAAAATGAGAACATTTATCATGAAAAGAAAGTGTTAAAAAACAGACAATATTGTATGATTTTCAACTTTCTGATAGTGTTTTTAACGATCACTTGTGACAAACACTTCAACCGTGAAGTTAAGCAGCCAGTAGCAAAGCTTAACATTGTGATATTCCATCCAAATTACTTGATCATAATCTCATTTATAATTTCAGAAAATAAATAAATAAATAATTTGCACTAACCAGACCCAGTAAAAAAAAAAATTAAAAAATTAATCTCTTTTCTCTTTTGCTGAGCCAAAGCCAGTAGTGGTTGGAAAAATGTTCAAGTAATTCAAAACACTGGGCACACTTGGTATTTTTTCCAATATTGGTAACACTTGTATAAAAAAAATGATGTTGGTATACATTATATTTTAGTACAGTATTTGTTAAATAAACTATCAAATACATTCATCTTTCCTTTTTCTGTGTTAAACTGCAAAAACTACTTTTTAAAGATTGTGCTGATTCCATAGAGGTTTACGACTTATAAACAGAATTGCAGTAAAAAAAAAAAAAACATGGCTGCAGTGGGTAAAATGTGAAAGAAGCAAAGAAAAAAAAACACCCTGAAGCTGTTTGGGGTTCAGAAGGCTAAGCTTAAAAGTATCAGCAATTCTAGCAACTAAACATTTACTGATTACAGCTCCAGAATCGCTACATATACACTTCTTACCCATCACGAGGGTCAAGTGCGATGGCCCTCGGGTGCTCCACCTCCCCAGCCAGCAGGGTGGTTCTCATGGTGCCATCCAGTTTAGCCACCTCTATCTGGTCCAGATTGCTCTCCACCCAGTAGATATTTCCTGCTATCCAGTCCACAGCCAGGCCCTCTGGAGTAGCCAGTCCATACTGGATCACCACCTCAAAACTGGTTAGAGCTGCATGTGAAACACAGAGAGAGACGGACTTAAAATGAGGATAGTGTTCAGTAATTTATCAAGCATTTGACACTGCATTTTGTAGAATAATAAGAGTATTTGTAATTAACTTATTTGGCATATCCGCTCGGCTTATTTCGCACATCTCAGCCAGCACATATGGTTCTCTGCATAAAAATAAAAACCCTGACAAACAGAGAGTTGTTTAGGATTCTTTACTGTTGTCAGTGAACGGCACGGACTGCTGCTGTGTCTGTCGGCAGGGCTCTGGCCAGCTATCTCCCCAACCCCACTGCTCCACCTCTAAGAAAACAAACATCCAACACCAGATCTCCCACACGTTTTCTTCTTTCCCAGAAACAACAGGCACTCATGCATACGAAGTGCAAACCAAAATGTGTGATCATCTCTGGCTGAGGGCGATCAGACAAGTTCCTCACAAGCCCTTCCAGTAGTAATTAGAGGGAGAAGGATCGGCCCTCTTCACAGTTTGCTTGAAGGAATGCTGGAGTTATGGCCGCCTTTGTTAAAGTTGTGTGCACTGCAAAGTGTATGCCAACAACTCTAAGAGATTCTGAAACGGCTTCAATAACAAGCAGCAGGAGCTGATCTACGCGTTGGTCACAATGTCTCTGCTCGGGAGTCCTGTTGAAATGGTGAAGTTGGAGGGCTGGGAACTGGAACTGCAGAGTGTTGTGCCTCCTACGCTACATCGGAGTTCTGGCTGCAGTCACGCACATCGAGTACTGAGACAAATGGGAAGAGACAAAGCCTTCCGTGTGCCCCCTAAGTGCTGTGCTGGGAACACAACCTTGATTGGCAAGGAGACCTGGGGTTTTGGAGCAGGAAGGGCCGACGATGACCTGGACATTTATTCAGGGTCATGGACCGCCGCTGCTGACCACAGACTCTTTTAAAAAACATTTGGCTCTGAGAAAATAGTGACTGAGTGCTCAGCGGAAGTTAATTTCAGAGAAATGCTCAGTCAAAGGAACAAATAGGATTTGTTATCTCAAAAGGAAAAAGCCATTTTACCATTTCAATCACTTACAAAAAGATGACACTGAAAAATTAAGCTATTCCTACCTAAACTGAACTTTTCTAAATGGCCATTCACTCATTCATCTGTTTTCTAGGGATGCCACTTTTTTGTCGATGAATTAGCTGACTGAGATTTAATTATTTCATAATATTCTTTTTCTTTTCTTTTTAATAACTTATGTACAAGGAACTAAAGAGCACATGCCAGGTAATCCCATTAATTGTAAGTGTTGTTTTTGCATGATTCTTGAGGATAAAGTAAGTTTTATGGGTCTCTTGAGAAATCAACCAATCGGTTACTCAATAAAAATTGTTTTCAAGTGTTAATAAGTTGTATTATTAACTAATAATTTGTAAGAATGGTCTTAACACTTTCCAAACTTAATGATTTCCAGCTCTCATAAATTCCTCCTATCTTCCTGCATAACCTAAACAAATCTCTGCAGCTAAGTGGCAGCCTCACCTCCGTTATCAGACAGCTTCCCACGGTAGATCTTGTCCTCCACCACATCTGTCCAGTACAGGGTGCTCTGGTTGAGGTGGAAGTCCAGGGCGATGGTGTTCCTCAGGCCTGGAACCAGCACACTGAACTCCCCCTTGTGAAGCTCGATCCTTCTGATCTCGTGGCGGTTGGAGAAGATGATGAAAGGCTTGAAGGGATCTGAGGGTGAAGAAGTTGTGCCAAGAAAAGTGTTAGAGTCTCAACACAGCAAATCTCATCTCAAAGTCCAGATTCACTAAACCCCTTGTTGGTCTTGGATCAAATCCGTGGCACAGCTGTCAGAGATGACTCTCCCTCAGTTTGTCTCTTTGAAAAAAAAAAAAAAATGCAAACCCGAGGGAGTTTACTGCTTATTTTCTAGGAAAAAATATTTCCAACAGCATGCTGCCTTAAATACAGATAGAATCAGTATTGTAGAGCCTCTTCAGCACAAGAAAAATACTTTCCAAACTTAATCCAAAGCCAAAAAGAAATTCTTCCGTTTGTAGGAGTAATTAAACTTCTAATGCCAAAAAGACTCTTTTTTTTTTCTTACCAGTGCTTTTGCAGCTCTCCATGTCAGACTCCAGCTCCCAGCCCTCGTAGCAGGAACACTTGACGCTGGATTTCTCCTGCTCGCACTTCTGGCTGCACTTGAGGTGTTTGGCGCAGAAGCTCTGGATCTGGCAGGTCTTGTTGTCAGCTCCCAGCTCCATGCCCAGAGGACAGGAGCACATGAAGCCCTCC
The DNA here is from genome assembly GCA_028566105.1 of Hypoplectrus providencianus. NCBI lineage: Eukaryota > Metazoa > Chordata > Actinopteri > Perciformes > Serranidae > Hypoplectrus > Hypoplectrus providencianus. The sequence goes on from JAOWBC010001714.1 coordinate 13,221,218, forward strand.
CCAGGAATGATGCTGCAGTTGTGGCTGCAGCCCCCGTTGTCCAACGAGCACAAGTCTGCCGCCAAGAAACACATGAAAGAGTTGGGATACAGTCCAGACAGGAGAGTTTTTTTTTTTTTTTATTGCTGCGGTTTGTGTATGACTGTTTTACCACAAAGTTTCTCATCGGAGCCATCGGGACAATCGTCAGTGCCATCACACAGCTTCTCAGCAGGCAGACAGATGGAGTCGTTGGTCGCACACATGTGGTGAGACAACTTGCACACCAACGCCTCGCAGTTGTCTTCATCCGAGTTGTCCTCGCAGTCGCTGTCGCCGTCACACACCCAGGCTTTGCTGATGCAGCGAGCTGTCAACACCACAAACAATCATTTTTAATGTGTGTGGTATCAGTGCTCGGTCACACCACCGTTTATACCAAAAAATCAATGAATTCTATTGATATAAGTGCAAACACTGGATATCCTCATGAGGGCAAAGTGAAATCAACTTGCAAATTCAAGCTTTCATCGATTGCAAATCCTCCTGATAGTGCTGACCTTTGGAAGAATACAGAGAACTGGAGACTCCAAATTGGAAGAAGCTCTGTACCGGCCAATATTATATAACCCTTCTCACTGAATGAGGCGCTACACTCATAACTTTCCTCTTTGTATCCAGTTCACAGCAAATTAAACTAGCCATAAACTAGCCGCATGACGGATGAGCAAATTAATTTTCCCCTTCCAGTTCCTGGTGTGTCCAGGCACTGGCTCTCTCATTTATTAGTTCTCATCTTACAAAGAATAAAACCCTATATGCACAAAAAGGGTCATCACCTTTAACATCTGTGGATGGTTGCACACATGTTTTCATTTACTTATAATTAAATTAGCTGCACAAACCACCCTCAAGGTCGGCCTTAAAGGTCTCCTTATAATGTTCATTTGGACATATAAGGCTTTCTCCTTTTCATTGGACTCAGACTCAACTTCAAAGTAAGTTCAACAATCGCAAAAAAAGATTTCAGAGGCCAAAATAAGTTTGAATCCTTTGAACTTCTTTCCTTAGCCACTTGAGGCTTCAAGGGTGAGTCAATTCTTTTTCATACCCCTTTAAAAATGCTCAATTTTACAGCAAATGGTTTGGCTTTATAGAACTAATTTCACAATTAATGATAACTGTGAAGGGGGTTCATTTTTAAAAAACTCAATTTAAGTTATATTAGGCTTAATAATGCATATATGTAAGGCACAGCAGCTTTGAGGGCCTGGTAGGTGCTGTCACAGGTGGCGTGCTTCAGCAACCAGGCTTCATTTAGCTTTTTCAGGCCACCCAACCAAAACCTTTTTCAAATTTCAGGACAATCCAGAAGCTAGAAGGATTCAGGCTCTGCAAAGATGGTGACAGACAGAACCACAGGAGGTGAGAGAACCACTACTTTAACAGCTCAACAGCATCCTCACCAGAGTCCCGGCAGCTGAACTTGACTGCTGGGTCACACATGTGGGTCACCCCCTCACAGTTGCTCTCATCACTCAGGTCCATGCAGTCCGTGTCCCCGTCACAGCGCCAGCGCATGGGGATGCACAGGCCGTCCATACGGCACTGGAACTCGTCCACGTGGCAGCCGCCGGGAGGACGGGTCGCTGCAGAGATAACGGCACAAAAAAACGTGTGATAGTTAGCAAACAAAAAGAAAAGATGGCGAGGGAAGTTAGGGCAATGTCAAAAAAAATCAATCATTTACCAGAAGTCAGCAGCTAAAAAGTAACAAGACTGAAATAACACACTCGCACAGACCACACACACACACTTGGTGGAAAACAGAGAGAGCAAAGAATAGGCCATTCTACTCATTAATTAATGTGTAGGTATGCTGGGACACTGGTTAACAACCTGACACTGAGCCAAGCTAAACAACAATGAAACACACAGCGCACTGACTGATGTCACAGGCAGATTAAAGGCACCAGCGGGAAGGAGGCACAATGACATCCCCTCACTGCAAAGGTCAGGTCTTGGCTCAGCTATAGCAGGAAATGGGCCGGGGACCTTTTTTGCAGAGGACTACAATATGCAGGAGGGAAAGGCGATAGTATTGCTTTTTTTATTTCGGCTAATGACTTCCAGAAGGCAGGCCGAGGGAGCCCACAAACACACACACACACACACACAGCAGACACGAACAGCGAACAGCACAGATTGCTCATTAGACCAACAGGTCACGCTGGGCCCCGTTTTTGCATGCTGGGACTTGACAGCAGTTGGCTGCGTGGCTGCATGGATCAAACAGTACATGCAACATCCGAACACACTCAGTGCACAGGAACGCATGTCCCCCGTCAGGCTGAAGATAGAGTGACGCTGCACTATGAAGCCGCCTCAGCCGTTATTTCAAAGTGTGTAAACCAATAAAACGGGATGTTTCAAGTCAGCCAAGCATGGCCACCAGCTATTTTAGACTCTAAACATGTAAATCCATATCACTGTAGAGTCAAAACATCTGTGCCATTCGCACAAGAGCATGAAAGAGTTTAATTGTTATCTAACCACAAAACATAATCACATCCTGAACAGAGCAACAGAGAGGATTTGCTGTAAGTGATAAGTCGAAGCCAAAGGGCGGGTAGGAGCATGCAGAGCGGAGGGAACGAAACGAGTCCGTCTTCACTGTGACAGTCTCATTACAACTGCAAACGGCAACATGAAACACAGTGAAACACAATACGAGAAGTCATGGGAGCAAAACCACAGACAAAGCAATTATAGGAGCACTATTTCAGTTTGATGCACGGTGTTTCCTCACCCTGGTTGGTGCAGTTGGCGTGAGTCTCGTCACTGTAGTCTCCACAGTCATTGTCACCGTCACAGGTCCAGTATTCTGGGATGCAGCGGCCGCTGTTGCATTTAAACTGGACGCTGGAGCAGGAGTGGCTGCAGCCTGCTTCATCGCTGTTATCCCCGCAGTCATTGTCTGAGCATGAGCGCGGAAAAGATTCAGTCATTAGATTGTTTTACAGTGCAGGTTCATGGAAGGGGAAGAAAGTCTAAAATAATGATTACCGTTGTCACAGCGCCAGTTGATGTTGATGCAGCGGCCATTAGCGCAGGTGAACTGAGTCAGAGGGAAGCAGGTTGGGTAGGCTGCAGAGGCAACAAGAGAGGATCCAATGAAATCATAATGTTTTTTGTCTCAAATTAAGACAATGCAACAGTATAAAGGTGCAAATCAAGACTCACCACAGGAGTCTGGCTCATCGGAGCGGTCTCCACAGTCGTCATCCAGGTCACATGTCCAGGAGATGGGGATGCAGCGCCCACTGGCACAGGGATACTGGTTCGGGGGGCATGTTCGGGCTGGCAGGAGAACATGAAGGTTAGTGCTCTAACAATAACCCTGACTCAGCATTAAAGCTCCCAATAACTCACCGCCATTAAATAAGACGGCATTGACAAGTTAATTTCCATATTCTATTGCTGTGAAAATAAAATAAAATAGATGTAACCCCAAAACAACACACTCACTTTATCTTCATTAAGTAAAAAGACAATTTGTATTCTCGGTCAATTTATGTGGGACGCAGAGACAGCTCCTATAAAAGCAACAAACGCTGCTAGCCAAGGACCATCGCTGAGTTCCAGCCTGTAATCATTGATGCTGTAGATCAATAATCCTGGACTGTTTGTAAATTCATGCTGGCAGCCACCGCACAAATCGTGACTCAATTACTTCAAACATAACAGATCCCAATATGTCTGCTTTAGTTGCAACTTGTCTGTCTGCCCAAAGTTTGATTAGTCCAGCGTTTCCCTTTTTTTTACTTTTAATTTGTCTCTTAACCTCTGTGGAATTGGAAAATAATAAGATATGAAGTCCATTTCTTCACAGTGAGGCAGGCAGATCAAGTATTCCAGTATTACGTTCCATGATTATGTTTTGATTTACCATTTTACCCCCATTGTCACAAACAGCAACATTTTTCTGTGCAGTTTGTGGCAGTAAATGCACAGTGAAGGTTAAAGTTTGTGCATGAAAAAACGCTGCAGCGCCTCAAGACCAAATAAGTTCCAGAGTCTGTGGGATTAGACACTGGTGCAGAGTGTTTTGTCTCTTTCCAACACAACACACTCTGCCCTGCTTAGTTTGCAAACATTTAGATAAATATATTTATTATTATTTATTGCATTTTATTGGGTATCGGCCTCACATTGCGCACTTAGAATAAGTATAAATAAACTCCTCGGTCAGGTCTACTCCCGTGCACTCCGGCAGCTGCAGGGGATCAAATGGGAGCATTTCTGTTGTGTGAGACATGCTAGTGAAAAACGCATCTGGCTCGCTTGCGGTCTAGACACCAGGTTTTGTGGGAGGTTTGACATTTATCCTTGACACGGAGATGTTTTTCCTTGTGGAATACGTAGGGATACGGTGCAGTCGGCCAGAACTAGCACCTTGACTCAGATGACCCAGGAGCAAAGAGTTACATCCAGTGAGCTTTGATTTTACAATGCTGTAGGAGGTTTAACATTTTAATCACCATGGTGAAGGATGAGAGTTCATTTTTTATATCTTGTGTTGAGAGAGACTGCCAAACAGTGCAGACATTTTAAAATGCAACAGCTTAGCATTGTTACACACATTGTTAGCATTGTTTCAATTTAAAAATGTGTCCTTTTACATATTTATTCATTTTAATGGAAGCCCTATGACTTGGTGAAACCTTGTATCTTAGAAATGAAAAGCTGAATGAGGCTCTCTGAAGTGCAGAGACCTCCAGGTGTGTTTGTACCAGAGCAGGTGGTGTTGGATTCATCTTCATCGTTGCCGCAGTCGTTGTCGCCGTCGCACAGCCATCGCAGCGGGATGCATCGGTTGTTCTGACATTTGAAGCGGTCTGCTGGGCAGGTGTGCTGGTCTGCATGGAGAAAATACAAATTTTAAATTCAATTTCTTAACCACCAGTCGAACTGGTTTATTATTAAAGCTTTCTGTGTTTGATACAGCCTGCGAAATAATCCCCTCACCCTTTAAATATGTCACTTTAAACGATGTGTAAAAAAAGAGAAAAACATCCAAGACAAATATGAGTCCCCAGTTCTCACTATCGCTGGACGAGGAGAAAGCTGGCCAGTGAAATTACAGTCACATTACGCTGCATGGAAAGAGACAATCTTGGAAAGTGCAGTTTGCACTCTGTCAGTTCCCGTTAACCAAAAACCCCTGAGCTGAATGTGTGTTTATCTATGTGTTGCTTTGTAACCATGACAGTGACGTGGCACACTCACGGCACAGCTCGGGGGCCTCATCGCTGTTGTCCAGACAATCGTTGTCCCCGTCACACTTCCAGCGCTCTTGGATGCAGCGGTTGTTCTTGCAGGCAAACTCCCCGGGCTGGCACTGGGGCGGGGGCACGTAGGAGGGGTTGGCTGCGGATGAGATCAGGGGTAGGAGGAGAAACAGATGGGCCATTGAGACAAGAGCCCAGCACCAAAACAAAACAAAGTCGTTTGGGGCCTAGGTCGGCTTTCATCTCTCTTAAAGTTGCAAAAATATTGGCGGGGGATTTTTAAAACTTCTCTCCGAATTTGGCAGCGGCAGCGTGCAGAATAGCTTGCAAATGGAAAGTACAGCTCTGAAATTCTTTAACAGCCTTAACTCCTGCTGAGTAATGCATTTTCCTTAACCTTCCACATTGATCTTTGGTGAAACCTTTCTACTGGTAAAGCCTTTAAGTACCTTTGCAGGTGACATTATCGACATCCAGGATTTGATCGTTAGCGCAGCCACAGGACCTGCCTTCAGGAGTAGCGAGGCACAGACTGCTACAGCCACCGTTGTTCACCCGGCACGCATTGGAGCCTTCAAGAAAGGACGAAAAGAAAGAGAGAAATCCTCATTGTATATCAGCTATTTATGTGGAAGCAATGAAGTAGGAATAAATGAGTAGAAGGGAAATATACCTTGCTGCTGGTGTGCATCGTACACTCTGATCTCAAAGATGGGCGGCCTCTCGTTGCGGAGCAGGGTGACTGTCTTAGTGACCTGGTCCAGTTTGTAGATACTGCCTCCACGGTACTCGTTCCAAAAAAGAAACTTCTTGTAGTGACATAAGCCGAAGGCGTGGTTGAGCTCCTGTCCCTCATACACCACCTGAGAAATCAAAAGAGAAGTAAGAGTTAAATCTCCAAATATTGCCTTTTTGTTGACCAAAACGTTGGCATTAAATAGATTTGTCTCTACTTAAAAAGTAAATCAAAGAGCATGTCAGATAAAATATTAATCATAAAGTATTTTTAATGCACTTTAAATATGATTTTCACTGGAGTGAGACTCTTTTATCATCTGAACACACCAGTTTAAATATATTCCCTGAGCATTACCAACCTTTCTCTCCGTGGTGTTGAGGTAAACCATCTCGATGCGGTCGTAGTAAGCATCCACCCAGTACAGGATGCCCTGAGGGATGTCCAGACTCAGGCCATTCGGCCACAGCACCGTCTTGCTGGTAAGGAACACTTGGCGATGGGAACCATCCATCCAAGCTTTCTTGATCTTCCCTCTGTTGCTTTCTGAGGGATCCTCCTCCCAGTCAGTCCAGTACATCCATCTGGGAGAAAATTAAAAGATAAGAGAGTGAGATAAGAGATTTCTACGAGAGAGAGAGAGAGAGAAAGCCGCCGAAATCTAGCTGTTTAGTTTTGATGCCCTTTGAAAGATCATCCCACGAAAACAACAAAGGAAGGAGCATCCAAAAAATCCTTTGAATACTCACCAGCGCCCACGCACACACAGATACACACAAACACACACACACACACACAAATACAACCAAATATCTAGCAGTGCAGGCAGCCCACATAGCCGCAAGCTACAAATCCTCTTTCACTAATAGTACAAACATACAGACTGACTGCCGCCTCACCAAACATTACAACTGGATTAACAACTTCAACATTTATGAGAAAAGACTACCCATTAAAATACTCTCCCAGTGTCTCACCCATGCTGGGGGTCCACTACAATTGCACGAGGGTGACTCATCTTGCCCTCAATGAGGGTCTTGCGGGTCTGAGAAGCCTTTTCCAGCCTGGCGACGCTGATAGTCTTCTTAGGCCCATCATCTGTCCAGTAGAGATTACCTCCCATCCAGTCCACCGCTATCCCCTCCACTGTGTGAATACCTGAGATAAGCACAAGAAGCCGGTGTGAAAAGAGACTTATATCTGGCTTTTAATTCAGAAAGGTTCAAATCAAATGGAATAACCTGGAGAATTATTTCCCTCCAGAAATTCCAGGATTTGGTTCAGGAATAGAAATCGTTCCCAGATTTCTTTACGAAGCTTTTTCTTTTACCTTCCTTCAGTATGGTGTCTCTCTCCGTGCCGTCTATCTTCTGTCGGCCAATGATGTAGTTGGTGGCGTCGGCGAAGTAGATGAATTCACTGGCGGCGTGGAAGTCCAGAGCCCGAGGGTTCATCAGGTTCTCAATGGGAATCATGTACTCATCAGGCACCTTAGCGTTCATGTCCATGCCCCTGATGATCCCAGGTCGGCCCTTACCGTAAACCAAAAACAACTCGTGGTCTGGCTCTGCAGACGAAGAAGAAGAAGAAAATACATTCTCAATGAATAAGAGTTATTACTTCTGCCAGACATTTTGTAACCACCATTACCTCACAGCCATCATCAATCATCACTGCTGAAACTATTAGCAACGGGTTCATTTTTGTCAAATTAAATTTCTCCCCCTCGGTCTTCATATACTCACTCTTGCAGGACTTTCCGTCGCTGCCAAGGCTGAATCCAGAGCGACAGCGGCACGTACGGGTCTTGTGGCTGTTGCTCAGCAGACAGATGTCAGAGCAACCTCCAGCCTTCCCAAACTGGTCCAGGGCACATGCATGGCTGCGCACTACACCAGGAGAGAGCGGCACAAAACCAGCTGTCATGCAGAGGTAACTGTTATCTACGGACATGGATCAGTGAGCAGCCCCGGGTCTAAAATGTGAAACTGCAGGTGTCTAAAACCTGTATTTTATTTAAATGGCCAGCAGGAGGGTGACTCCATTGGATGCACAAAGATTGTATAGAAGTCAATGAGAAAAGGACTACACTTTTTTAATTACTTTATTGTTTCAATCACTAGTTTCAAGTTTTATTTAATACAGCATGGTGTTCAATGTGTAAATAATGGATGATAAATAGGACGTGCTTTTTTCCTTATTAATGCGCTCTGTTTGTTTTCATCTGAGAACTTTGACTCCGTCACAGTGCGTATTCATTTCATGAGGGTTTATTTTAACAGCACACATCATCCTCTCCTCCAATTATGGCCCCATCTTGCCCCAAAAGACAGAAAAGGCAGCAGCCGAAATGGCCAAAGGAGAGGAAACTCCCCAGGGAGAGCATCGAGCTCTGAAACTGTGTGATTACAACTTCAGAATCAGTTATTTTCCTTTATCCGCTCCATGTGGATGATCCAGCGACAGATCAGATGGAAGGTTAATGGAAGTGCTTCTGCATACTGAAGTTAAACTTTTAAATCTTTATTTGTGACTACTCAACATTCATAGGAAGAAATGGGGCTCTGCTTCTAACGCTGCATCCCATTTTCTTTTGACATTCATCATCATCAAACCAATGGGTGTTGTCAAAGTAACAATGTCACTTCCTTTGTACAGTCTTGTCTTAGCAGTGAAGCTAAGTGTCTTATTGAAGAGTACCTTGGGGTTGGCGCCTCTGGTGGTACACGTGCAGTGCGGCTCCACGGTCGACCCGCGTCACCACCTGGAAGTCGGAGCTGTTGAAGCGGTTCACTCGGATCACACTGGTCTTGGGGTTGAGGTTGCCTTCGTCTGAGTTGGTGGCATACAGGTAGTTCTCAAACACAGTCAGCCCGTACAGATGCTCAATCTGAAATGCATTGAGACAATACAGCAGCCAAATTAAAAACTTTTCTCTCTGCTAAAATGCTGACATTCTCAGTAAAACGGCTCATTGTGCATGACTAATGACTTTCCAGATATCGTTTGTGTACACATTTCTATCTTGACCGCTGTCTGGTGAAGTTTGCATAATGAAACTTTCCCTGACAAACTATTTATCAGTGTAAGACACATATTGACAGGTTTTAAAAATGTGGAGAAATCTCTGAGAGACAGAGACAGACAAACAAGGACGGACAGAGTCAGACAGATAAAAAGAGAGAGAGAGAGAGTTTGTGTAAACTTGGCACAGGGCAGCATAATGCCTCCACTTCCTCTGCTGTTACACAGAGAGCGGTTTTACGTTTATAAGGGTCTATTCTGTGCAGCTCTCCTCTACTGTCAGGAAGATGTATGGGTCGGGATCATATTACCTCCCCCACCTCTCTCACACATGCACCACCGCCGTCACTGCAGTCCTGATTTCATTAAGATCATTACTCCACTTTAAGTTTGAGCCAAGCTTTGCAAGGGACAGGCTAATATGTTTAGAGAGGCACTAGCCAGGAAAATCACACAATCTTTAAGCAATATCAATCACAGCAATAAAAAGAACTTCTCCCATCGGAGAGGCGGGCTCGCTCTGCCTTGTTTCACAAGATACAACTGGAAAATAGTACTGCCTCTGAAGATGATGATATTAAATCAATGAGGATACAAATTTGCGAAACAGATGTTTTGTGTTACCAGAAGAAAAGCTGAAAAGCCAGTGGAGACTCTAGGCTATTGATGTTTGCTTCAACCTTTAAAAAAAAGGATAAACATTCACAAATCTTTATTTTTGACCGAGTATGTTTGGCTGTAGTTGGTTTTCTGTCAGTACAAACTCATCCAGTCATCCTTCAGAGCTCACCAGCAGGCCCTGGATGATGGTGTGTCTGTTCTTGCCCTCGTAGTCGACCACCTCGATGTAGTCCAGGTAGGCGTCGGCCCAGTACACCAAGCGGTTGACCAGATCCAGCGTGATGCCGTGGGGGAAGACGATCTTGCTGTCCACCAGCTTGGTGCGGTTCTGGCCATCCATGTCGCAGCGCTCCACCCTCGGCGTGGAGCCGTAGTCTGTGAAAAACACTTTGCTGCAGGAGAAGAAGAGGAGCAAAAAAGAGGACAGACTCAATAAGAGTAAGTTTCATGTGCAATCATGTAGATATTTTTGCTTTATTCATTCATTCTTTTCATTTTCTCTCTATTTTCCTCTTTCTTTCCTGCTTTGTTTGTTTACTTGAGGGTGGAGTTGAAATGATAACAGGGAGTGGACCGTTATATTTGTATGTTCATCCCTTGGTGGCTGAGGAATATTGTATATTTTTTTTAAATGAAAAGGTGTGGAAAAGAAATATTATCTAGTGAGCTGTCTGAGAAAAAATCCAAATGCATTTCATAAAAATGGACATCCACAACGAGTTTTTAACTGGTTATGAATACTGATGCCTTTCAGACCTACACAAGCAAACAAGACCATCAGTGACAAGAGAAGACTTGCTGTTTCCACATAGTTATTCTTAAGGTCTGTCCCCGGATCTGATTCCTTGTAAAATCAGACAAAATGATTTATGGCCTGCAGACCAGCAGAGACTATGTTTACATTTTCCCAGGTGAAGTTTGGCAGTAAGTAGAAAACTACTTTGGAGAAAGCAGGATGATAAGCAATGAAAAAAAGATACTGACTGAAGAAAAAAAAAAAAAAAGCTAAAACAGATAGAGATTTGAAAGGACTCACAACTTATCCTTAATTTGCCCCTTTTCTTCGTATTTTATATATGAAACTGTAAAATGTTATTTTATAACAATGTATGAATTTGCATAGGTGGCTAGCATGGTTATTATATTGTCCTTATTAATCCGACACAAATAGAGACTCATCAATATGCATCCTGTAAACATTAGTTATTTCAATTAGGAAACTTATATTAAAAATAAATTCATTGCAGGACTCATATGACACAAGGCAGTAGCACTCATGGCAACACCAACTCATGTGTGGTGCAAAAATCCACACAAACCTAAATTAATCTTGTACTTCCTTTAAGAAGGAGGAAACTGTAAGCCTTAAAGAAACTGCATAACTTCATCTTAAACGTGGTTTGCCATTACACCATTGACCTCAAATGAGATATACAAACAAGTCATTATAATGAATATAAAATGATTTCCTGGAGAAAAAACCTAGAGAAGTGATACTTAAGAAAAAGGAAGTGTCAGTATGAGGATCCTGGAACAGCCGAAATGAACGCACAAGTATCCGTCTAGGTTTCCATGTGGGGGAAGTGCTTTGATTTTTGTCGGCCTGCTTGGTCAGCACGACGTCTGATCATAAGACCGCATTTTCCTCCCAAGTGTTGCTAAAACAGCACTGAGGGTATTTTAGGTCAAGAACAGTGGAGGGAAGTACAGACCCCATGGCCGGGTCCAGCGCAATGCCTTTGGGGTTGTAGAGTTCTTGGTCCAGCAGGGTCACGCACGTCTGGCCGTTCTTGTTGCAGACAAACACTCGGTCATCCACGTCATCCACAAAGTAGAAGTTTCCGGTCAGCCAGTCGATGGCCATCTGCTCCACATCTGAAGGGTGCAGAGGAGAGAAGAGGACAGAGAAAAGGACAGAAGCATTAAGATAAAGAGTGCTGCAGTCAATACCAGCCTCATTTCATAAACCTCTCACTTTACGGTGCCATGACCCTCTGCTCAAGTGTTCCACACTCTTAAAAAACAAAATATTAGTGCCGAATTAATGAGCGGCTGTCCTCTTCCTGCACTACTGGGTCCAACAGGTTGTCCATTAACGGCACTCCACTTGTCTTTGATTAAAGCGAGCAGGGCAACAGGGAGGCAAAGAAATAAAAAACATGACAGGTAAACATTGAGAGATTCACTTTATAAGCTGAATCCTTCCAGCAGACTAAAGAAATGTCACAGAACTCCTGTAAGGAGAGAAAGAGTGGCTCAAGACTTCACTTTCAGACCAATTTAAGTATTTCACTTAATCATGAAAGTGTGCATGGCTATCTTTTTGTTAATGCTAAAGATTTTGCCCACATAGGATCCACATAAACTAACCAACACTGACATAGTTTTTACTTCTCAGTTCTTGAGAGCAGCTTAATTCACAAAACAAAAAAGTATGAGGTGTCACTACTAATATCAAGGACAAAGGGTTAACATTTGTTGTGGTTCTTCTTGTTTTTGTACGTTGTTGTTTTTCAAAGCACTTTTCAAAAAGTGCTTGATAAGTTTCAAAAGCAAGGAAGCTCATTTGGTAGAGCATGTTCCCCATGTTCTGCTGCCTTGCTGCAGCGGGCCGGGTGGGATTCCTACCTGCACCACTTTAGTGCATATTGCCCCTCTTCAGTCCATCTTTACAGTAACTGTCCAATAAAGGCAAAAATGTGCAAAATGTTTAAATATGGCCACACATCTGCACATGTCGGCTAGGAAACTTGAGGAAAAGTTGCATCACTGAAACATGAGTCATGACGTTTGGATATTTTACAACTTGAAGATCATCCAAAGTGACCTCAAGTACTTTCCCTCTGACAAAAGGACCATGACATTTTGTTACCCTGGTGCTTTCTGAGCCAAACTAGAAAGAGGAAGCTTTGCAGATGGGGACCTTCATGTCAGACATGCCTGGAGCACTGGTGGGGTTGAAGTGTTAAGTTAGCACTGGAAACATTTCTCACTCTCTGAGAACCTCTGTCCTGTGTGAGACTGGGTGCAGAAATCCCAGACCACAGGGAGACCCAGCTGTGGGACGGGGAGAGGGTGGTGGTGGGGGATTGAAGATACATACAGCCTTGTGTTTTAACAGCTGCCGCCACACTTCCTTTCAAAGCAGAACTCTGTATACACACACATACACATCACACAGACTCACTACTTACACATACAGTATCAAAGTGACCACACGTGTCTCTTCCAGTTAATCCATGGGAAAACTTTGATGTTAGGGTACGTGAGTGGGGTCTAACACCATTGACAGTCCCAGGGCTTTGACCATTCATAAAGAAAACATCTGCACTGGAGCACCCCCGACAAAGACAACCATGCTGCTCAAAGACAGAGCCAAAGCCAGCTCCACAACAGAGCATACACACATCTGGGCCT
>JAOWBC010001714.1:13245991-13265177 GCA_028566105.1 Hypoplectrus providencianus
ACATACTTACTGTTTCTATTCTACATATCTTAGACTCACTTAAAAAACAAAGTTTCAGTAATTTAACATTTCTTCCTTGTCGTTTTTTTTAATTCTCATATTTTACCTGCATGTCTACGTTGTGCTATTTTATTTTAGGTCAATTTGTACCTCTGTATCTGTATATTTGTATATATTTACAAGAGCACAGTCACAATTTTTATGTTATGCGTGTTTTTCACTTTTGCTTTGGCAATGTAAAAGTCTGTTTCCCAGGCCAACAAAGCCAATTTAATTGTTTTATTTTATATGGTTTAAATAGCACTGCAGTTATGAAGAAAAAAACTTGGTAAATTATAGTTGCATCATATCCAAGAGATGGCAGACATTGTCAGAATATGTATGTTTGTTTGTTTGGTGGCAAAACTGTCCCTTTAATGATACGCAGCGCTATAGCAGATGCATCCCACTGAGGTTGCGACCTCCCTGATTATATGCATATCATACAATAAGCATATTCTGAAAGTATGTCTGGAACTAGTCCAGCCTTTTGGTGGTCTGGAGTAGCAGATGACTGGGCGAACTACCAGCTCAGGCATTAAAAATACACACAGAGAAAAGGTGAAAGAGGTGGTTGGCATGAAAAGGAACAGATTAATAAAGACTATGAGCAACAAGAACAGTAGGAGGAAAAAAAAAAAGAAAAGAAGAACAGCTCTTGGAAGCTGTCCACGACTGGACCGTGAGGAAATATATAAAAGTTGACATTTTCCTCCAAAATCCAATCGTGGGGCTGACAGGCCAGCTGCAACAGGGTGACGTAGGTTGAGTAAGACAAAGACCGGGTGGTGTTGAGGTCACGGCCCTGGTTACGCAACATAACTGTAACGACTGAATGATTTCATAAATGTAACTCCTTAAAAAGATCTGCTCATCTATCCATCAACTGGCTACCGAGCAAATCCCTTTAGTTACGGAGAAACCAAAACAAAATAAATAAAGCCTCCCCGCATTTGTAAATCAAGAGGCCGTAATTGAAAGCACAAATTGAACTAAAGAGTAAATGGTCTATTCGAGTGTGTGACATTTTAAAGAGAGGTAATTCCCAGGACATTCCTAGCTTTGTGCTCTCTCTGTCTGGAAACAGGTCTAGACATGCCCCTGTCCTCTACCTGCAGCTGACAGGAGCTTACCATTTTCCTACATGGTCCCATCAAATAACCTGATATCTACTGCTCAAACTGAATGGTTTCTATACATTTCGGCTTGTTTTGTATGCGTGCACATACCTTTCACGTAATTAACTTTCCTTCCAGCATTGAACAAAACAGTTTGAAGAATCTGGACAACCTTATTATCGACGAGAACTTTGAGAATAACAATCTCATTTAAGCTAAGCAGACCGACATGCTCAGTTAAACACACAATCAGGCACTATCCGAGGCAATTTCTCTCAGTGGAACTACTTTGTGATTATTTGGTGCGTCCCATCACACAGAGGTTAGTGGTAAATGCTGCATTACTGCAAGGCGAGAACTGTTCAGAATGGTAAATCTCACTGAAAGTAGATAATGATGTGTACATCTGCATATGTGTATGCATAGGCTCTGCAACAAAGTGTGTTTATTGGCAGTTGTGCGGTGCTGCAGAGTCAAAGGGGGCAAAGTAACCGTATGCAAACACTAGCAGGGCAGTGGCTTGAGTAATGAGCAAACAGTAGCTATCGTAGTCCCAAACAGTGGCAGCATGCTGCTCCAGCTGCTTAAATCTACACAATTACTCAAACACAAACATGCAAACACAGACACAAAGTACACTCTGTGGCACAAAACAGTCCAAACAGACAACAGTTTAACCTGCGTGAGAAAATCAATAGTCAGCCTTTCTTTTAATCTGTAGCCCATTATGAGTCAAGCTATACATGACAGTTTCACAACACTGTAGTGTCTTTAAAAACAGTGACGGGCAAAGACTGGCAATAAAACGGGTCTTGTCATGCAAGACAACTCTAACTGCAGCCAATAAACTCATTTAGGTCAAGACCCACTCATGAATAAAGATGAAAATGTGGTCTTTCCACAGGCAGCCTCAAAAAGCCCCTGACTGCTTCTCATTCCACAGTTAGTGGGACATGAAGGACAATGAAAGCCCACTGCATGCATAAACAATAGCATCAGGCCACGACAATAATCAGGGAGGCCTTTGAGACGGCAGGAATAAGGGAAAAAGCTCTTGAGAGTACTGCCATGACCCCGTTTTCTCTTCCCTATCAATCAGTCACTTCTGAGGGAGGCAGGTCTAAGGCCTTGGCCCCCAACAGAGGCCCCATCACCCACAAGATGACAGAGAAAGGACCAATGCAGGCCCATAGATCAATGAAAAGACTCAACTTTCACCCATATGACAGAAAAACAACATAACTGCCAGTTGTCTGAAAAGGCTGCATTTAGTCCAAAAAAATGCCTCTTAAATTTAGGCCTGGGACTATACTTTGTGTTCTGACCAAAGGATAGAAATGAAGGTTAGACAAGCAAACTCAGGACAGTGGTTGTGATCACTGGCTTTTACACGCTCTTTTACAGCCAGACAAGGCTGCTATCAGATGTTCTATCACTACCTGCAGCTACAGTAAGTGTACGGTGCAGACTGGGGATACTTTATGGCCTACCAGTCATCTTATGAAACAGCAACTTCCAGGTTTGAAAAGTAAAGCCAATGCTGAAGTGCCCTAAACCTGCATTCTCTCTGATGGCCAAAAGGGGGCGAATCCACTGGTTGCAAAGAGAAAACTGATTGTATACAAGTCTACGAGAAAATGATCTGACTTCTCATCTGGTCAAAACCATGAGATAATAATCATTTTATAATCATCACAATTTATAGTTTTTTCAATACAGCATGATGTTTATTTTGTAAATTATCCCATTTAAAATGGATGACTTCCAGTTTGGGTTTTAAACATCTTTCCGAACTCAAGACAAACGTTCTGATGTCTTTTGCAAAGAATCCAAAACCAAAAGTGTCAGATTAGTCCCTTGCCCACTCTAATAAACAAATCACACAAACTAAAGGCAAACTTTGCCACATGCTATGAAAATGCTGATAAAATGTATTTCAGCGAGATAAAATTCCAGCCTAACCTTGCTACACTCCCTTTTCTAACCACTCTTGTCAACAACTTCGGCAGAATTACTTGGACACACCGACTGACAAAGTGTGCATTCAGACATCTGCGCCCAGGTATACTTGCACAACCCGGCAGTTTGTACAAGCAAACACTAGGATGCTTGTGAAAGGCCAGGCCTTTCCCTGAAAAGAGGGGAGCTCGCAAACAGCAATGCCAAAAGTTCTGGACACACTGCTGGTGTGTTTGTGTGGGGGTAATGGGTGTGTTTGGGTGTGTATTTGCAAGAATGCGACTGTGTGAGTGTATGTTTGTGTGCACGTGTGAGCGCATGCATGCATCATAAGGCCATGAGCGTGTAGGTGTGTGACCAGGGCCTTGACTGAGGACAGCTGGACTTGTGTCCTCAGGGACAGGCAGTGCATGTGCTGATCGGGTGACATCATCGCTGTGTTGTGTAAAGGCTTGTCTCGTGGTGATGACCACTGTGTGGGATACTAACACTCTCACCCACTCTGTACAACTGTCCACTTCATCAGCACAACGGGCTCTTCTGGACAAACCATATCACAGTTAAATGCTCTGACTAATGCACTGCAGCTCTTTAATCTAATAAATCAGCTCTGTGTAGAGGATCTATTCATCGCTCAGTCTTTATCTTTACAGGGTGGTCCTATTAAAACACACTCACCTGGGCGTGCTGTTTACAGAGGAAGTTAAGATGTAGAGGTATTACAAAGCAAGGAATTATACAAATAGGTTTTTAAATAGTGATTTATTAAAAACCTTGGACTGTAGTGGACAAAACCTGCAAGTCAAATCTGAAGTCCTTCAAACCTGCCTGAAAAAGAGACTATTATTCCAACAAGATCACCAACTGAGATGACAGAATGGACCATCTGTTAATACCACCCGTAACGACACATCTGCACGTTTGTCAAAAGCAGCTGGTGGTGCAGAAGAGCTTTCTAAAAATTGCAAACACGTCGTTATACGTACACTTAAGGTTCACAGTTGTAAACAGGTTGCAGTGTCCGTGAATTTCTGGTACAAAACCACTGAACAAGCTCAATACACATGTTCTGACTGTAAATAATCACATTTACAGTCAGGGGGTTGGCTTCCTAGCAATGTGTATCCATGGCACTGTGTACTTTTAGACACATTTAATAATAGTTCTGGGGTGTTTCCGTGTCTTAGTGTTAGAACTATGTCCCTTTAACAGCTTGTTTTCAGTTCATCACAGTCTAAAATGTTTCTGCTCAACCCAAAGACACTATAAAGGAGTCGCCTGTTCTTTTTTTCCCCTGTAAGTAGTGGTTTGTGGTTCAAAACCAGCAAAGAGTTGGTGCCGCTCTAAAACCAGTTTTCATGACAGAGAGCCTGATCTTTGGCTTCCACGAAGAACTGGTCAGAGGAAAGGCACCGGCTCTGATCTGGCCTCTTGGTGGAAAAAAGGGTATTCGTGTCTTGGTTAGAAATGATCCGTCTTGATTAAAACTCTTGCCGTTTTTAGCCATGAGGAGAGAGATTAGTTAAAGTAAGGGTAAGAGCATCCCGATAAGCCAATCAGAGGCAGAGCGGTGCGGGTTATGCTCTGATTAAAACAGATGAAGCTGCAGGTTATATGAAGATAAGTTAAATACAGACACCAAGACCTGAACCAATTAACCTACTCTATCTAAAATTACTCCAATTTTGCATTGCAGTTGCTGGCATTAATAACAGAAGCTTTGGTTTATACTTTTACACTTATCAGAAATAGAGATAAGGGGGCTAGAGAATGCAGACTTTGTTTGAGAACTTGGCAGACCAAACCACATCCAGAGGACTTTGCTCCACCGAGACCTGATAGTAAGTATTTGATTTAGGATTTCATGGAAAGGGATTTTGATAATGAATACCACAGTGCATCACTACCAGAACAAGCAAAATGGAGAGACAGCAGACAAACAACAGAGATTCAATGTATGTATCGTTACATGAGTTATCACAGCTACAAACAGGCAGAGCTTCACACAGCTATATCTGAGGGCTGCTTTCTAATACTGAGGCGATCCTCTGTAGGCCGTCAGTGTTTGCTCCTTTGTTTGCTGCGACAAAGACGGACACTATGGACCCAATATGTTCCATCGCTCATTCTTCTATAGAGTCTAATTAATAGAGGAGGATTTGATGGGATTCTTTTCCAGCTGCATCGGGCTGAATGCTCATCATTCCCACAGGGATTGGGGAAACAGCCTCATAGCTGAGCTGATTGATAAATTAATGACTTTTTTTCCCCAGAAAGAGAAATTCCATTGTAGTTGCACAAGCCAGAGCAGGCTGGCTCATTAAAGGGTCTAGCAGAGGAGATTATTGGATAGAGATTACAGTCGGACGGGACGACAAGAAGATGCTCGCGTGGAGAAGCTGGCTGGTCATTTTTGACCCACAACAAAAGCAGACACTCGCAGACTCGGTGCGACAGAAAATAATGATACAATCTTTTCCGAGCTAGCAGATGTGTGTGCATGCTTCTGTGCGTTTATTACCTCTGCAGTGAGGGCCTTCATCCCAGCCGTCGGAGCAGTCAGGGACTCCATTGCACAGTTTGCTCATATGGATGCACACATCCTGGTCCAGGCACCCGTGTTCATTGACAGGACACTGGTTCACCCTGTTGTGTGAGCCTAGAAAAGAAGCAAAACATAAATAAGTGCTTTGAATGGGTGAACTTTCTTTTCTTTGGCAAGGTAGCATACATGTAGCAGTGAAATGAACTGATTTTTCAAGCAATATATATATCTATAACATATATAAATCAACACAGATACAGACAGAACATCCTAAAACAACGAACACCTTTAAAAATAAAGAGTAAATACAGTCTGAGGGCAGGGGATCTGCAGATACAGACACTTCTAGTGGGTCATAAGTGATGACTGAGTGAGATTATTTTATAGGAGTATATGTATTTTTAGGACAATCCTACATAGTGTGCCACCATTTTCAAGTTCATTGATATTTTGTCATAATAGTTCAACATTAAAGTAACTAATAATTTCAGTATAACATGGAATTCCTTAAGTAAAGTACCTTAAAATTGGATTTAAGTACAGTATCTGAGTAAATGTACTTAGTAGTGAACTTCTGGCAGATAAGAAGATTTGGAATTATGACATTTAGTACATGAGAAACTGGATGTTCCCTGCATGCTTCAAAGACAGAGAAATAATATGAACATTTGATTTACTGTGCGTGCACAGGGTTCCAAATCTGATCATTCAGCAGATAAACACAGAACTTTACTAGAAAATTAGACAAGTAAACACTGGCAATGATAAGCTGAATCTTAAGGGGTGTGGAGGGCAAAGGCCAGGACGTGATCTCCTCTGGTCCAGAAACAGCAGAGTTGTTTTGTTGTTTTATCAGCGTCACACCAGAACATACAGTAAGATGCAGTCTCTTCCCTTCATTCTCTCCCACTCTTCTCTCTATCTCTCCTCTCAGCCCACACTGCAGAGCAAACAGTTTGCTTTGGCTGTTTTTCTTCTTCTTCCTCCTCCTCCTCCTCTTCCTCCTCCTCCTCCTCCTCCTCCACCTCTCTTTCCCTTTCTCTCTCTCTCTCTAACATCTGCTGACCCATTTTAGAAAAACACTAGAAGCAGAGAAAATAAAGTTCACCGCCTTCACAGGAAACGATCTGTGGAGTTGTGCAGGGTTATGCACGGTGCTGGGAGAGGCTTTGAGAGGATAATATCTGAGTTTGTGCACCCCGAGCTGCAAACCTGTTTCAGATGCCTCCTACAGAATCTGACACAGTCTTCAGTGTCTGAATATTAAGCAGTTAATTTGACCCTTATTTCTGCCTCATGCATGTTGAGTTTTTCCCTCATCCGAAGCAAGACCGAAGGATAGAGGGTGTTTAACTGTAACAAAAATATAATTGACTTGACATTCAGTAGGTTATGTCTATGTGTCATCCAGTGTGGGAAGTTCTTAGGTATTAGAGGAAAGTATAAATACCTCTCTCTCGTATTCTTACTGCACATGCCATCGAATGATTCAAAGTGTGGATGCGCACAGAGACTTGTGAGGGAGAACATTCGCCTGCATGCCGGCATTCCCTGAAGAAAACCACAAGCATTCCCTCTAAGTCCTCCCTATCCATCCAAGAGATTAGTAACCGCACACAGATCATAAAATGTAACTCGGTTAAAACAAGTACCTTAAAGTGACAAGAGCTTCCACAATGATCCCACCGCAGCAGCATGTGTGGAAAATGCGCCACATTCGAACAGAGAATTAGCTTCTAATGCGGCTGGCTTAGGGAGAGGGAGAGCTCTCCCTCACGGGGGATGCTAGCATATTAGCAGCCCTCCTGCAGACTCGGCCTCTAAGCCTGCCTGATTTACATTCAATAAACTGCCAACCTGGGGATTTCTACATAAACTGCAGCACAGAGAAGAAACTGCCAGGCACACTGGAAATGAAACCCCTGCCATGGATTTATCATTTGTCAACAGTTTTTTTCTCGGGAGCACAAAAGACAAGTCAGAGTGAAAGTCATCTGAATGGCGCCCACTGCACGAATCAGTGTCGTTGCAACTATGCATGCATGTAAGCATATTTGACAAAAGGGATGCGTTTGGTTGGGGATTAAGCAGACAGACGGATAAAGTTGTTAACTGACTTTTGGTGCATTTCTTCTGCATGGCACAACAGAGCAGGTTGCCAACGAAGGGATCAGCGAGTCCATCCCGTCGACTCTGACTGGGTTCTACCCAGAGTGGAAACTGAAATAGTGAAAAGGACCTGGAACTAAGAGTGGGGTGAGCCGAGTTGTCGAGTTGAGCCGATTCATGCAGAGGAAATTGGGCAACAGTGTCTCTGGCACACTATCCCCGGAACCAGGTGTCCTCACACTTCAGCCACCAGAGGACTGAAGGGACAACAACTCTGCTTTCCGTCACACACACACACACTCCTGCCTTTTCACTCACCAGGCAGCAGCAAAATAAGTTTTTGGGAAACACACAAACAACTGCCAGTGATACACAACAGCCGGAAAGAATTGTTTGAGTTCCACAGCACAGTAATACCTTGGCAGGAGCTGAATAGAGACCAGCAGCAAAAAACTAAATAGAAAGGACAATATGGAGGATTAAATAACTTTGCAGGAGGGACAATGGAGATGAACCCTGTACTCCCTGCTCCAGTTTGGGAAGTTGTTGGCTGTGTATTACAATAAGCTCCGCTCATACTGGCAGGAGCCATTTCCTGCGTCATCTGTCAGTGGAAGCTGAGCATTACTGTGCAAATCTAAAGGGAAAGCATACAGCAGTGCAACTTTTGTCATGTTTTTTTTTCCATATACACACCCACACACACACACACTGTACGCATTCAAGTCCACAAAAAAAATATTATTCTGTCACTGCTGACTTTTAAAACTAAAGGTTAGTTTCCAAACTTTTGTCCCAGGTTTTGGAGAACGATGCAGCAGCATGCATAATTCATTTGGAGCCAAAGGGAGATTTGGAGGAACTCCATTCTGCTTTAAAGTACTTCAAAGCATCAACTCAATTTGCCACACAGTGACAAATCATCTTGTTTTAGCAACCAATGCTATGTTTTGGTCCTAGTTTAATGTCTTGGATATCAGGCCTGGTTTCCCCCAGATAAACTAAAGTGACTGATTAAGAACAGACCCACATTAAGTATTCTTATTTATATCTTCTGAAAGCAGAATACACCATATCCATACGAGCACTTCCCGACAGGAGCAAATAAAATGCAAAGGAGATTTTTTTTTTACTGCCCAGAATTGCTTTGTGTCACCAACAGGAAGGCCCAGACTGTTTTTTCTCCGAGCGCTGATCACATTAATGTTTTTGGCATCTGGCATTTGGAACCTTTCGCCGTCAAACTGCTGATTTATGTCTCAGTGAAGCAACAGTATGTAAAGTAATCCATCAAGTTTCTGAGCTGAAAGATCATTACGTCAAGCCCCCCCAGTGCTGCAGGCAAAGCCAACTGCATGCTATATTTCCATGATTTCTGAAACTTCCCAGAAGCATCGAGCTGTATAGACGGCGTAGATGTCTTATTCCCCTGCAAACTCTCTGCGCACCAGATGCTGAGGAGAACAAGAAAGAAAATTACTGGGTTTTTATTCATGTCTAGGGAGTATAGACTGCATATTTACAGAGCTCAGACACTGTTGCTCGCTGGAAAGATGCAACTCATGATTAAAAGACTTGACTCTTCTTTTTTTCTCTTCTCTTCATTATTCACTCAGCTTGAACGGGGAGACTACAGTGAGTGCCGCCCAGAATAACTTCTAGTTTACTCCACACCTGTATGGGGCAGTTAATCATTGCTGGAGCGAGCAGAGAACACTGAGTGGCAAACCAGGAAAATCATTACAACAGCAGTGCTTAATAACAGAATGTACAAAATGTACTTTTCAATATAAATTATGCTGTTCTGACACTTTTACTATCGATTGTTTTTTTCATCAGGTTGCTTTTGGATTAAAAAAAGATAAAAATATCATAAACTAGGTTGGTGGGATATCCTTTTTTTTGTCATACTTGTTTATTTTGTTTTTTATTATTGTTTTTTCTGTCTTTCATTAAAGACGACTCAAACATATTTTCATATTGTTTAACTTAGTCACTTTAATAGGAATGTAATCTATCTGAGAGTTAAGATCTGTTTCAAAAAGCCACTTTCTAAAAAAGATAAATCAATAAATCAAAACTAATTCTGGGTTCATTCTTACCCTGTCTGAGTAACTTTATTTTATTCCTTAACGCGCATTAGAGTGTCCAGCTTTTGGCTCTGGTAAATTCCTAATTAACATGCTTCTGTGGCATCTCATTTATTTGCTAGAATTAAATTTACATTGTTGTGAAGATTAAAAATACACTTGGAGCTACTAATAGTGGAGCAATTAACAATATGCCTACAAAATATTACAGGAATAGTGTTGCATAACTAACTAAACTTTATAACTATCTAACTATCTTTCAGTTGGTGTCTCATTGCAAAGCTAATATCAAAGTTGTTTATTTCTAAACACGCTGATAGATCCACTATCTCTACATAACAAAAAAAAAGAACAAAATGAAATACGAATTATAATTTACTGATCTGGACAAAGTAGTTTATGCTTTTGTTTTTACTCTTAACCTCCCAAATGTCTATGCTTTTGCCTCACATTGAGTCAAAATCTCCTAACTTATAAAAAATGCAACTGCTCAGATTTGTACGGGACCAGGAGATAAGATCTACCACCCTGTGGCTTACATTCCCTACTGTGCTCGGATTACTTTTACTGTTATTTTTACTCTTTGTAAAAAGCTTTGCGTCTCTCTTTAAAAACTTCCATAAAACATAGATAACGTTATAAAATGATAATCATCTCCATCTGTTCGGGGGCTTCAACACAGAAATGTGAAACCACTTCTGTTTTTTTTTCTTTGCAGGTACCTTTCTGAAAACAATTTCCTCTTTAAATTCAGTGCAGACCAAACCAAAAATAAGATACCACAAAGACAAATGAAAGTTAAAGAAATAACTCTGAAATATGGAGCTTTTACAATCTGAAATGCTGCCGATTTAAATAGGTGTCATTAGCTGTGAAAGTAAGTAGGTGCTATAGAATATGCTATAGGAGTAAAGGAATAATAATTATCACAGAATAATATGTAACAATGACTTGACATGTCACTTCACTGGGATAGCTCAGATATCTCAGTGAGTTTAGCAGCCGAGGAGACAAAGCTCTGCAAGTGGGAACAATGTAAGAAGCTTGGAAGTGCAGTAGATAACAGACAAAGAAAAAGAGGGACAATTACAACCCTCACACCTATTAGAGGGCAGAGTGAGGATAATTACATTATTGCACTAAACTGTGTGATCAGCTAACAGTGATATTAGCATACCCCGACTGTGTCCTCGGGGATCTTAATTGTTAGAATATTTCTCCAATCTGCTGCACGATCTCTCGCTCCCGTAACACTCACATATAAAAGAAATGAGCGCCAGGATTCATCACGATTAAAACATTTTAAACGACCAGTCATAATGCACAACTTATGTTTGGCTTTATTACACCTCTTACTGCATCGTGTGCTCTTTAGAATTAAATATGACATTGTGCAAAGACAATTTTACACACTTCCCCTGAGCACAGTGTCGATTTAGGTAATGCTTCACTACCTGTGTCACCTTTAAATGCTTCCCCCAGTACAGAGAGCGGCCATCGCTCTCTGGTGGCTCTGGGCTCTATTAACTGGCCTGGGCAGCACGAGGCATTGGGGTTGTGACCGCCTCTTCTTATGTGTGCTTCCCTCCAACACCTCAACCTCTGGACCCCGCTATCCCCCATCCTTCAGTTCCCGTAGTTATGCAATGACCTTAAATTTGGATCCCCTGTCGATCTTTTGTCCCGAGCATAAAGGCCTGCTTTTCTTCCTGCTCTTCGGGTTCCATGCCAGCCCCTGACTGACTCCCATAAAGTCTGCTGTCAGCTCGAATGAATATGTTGTGCAGGGTGACAGGCAGGCCTGCCCACTGACTAACTCTCCCCACTCTGGATCACACTTTACAGCAGCATGCACAACAAGCACATGGCCATGCCAAACCCTGCTGAGGCAGCCACAGCACACAGCACAGCGCATAATGGCCTGACTGGAATATGTTTTTTATTCCAACACGATTTATCGTAATTATGAATGACAGGCAGGGTTTTCCTTACCATCACAAAACATTAAATAATTTTCTACCAGATCTAATGGTTGTGACCGGGTCCACCGTGGACTTGTTAAAGTTTCAGGTTTTATTCACGCTTTTTCACGAGTGTTGTTCATTTATTATGTGCTCCTAGACAGTATTTTTTTGTACACCGATGTGGAAATGATGTAAACTTTTTTTTAAGGGACCCCCAAAACCCACCATCAAATATGTGCACCCAGCTCTTTCACATAACTAGACACAACTTGGATAAATAAAACTGTTACAACTGCATTAAAGTGTGAATTACATGAACTTTTTTTTTTAATCTCAACTACAGACATTAGTTACTACTGAGATACTTACAAAAATAGTGCCAAAGTTACACTTTATTAAATTTTAATAAGTGTTGAAACTATAAACATTTTTTTTAAGTTTTGTAGCCCAAGCCACTTTTCTGTTGCAAATTGTTCTGTAGACAATCGGTGTAAAACTAAAAGTCCTCCATCTACAATTATAGGAATATATCAGTGTTCTTTATCTTTTTAAGAGTAAAATTCAAGCACTCTTCAAGAACCTTCACGGTAAAGCTATTCAAATTTAGGCATATTCTTAAACTTGAAAACAGTCAAAATGAAGCAAGATGTTTTAGGAACCCTCATAAATATACAGCCTAGTAGTATGAGTGCATTATAAGCTAATAAACTTCAGTGTTTCTAACATACTGAGAAAATAGTCAAACAGGAGTGAGTTATAGTTTGAGAATAGTTTGGAAAAAAGGCCTTTTCTCTCACTGAAACTCCCTTTAACCATAAAAAACAATTTAACCAACTGATTTAAATTTGATCTGACTGGATCCTCAGTTTTTTTTATAATCCACAAAAATTTAACAGAAACCTTTCATGTCCACTGAAATGATAAGTGTCTGGGTATAGTATCACTTAAAGCTGAAATTCTTCCAGTGAAACAGCAATACAAATCTATTAAAACCTGTGTACCTGCTTGTTCAAACATTTGAGTCTGTTACATTTATCGCCACAGAGAAATGCAGGATGGTCTCCAGCTTCAAACACAATCAAACTGTCACGCTGGAAAATGCACCGCAGAACATTTCCCTAAAGAAACGCACAAAGAGACAGCCAGCAAAACAAACCAACAAACCATCTGCAACCAGCGGGGAAAACTGTGAGGCAATTACACCAGAGGAAAGGCTGGAGATGAGATCTGAGGAACAGAGATGACTTGAGTCGAGCTTCTCCGCCCGCTTTGACAGGCAGAGAGGAAGACAGTGGGACACAGGAAAGACGGGGAAGAGGGAGAGAAGGAGACAGGGCGTGGAGGAGACAGCAGAGAAAGCGAAGTGGTGCCTGTGTGGCGTGAGAAAGCCCTGTGTTCTCTGTCTGTTGATAGGCCGGTGAGGCTGAGGAGGGCTCAGGGCCACAGACCAGAGGGATTTACAGGGCTTTGCTCCTTCCTCTGTGGAAGCAGTGTGTCAACCATTGCCACTACAACCCCCCCACCCCCCACCCCTGTGTGGTGCCCCCCTGCGAGTACAGCTACATGACTGATTACAGCCTATGAAAAGACGTCCCCTCCCCACCTCAACTTTACTGTAAAACACTGTTTCTATAGAGAGCCGGAGCTTTGCAAAGCCATTTTTATTTTCCTCCCCAGCCTAAATGCTAATCTGCTCATTTTCTCCCATACAAAGGCGTTTCCTGTCGGATCATCCCCGCTCCGCGTCTCCATCCTACCCCACCACCTCAGCAGCGGTCGGCTGTTCCCGGTCGTCTTGGAGAGGCTGCTGAGGCATGACAGTCAGACGGGACGGACAAAGGACCACGCTGGCGAGCGTCCAGAGGGGGCTCGAGGGCAAGAGATGGGCAGATAACCTTGTTGTGTGGCCCACGGTCGCCTCCGGCAGCTGCATGGAGATGATAACTCAATCTTCCCATCAGGCCTCCCTACCAGCTCGGGCCCCAGGCCATGGCATCCACTGGCATGTGCCGGAGTGTGTGGGCCAAGGGACATGGTATGGTCGTATCGTGCCTACTACGGTTACATCAGAGGAACTCTTTGAGGGAGTTTGCAATGTGCTGCAAATCATTCAGTTGAAAGGAAAGACGTAAAACATGTCTACTTGAAGCTTTACATGAAAGCATGTGTCTGGATTTGAGGGTCCACATTCGGCTATTGTTACATTAAATACTTTCAGCCTCTTCAGCCGAGGGTCCCTCAGTTTCATTATGAGGCTGCATTCCAAGGTATATCCCCTCAAAATTACTTTCAAGCACCAACAAGGTAAAAGGAATGGATTTGTGTGTGCTACGTCTACAGGACCATGGAGAAGACTTTAATGACAGCTTGACAGTACGAGCACAGGGAGTGGCTTCGTCATTTGCAAGTGTTAACTACTTTGAGTTAGCAGCTCACTTTCTCACTCCGAATGAAAGTGGATAGCACCATGGGGGGAAGAGAAAGGCAGCGCATTTGCATGATTGAGATGCATTTCACCCCCTGCTTGGAAGTCCTCCTGGGGACTTTTTCATGTTAAATCAGGGGCTAAAAAGTCTAACAGAGAATTAGACGCAGACAATTGTTGCATAAGGTTTTTTTGATGATGAAAGGGATTCCTTCATGGCAAGCACTTCTCATGATGGAGAAAGTGCTTACATGCTAGGGCTTATTCAAACATCTGTTCCCGTTCGCTGGCTCCACCACAGTGAATGTGGTTCACGCAAGAATCATAATTGCATGCAGACTCTGGATACAGACAGGGAGTCACTGTTTTGTACAGCAACTGTTTCAACAGAGACATGAAATGAAATTTGTGACACAGCACTTTCGATTCCAGCACCATGAAAAAATTAGATTGGTGAGAAATTTGAAGCTATGTTTTTGTAAATTAGGGCTGGGAAATATGGAGGAAGGCAAATATCACAATACTTTTGATCTTGATATTGATACTGTAGCAAAAAAAAAAAAAACACATATATGTTTAATACTATCCTCCATCACAGTTTAAGTCACACACTTGTATCTTTTAATGGCTTTTTATGTCTTTTTTTTAGGTTTCTTCCAGTAGTCACCTCATCCTTCTAACTACCTCACTTCCAGCATTTACGTACATTTATTTACTGTTGAAACTCTTTTATAACGCCTAACCAGGAAGCTAAGCGTCAGACAAACCGCCTGTTCTGTCAATAAGGTTGGAGATCTTGTTCAATAATGTATGCTTCCATGCTGTTAGCTCCTCTGGCTCTGACTATGAATAAATATCTCACTTTGAAAAAAAAAAGGACTCTCCCTTTAATCTGCAGCTCTCCGGCTCTTCAGTCCTGTTCTGACTTCTGTACATGTCTGCTCGACTTCTGCGAGGGAAGCCATAAATTGACATCATGAGCACTTTATCACTGCGACATAGATGCGAGATAAGCCTGCAACAACATACCACAGCTACCTATAAGAGTGTTAAAAACCAGCAGTCCTGCACAGAGACACACAGAGCATACACTCCTGGCCTAAGGGCGCATGTCAACCACTTCCAGAGCCCTAAGCCTGTATGTAATTGAGGTGAAATGGCTTGTCTGAAACCAATTGAAGCCATACAGTGAGGGGGAGTCCCTGGGAGAGGATGACAGGGTCACACCTGCAGACAGGGGCCTGTACAGGCAGACTGCTGATGGCTATCTGAGTGTGTGCTGGGGGCGATTAGAGGGAGGTGCATGCTGGGGGTCTGAGGGCCATGATGGCCAAACATCTGGCAACCCGCCCAAGATGCCAGATGTCATTTATGATGACAGGTCATGAAGATCCATGTGCAAAATCATGCATCATTCTGCTGCAGAACCCCTCCAATAAACAAGCCACGGGATCAGGGATGCTAACATGCAACATCAACCCAACTGCCACCTCAACCACAGCATGTCAGCGCCTCATGTGACGCAACGTTACAACCCCACGACTGTGGCAGGAGTCTGTCTTTAGCTCCTCAACGTAATTACAGCCCAGATGAATGGTTTGGGAACGACAGGCAATTAGACCTCCAGACAGTATGATACTGGGGAGTGCACTTTCTTCCAGCATGGGTACCAGAGGTGTATAGATCAAAGATCCACGCCAGACAAAAGCACATTTACAACACCCGCCACTGACAGCGAGTGAATTCATGATCATCGTAAACAGAGCAGGTGGCATTTAACAGAAACAAAACTAGTGCTTCTGCCAAATTAAGTTCTCATAATAACACTTGAGGATAAGTGGAATAATACGGGCAGATTCTTATTTTCACTTTTCTCAAGTGCCGTTTTCAAATGATATACTTCTCTATTTAAGAGACAGAGCTCCATGTTGGCAGCAAACACGGCCTGCGCTGTCGCTGTCTCTGATTTACATGATGGCCAGACTGTGGGGCGATCCCACACTCAGACCAGAGTACAGCCAGGCGGTGAGAGAGGGGGAAGAATGGACGAGAAGAAGAAGAAAATAACAGGAAAATGTTTTTGCCTTGTGAAATCTCTGAGTAATCTTAGCAAACCAAGCCTGTAGTTAGCAATTAACTTGAACTGGAGATAATGTCGTAATTATAGCAGTGTGCACGACTCTAATTCCCATCAACATTAACGCACAAAACTACTCTGTGGTCAGGGGGCATGATGGGACAAAAAGCAGGGAGTTTTCTGACTTTCATAAACTAAGTCTGTGAGAGAAAGTTTCACTGTTTTTGTAAACTTTACAGCTGATGAAAGAGAGCGGTGGATGAACACCTTGAGCTTTCAAAAAAAAAAAAAAAAAACTTCATCTACACAAAACCTCCGCAGTTGATCCAGATTTTAGTCCTCCTCTCAGATGGATCAATGTGAGGCCTGCTTTTAAATCTACCATTTCCATAACAGCTCAGCTGAGAGCAGCCTTGTTTACGGCATGCTGGTCCGCTTGCCTCTTTTAATGCTACCCAGTGGGGGAGAAACCAGACTGATGACCTGCAAAACAGTTTCGCCCCGTGAATGGAAAAGCCAGGATACAAAGTAAAAGACTTTTGCATTCCTCTGAGTCAGAGCTGGATTTTAAATAACCTTCAGAGTCATACTCCTCCAAACTCTGTGCTGGCTCAGGCCCATTCACTCTGTTGCTTTATCTGCAGCGCTTCTTTCCAAACAGTACTCACATTTAATGGATGGATCAACTAAACGACTGTGGATAAAATCACAGTCTGGCTGACTTTCATTGTGATACTTAAAAGGCGCCTCGCCTTTTGACTGCGCTTGTTAGACGGCAAACACATAGCTCTGTACAGAGAAAAAGTGCATTAATTGCAGTAACAGATATTTATTATGACTGCCTCAGAAACTCACATGAATGGAGACGCGCCTTAACTAAAGGTAAAGTGACAGGCAGAAGAGAGCCCATGGGAAGCGGGTAATTGAGCAGAACATATCTTGATGTTCTGGTGAAACACCGCTCTCCATCTCTCCATGCAGAAGATGAATCACACCATTGTCTGTGTCACCAAATTACATAAGTGCTATGGAAAATTCACTCAGTTCAATTGCTTAGCAGAAAAGGGCAGAAGCTGAATGGCTGCAGCTTTCTTGAGTGAATTATGTGGGTCACACTAATATAAAATTGCTCCCATTCTGTGATTGATGTTATTTGCAAAACCACAATTGATTATTTTCTTCCCCTCTCTGAAAATCCTTCGGCAATGTGTTGATGCTAAATTTACTGTAAACTCTTTAAATAAAGAACTAATTGCATGTGTGTGACAGAGAGAGGAAGCAGGCACTTTTTTCTGTTTGGCTTCACCTTTTGTATTTTAGCTCTGAATCAGAAGGTGATAAATCTTGTCATGCATTTTCAATCTCTTATCCGGTGCTAATACCTAATTTTGTTCTCACCCACAATAACAAGTCCCTTAATACTGGGAGCCAACTTCTTGTCTGTGCCTGCGAGAGTATTGTGAGAATTTTTGTGGCATGACAGTTATAAGGTGTGGCACAAGCAGACAGTAAAATCACTATTAGCGCCTGCATATAAACAGAGGAAGGGCTTTTACCAGGAGAGTTTACGGGTGGAATGGCAGGATGGAGAGGCTGACAGATGCGAGTGGCTGGGACAGGACACTTAGGGACTGCATAGATCCAGCAGGACTCCAGACAAGAGCAGACACATCCCTAAACAGTCAGACTAAACACTGCTGCATAATTAGAGTTATAACTCAGCAGAGCAGCCAGAGCACACACTGTGAGCCCGTGTCCTTCGTAGAAAGGGCATAACCCACCCTTCTATTCAGGCCCAAATTAAAGTGTCTGCACTGTTGTCTCTTCAAAGCCATTTAGAGGAGGTGAATTTGATCTTATATGACTTCATCTTCAGGAATAACACTGTTGAAAGCTGAGGTATGAAATAAAAAAAAGTGCAAAATACCAATCTGAAGAAAACAAAGCTGAGTAACACCAGAATCCGTCCTTACTGCCCTGAACAAGGAGAGCCGAGGACACAGGAGGTAGTTTTAGTGGAAGGACACTTACAGATATCTGGTGATTCGTCCGAGCCATCTGGACAGTCCTTCTCCCCGTCACAGCGCCAGCCTTTGGAGATACAGGTCACCTGGTCCTTACATACAAACTGCTTAGAGCTGCAGGTCTTGGGCTGGTCATCAGTTTTGGGAGCTGAAAAAAAAAGGAGAAAAGTTGATGTGTCATCAGGAAAAGCAACTGTGGCTTTAAAACAACAACATAAAAAAGCTGACTGGCATCTTCAGAAAATTTGGTGGACCCGTGTAGCATAGGCATGGGAAGAATCCATGCTATTCTGGAGTGGATCGAAATCCCATTTTCCGATATTGATTCAGCCATTTTGAAATGGATGTTCCATCATTATAAAATAAATAAATAAATAAAATGCTGGAAATATCTGTGAATCAAAACTCATTGTTGGGAGATGCCTGACTAGAAGCACCACAAAACCTAAAAGCAGATGTCTTGTCTAGTCTTTAAGTCAGAATTATTACTTTGAATAATGCATAACCCTAACTCTAACCCTTCCTAGTACAATTCACAGTCAAATTGACAAGGAAATCAAATCATAATGTGACCTTGTGAATAGAAATTGGAATGATTTTTAGAATTCAGTTCAATATGCAGCCCTAGTGACAAGACAGATACACAAATTATTTTTAACTTCCTTTAATATTTGACACAATACATTGCTTTCTACATTGCTTGTTATTGAAGCCTCTCAGCATCTCCTGTGCTGCAGTACCACTCTCCGCCTTTACTTGTGCTGATGTGCCAGCGGGGGCGCTGTTTCACCAAAACACAACTACTACTAAAACGAAAGTAGGTAGGAAAAAAAAAA
>JAOWBC010001714.1:13284969-13302020 GCA_028566105.1 Hypoplectrus providencianus
CTCCGCTCCTCCGGACACGGCGCCGCGTTAAAAATGCTGCTCTCTGTGCCGCCAAGGACAGGATTCAACCCGTACAACGGCTACACCGGCAAAAACATCAAGAAGGTAAAAAAAAAACAAACAAACAGCAAAGCCCTCTCGCAGCTTATTATTATTATTACTTCTTGTTTCTGTCGATGCGGTGTTGCTCGAGCCCTTCAGTTAAAAGCTGCTCGGCTGTTTAAGCTGCAGTGTCCTTGAACGTTTAAACTCTCTCTTACTTGCTGTTGCAACCTTTGCTGTCGGCTTTCTCGTGTTGTTTCTATAAACTAACACGGGGCCGGTTACCTTGTTGCCTGTAGATTGCTACAACAGTTTGCTGTTTTGTTTTGTTTTTTTCTCCCCCCTACCCAATACGGTCTCTGTTCTCTTCCTATACCTACCCTGCACGCAGAGAGCAGCTTATAAATGCGCTGTTAGATGCTCGTTTGGCTGCGAACAAGCTAATAAATGCGAATTGTATCCGACTTTAATGTGAATTAGCAGGGGTTGGATCAACTGCGCAGTGTTTTAAGTGATGTTTTCATTGAATTAACTACAAGTTAGCAAAGTTTTTTTTTTCTTCTTTTACGCGTACCGATATGCCCCACCCCTTCAGTCCTCCTAATGATGACTGAGAGGGTTTTGCATGGCACTATGGAGGAGAGGAAAGTTACAGAGCCCATGTAATAAGACTAATGCACATGTAATATATGTGGCTGTATGGGATGTGCAGATCAGTTACAGAGCAATGACAGAGCTGGATCAATATATAGGGTTTAATATTGATTAGCTTGTCTGCTCTTGAATAATTCATGATGTGACATTGTTCAACCACCTTTCCTGTACAGACTATAGATTTTATTTTAAATTCTGGGACAGAAATTAAAGGATAACTGTGTAAAAAAAAAAAATATGCAGGGATGTCCAGGATTTGCAGATATGAGCGCTGATTCTTAAAGAAATTGTTAAACTATTAGAATAAGAATTGCCTTGTGTGAAGTATGCCTGACTCTCAGCATTTCTTGAATAACATTTCAACAAAGCTGAAATCAAATACCTCCCTCCATTGCCTGTGTTATTCCCTTCCCTGCCTCGCGGCTGGCAGGAATTCAGATTGCACAGATTAATGACCTGGAATTCCGGGAATCCTGGATTCAGACAATGTGCTCATTTGAAGAGGGGCTCTGCAAACTTAAACCTTTTCCTTGAAAGAAGACATGCACACTTTTTTTTTTTTTTTTACACATTTCGCATTGTAAGAGCGCCAAAGTCACACAGAGGGAAGAGTTGTAAATCCAGCGTCAAGTGGTAACCCCTGGTCTGTGTCTTTTACTATGGGAAAAAGGGCGGAGAAAAAGAAAAGGATTAAGAGACCCCCCCCACCACCACCACCACCACCTCCCTTTCCTCTGCTTTCGATTAACTCCCCCCGCGTTTTTGTCTCTTTCTCCCGTGTGTTTCACATACCTTGATTTCTTGTCTGTCAGTGGTTCAGTTCACATGGAGAAGGGAGCCGGAACATTCCTCCTAACTGATGAATCCCTCGTCCAAAGAAATTCTGGTCTCCTTAGGGTGCATGATACCTGTTGAAATTAGCCATTTTTCAACCATCTGTTGAGATTTTGAGGTGTTTAATGTAATTGGACTGACTAAGGATAAGGACAGCGAGGAAAAGTCTCACCTTCTAGCCACAGGACGCCAGGATTTCCATCACTTTTCCGATTTGGTTCTTGTCACCTTGCAGCCGCAGAAATATCCTATAAAGAGATTTTCTTTACATTATGATATTTTCTACGGTGCCTTTTAAAGTTTCTTTAGCCAAGCAGGTAGGACTCCACATTTCACTTATTTCTCTCTCATTCAAGGTAAAATGTCATATATTTATAAGCATGAACTTGTTGCACAGGATGAATATTAACTTTGGCAATTTAAAGATTGTGATGTTGACGGTATAATTATGCATTTTTGAAGTGCTACCGTAATGTTACTATATTGTTATTGTATACCATTGTGCTGATAATGACCAATAAAATCCGTCGTATTCGGGACTTAATTATCTATATTCTTAACAATTTACCTGGACTTTGTAGAATACTATAGGTTTAGAAAGTTAACTGAATTAATGAACTAAATGGCCGATCGTCCCTACAGCGATCAGCTGCACAAAACCTTTGTGTTGCCATACAGATGTAGCATTCAAGCGTCAACAATTAGACTAATATCACTGCTGTTGCTGCACAGTTATAGGCACACATCCTGCCTCACTTGGCACTCATTGTTCTCTCTTGGATGAAAAAGTCCTTGAGTCACCTGCGCTCCCAGGAGGCATCACCTCTGCTCCCTCCAACTGTAATCACCTCATCAGTCTTCAGGTGCTGCCTGGAGCACACTGTCTCTCTCTGCATCACACTGGTGGCCATTTACTGGAGTTATGCTTCTTGCACAACTATAATAATAACAACACAAAGAGCCAGTTTATCTTATTGTAGTTATAGCTGCATGCTCTGTTTCTAGCTTCTCTGTACAAAAAGTAGTCATTTTAGTGCTTTGAAGCAACTGAGCATCAGTTGTTTGCAGCCCAGATTATTCAGCTTTTATAAGATAGAAAATAAATGCCTCTTTACTTTCTGTTAACCAATTTATTATCACAGTTATTCATTTGTGTGAGTCATATATGTATGAAAGCATTTCCTGTATTTATCAGTTCCCACGGAGCTGAGATGTCTCCAAGGATGTAGTTAAATTTAACGTTGACAGCTTAAACCAAAACATGTCCTACACAACCTCTGTCCACTTCAAGGAGAGAAACACAAACATTTGTGTATCTCAGAGGAATGCAAAGAATGTTTAGCAGTGACACTGTGATGCATGTAGAAACTGTGTTGTTTAGATTTAGTGGGCGGCTGTGGACGGAAGATTAACACGTAGGAAGGATAGCTAGAAGGATAGAGAAAAAGTGAATTCTGATCATGCACTTTTAAGATGCATGCCATACTTTCTCACTTTCTCTTTCTAACTGCATCTGTGTTGTTCTGAATGTAGAGCTGCCTGTTTGGCATTACCTTACATGGGTGGCAAAACACCTGGAGCTGTCACTGGGTGCTGGGGCAGATGGGGAGTAGGTGTAGACCTGACTCGCTGCCATCTTTTTTCTCAGAAGGAGTCTAGCAGAGCGGTCTTAACGAGACACTGCCTTCTGACTTGAGAGCACATGAGAGGGATTAGTGTTTTCCGCTAACAAGCTCAGATCCTAATTAGACAGGCCTCACTAGCCTGGCCTGGGCCCGGACTCAGTCTCCCGTCAGATCCTATCTCCCCAGGCCTCTGCAGGTGCATCCCTCCTGATAGTCCGTGTGGGCCGCCTACAGTGAAGGCAATGGAAAGCACAGGAAGAGGCTGTGATTGTGGAAAAACAAACAGTGTACTATTGATGCTCAAGAAGAGAGGGAGATTAGAGAAGAGGATCGAGATGAATGGGCTCTGTGAGTCACTGTGATTTTCTCAGCTTGACTGAAAAGACGGAGTAAGTTCTGAAGGCTAATTCCTAGACAGTTTGGAAAACATAAGGCAGCTGGGTTGAATAGATACAATAAAGGTAAAAGTATCATTGGTGTTGCTACTTGTTAGATGTGTCTGAAGGAAAAAAAAAATATATATATATATATATATTATTTAAATAAAATAAATAAGTACACATTTGTGTTATATTCGGGGATTATTGGCTTTGCATTGGGGAATACTGCTTTGCATGTCATTCACACATCATCATACAGGCTTACATCTTTAAAGCATTTGTTTACACAACTGACATTTTTAATTTTCACTTTGGTTGAAATGTTATCGAGTCTTGCCTCAGCACATATCTGTGGACATGTTCTGAACTGTGGCTGATCTGAAAGAGTTTTTCTTATCATACTATTTGTCATCTTTAGTCTACTGTTTTTCCTGTAACCCCCCTTACATTTTGGGGAATGAACAGTCTCATGTGCCCAGAGACTAAATATAGTATGATAAGAAAATAGATGTCTCTCTAGTATGATAAGATAGAAAAAAGATGTCTGTGTATTTGATGCAGAAACTATCTAGTACACAATGTTAGTGTTTTCCTCTTTTAAAAAAGAAAATCCTTATTTGAAAATTAATAAGTGTGATTTTTTTTCATGTGATTTAAAATGTTTAGTGTTAAGTACTTGCCCCAAGCAAGTCCTTACAATATATAAAGTGGTTAGATCAATCAGAACAAATGTTACAGAATTATTCCTTTCAGGTCCAAAGGCATGAATGGATTTGTGTCAATTTCCAAGCTTGTTGCTTTTGATTTTAGATCCTTTTATGTCTTCTAATTCAAATGATCTATATCTGCTAGAACAAACAAATAAAAACTTTTATAAGACTGGATACATGATTTTAAAACATAATTTGACTCACTCAGTAAGTAGGCCAACACTACACTTCATAGTATCTAGGAAAAATGTATAGCCCCCAGTGGGCTTCTATTGTAAATTATTATCAATAATGTCTTATTTTATGTAGTTACACATGCTTGTATGATTTGTTTAATTGTTGCTTCAATAACTTTTGAAGTCAAAACAATAACGTACTTTTCTTCAACTATAAGACGATGCCTTATAATAATGTCTATTTTCATATAAAACATTGCACATACGAAAGAGGCTTTAAGTTTAACTTTATGTTTAACAAAGCTGTGGCGAGTTTCAGGAATGTAAACTAACGTTAGACCGGAAAATGGCATCTAACGTAACCAAAGATATGAAAAGTAAAAGCTAACGCTAACTGTTACCTTCCAAAGCAGTACATCCAGCTATCTCGCTGACTGTAAGCTATGCTGTAGCTTCCACACAAGTCTAACAGCTCGGGAACATCTTGTTTGTGGGCTTATATTGCATGACACATCGCAAAAAGTATTACAAACTAACGTTAACATCCAATTTAATGCAGATATTTTTTTGCTGTTTCTTTACTTCCGACTTCAGGTGACGCTTTCTCAACGTCTGGGTTGACGGTCGTGATGTGTAACCAATTAGAACGTGATTAGTAGGAGCTCTGATAGCTGATTGGTTGTAGCTTGCTGCCGCACACCGGATTGGTTGGTTTATTTTTGTCCCGCCCAGACAAGTTTTACTGTTGGGGTTTTATGAGATACTAAGTAATTTATGAAATACCCGATCATAATCAGGTCTCTGAAAATGATTACATTACAAAAATCCGTGCAAGTTCAATGTGTTGAAAATAAAAAAAAAACTAAAAGCTCATCATCATAATGACAATTTATGTTTAAAAATAAGAAAAACAAAGTTAAGCCCATGTTTTAATTGTTGTTGTTATTGTTTTATTGTCACTCTCGAAACTGTAACATTTTGAGATATAAAGTGCATGACTGAGTGCATTACAAATTAGATGTATTATAACTTTTTTTGAGAAACCTCAAAGTTATGACTAAAAATTTGCTAATTGCGACTTACTGTCTCATATCACAACACTGAGAAAGCTTTTCATTATTAAGAGAAAGTTTCTCATTATTATGAGATACTAAGTCATGATTATTAAGTAGTAAGTTATAATTATGAGAACACATCAGAATCGGAATCAGCTTTATTGACCAGGTACTTGTGCTCAAATAAGGAATTTGACTCCAGTTTGGTGGCTTTTGCTTAAAACACAGGAAAAAATGTCAGGTTGGTGAAAATATATACACGCTGCATATCATAGTAGTCATATCTCATTATTATGAGGCACTAAGTTATAATTATTAAATAGTAAGAAATAATTATGAGAAAGTTTCTCATTATTATGGTTCACTAAGTAATATATTGTGAAAGTTTCTCATTACTAAGTCACAATCAAAATAGGGATGTAACGATGCATCGACGTACAATTTATCAACAGCAGGGGGCGTGTCCATTTTTTATGTCTCTTTACGTAACGACATACGTCACTACCAGGCCCCGCCCCCAACGTAGGAGAAACTACTACCCTGCGAACTTGGTGATGGAGCATCCTCGTCAGTTTTTTCTGTTCGCCTTGAACAGAAGAATATGTAAACGCTGCTGTCTGGTGAGATGCACTCCCAATAAGTTAAAGAACCGGAACTGCGTGTTTAAAATCTGACCAACAGGAAAAGAGGACAAAAGTACATATTAGCTAACATTAGCTAACATTAGCTAACTTACATATAGCTAGCACTAGCTTGTTAACACATAAATATCAAAACTTAGCTATCTATGTAATTTAACTCTTTCTCCTTTTGCAGTTACCCCATTCCTCAGAAGTATTATGTTTCTTGTTATAGATCATTAAAGTAATCTTTTTCGGTCATATTTTGTCTGCAAGGTCATTCTGTTGAGAAAAAAAATAGAGAAAATTGTTACTTAAACTGTTAATGTATCCTATATAGCATTGTATCAATTCATAGGTTGAGTGTACAGTGTTGTTACATATTTATAAAGAAGCTTCTCATTATTCTGACTTACAGAAGGTTTGTGACATTGGTGGAAATTGACTTTCACCTATATTAGACTAAACATTGTGAGTGTGAAGTAAAACAGACGCAATTATCACATTATCATGGTTTTCTGGATTTCCTGGAAATTAAACTTGTACAAGCTAGTTTTAGCAGATCCACCACAGAGAGAGGAAGAGCGTTCACAATTAGCTTCATTCTAGCAGTCTTTTGACAACTCCCTCTCTGTTAATAAGCTGGTGGTCCAGTGCTGACCTTGTGGTGTCCAACAAGCCATCTCATTGTTCCCCGGGGCCGAGCCTGCTGACCCTAACTAATCAAACAGTTCCTCCCCTACCAGCAGTGGGAGGAAGGCAACACCAAGGCCAGACTCAGTTCTCATGTGACTTCCACATCAATTAATTCTGTTCATAGTATTAAAACGTTTTTATTTAAATGCAGACAATGAAAACAGCCTCTACATAAATATAAACTGGTATGCACATGTGATTGCTTATCTCTTCTCTATGTGGGGACACATTTAAACTTCCATCATGCCACAGGCGGCATCATGGTCATTATATGGATGTGATGATAGGAGTGGAGTCTCTGCATCCTGCTCCATTATTACTTATGCAGTACATCAGCGTACAGTGACATACTGAACTGCCAGGTCATGAAATCAGTTCAGCAGATGTGAAGGTTGTCCACAAGCAAGTAAATCTCATTTTGGCTAAGATTTGTAACCTTCAAAGTATCTTCACAAGATAAGTCAGCTTATTCAAATGTTATTTAAAAAAAAGAAAGAAAGTACTGGTATCTTTTCAATTCATTCAAATACTTTCGGCTTTGAGATTTTCACTCCCACCCCAAGACAATGCATTGCATGGAATTAGTTTTTGTTGCTCAAAGCCTTGACAAATTTTATCTGAAAAATCCAATATAAAAGTTTCTTTCCAGAAACAATGTCCTGGTTATGGTAGATTATCCACAGATCTCCCTGTGAATAGTTTGGATTGGAGCTGTTTCAAATACTCCCAATGAAAACTTTTCACAGAAACCCTTCCAGCTTCACCCCACAACATAAAAGCCTCTCTTACAGCAGTGCAGAGCTTAGCAACTCTAATTCCAACCAGATTTCATGTTATACGCTTTAGTTTTACATTTAAATGGGCTCTCTTGCCATCACAAGATTGCCAAAGCATAGTTCCCATGTATGTGGTAAATTTTTATTGTTTACCATTTTGCGCCCATTGTGGCATTTCTATAGAGTTCTTCTCTTAAAAAGTAGGTCAGTTGGCACAACTAAAGATATTAAAAGAATGTAAGGTTTAATCATTTACACATTTACACAGAATCATTATCTGTACATGGTTGTAACTGTATTTTTACCCCATTTTTTATTTGTAAATGGTATAACTGTGACATTAAAACATAACTTAAGTGCTGAAGGCTCATTAAAACGACCTAGATTGTGAATATGGGCTGTGTTATTTCTTCATAGGTTAATGTTTTACTTTTACAGTATTTACATCGTACTTGGACCTGCTTTATAACAAAGAAACACACGTTTTACAAATTAGCATTAGCAAATAACGCATAAAATCAGCTTTTATGCCTTCTGTCTTATCTAATTTGATTTTGCCTGACCAGTCAAGTCTGAAACAGCAGCTCAATTGCTCACATCCCAACTTTTGACTCTGTGTCCCCATCCAGATACTTGTATTCTAGGTAATTGTGTCATAAACTAACACTCTCCTCATAAGGCTTTCATTTTAAAAAGTCAGTTTGTAAACTATTATATATCAGTGTATACTTTGAATTTTATGTATCTATCTTGTTTGTATATAATCAAACCAAATTTGACTAAGTCCTGTGTTTGTTTTGCAGCAGACGTATGTGTCCCCCTCCAACCATCAGATGGCTCCCCCAAGCCCCAACAACAACAACAACAGCAACACCACCACCTCCACCTCCATCAGCAATGGGAGCAGCAGCGGCAGTGTGGGAGAGC
This sequence comes from Hypoplectrus providencianus, assembly GCA_028566105.1. Classification (NCBI taxonomy): domain Eukaryota; kingdom Metazoa; phylum Chordata; class Actinopteri; order Perciformes; family Serranidae; genus Hypoplectrus; species Hypoplectrus providencianus. Next base: position 13,293,465 of record JAOWBC010001714.1, read on the forward strand.
AGCTGAGCAAAACCAACCTGTACATCCGCGGCCTGCACCCAGGGACCACAGACCAGGATCTCGTCAAACTCTGTCAGCCGTAAGTCATCGTAAAACCAATTGCTCCAACTTCTATGTGATGTAGACCTAATAAATCTCTCCGACTGCGGACTGCTGCACATGTAAACCAGGTTAGAGTTTTAGAGTAGATTAAGATAGAGCAGAGTGTTGGGTGCATGGATGGATAGATGGGCGATGGCTGGCTGGCTGAATGAATCAAGTATTGCATGACTCGATGCATTTCCTTTACACTTGAGGTGCACATGAATCCTAAAGTACACCTTCGCAGGTATTTCTGGAGCGAAGCAGAGAGCCACTTTTTCATCCACATGCTTTTAAGGCCCATCATTTAGTGGCCTTGTGGAAAAACCAACAATCATTTTGGCAGCAAACTAAGGCCTTTCACTTTGGCCCAGCTTTGCACAGACTTTCCAACGACTAGGTACAGAATGTTTAGTCTCCCTCTCCCGCTAATTCGTTCTGTATGTCTCCTCTTCCTCCTTCTTAGACTTTTGACCTACACAAGTTATTGCTCCTCTGCGCTTTGGTCGTTTAGATTATCATCAAACTGCATGGTGACAATGAGACTGTGCTATCCTAATTCAAAGTCATCTTCTGCTCTATAAATACCACACTACGTTGCTCATCAGCGTGAGTGTGAGTCTGTGAAAACTCTTTTGCGGGCTGACATCAAACAACAGCATCATCCAATCCATCTGATATGTTTGTTAGGCCTTCAGTGGAAGACATCAAAACAAGCAGGGCTGAGATGAATGGTCCGGGTTGACTTAATTGAATTCTGGAGCCTGGTGATGAGGACCAGAAGAGCAGAGGAGAGGAGTGAGAGAAAAGGAGGGAAAAGGGGAGAGAGATTAAATAAGGGAAAGAGAGAGAGAGAGAGAGGGAGGGAGGGAGGGAGGGAGAGGCCTGCTATTTTACAGCTGTCTGGAAGATATGGCTCACATGAGGCTGCCCAACCCTACAGGAAACAGCGAGCCCAGGGGAAAGGGAAAGACAAACAAGGGCAATGGCATGAAGAGGGGGTGGATGGAGAGAATCAGAGGGGGAGGAGTGAATGGAGTTCAGGGTTTGTGTGTCAGGTGGTGTTCTGTGGGGGTAGTTCTCATATTTCTGCTTTTACAGAGCAGATAAAATCACTGCATGAAATTTGCCTTTTAGCAGAGCACATTAAAGCCAATGTAGTTTTCAGTTAAACTAGACTAGAGAGAGGATAATGTTTCCAATAATAGTTAATAAGGGGAATGCTCGTGGATCAGGATGTAAAACAGTAGGAAGTTAAGGAGGGAATTTGACTGAGTTAACTTAAGTTTAAGCTGCAAATATGTACACAGTACCAGAGCACAACACTCCCAACGCTCCCCTCCCCCACACTCAGAGTTGTTATACGCTCGCTCTGAGATGTACTGTGTTGGGAGCGAGGGATGAGAGGAGTGGATGGGGGTTGGTCCTACATCTCCGGCCCCTGCAGTTGTCTCTCTGGGTGCCTCGCTCTGGTCCGTTTCTGGTGGTTGACCATGGATGGACATCGGGGCTGGACTACGCTGTGCTCTCTCACACATGGCTGAGTCTCCAGCCCCTCTTTTCGCTCTGCATCATGTAGTCCGAGACCTCTGAGCGCAGTTCAGTAAACGGGTATCTCAACTGTGCAAGCAGGGGAGTGCAGCAAGTACAGCTCACAGCTTAAAAGCTATTCATAATGTGAAGATTGGTGCTCGCGATGTGCGCTCACAGCAATGATGAATATGAAAATATAATAACACAGTGTTGGCACATCAGTCGAGTCCAGTTGAAGGCTTTACATCTGAAATGCACCATGAAATTATCATGTAAAAAAGGAATTAACCTACACTCAGTTTGAAGATAATGTGTATGAGTTACATTATTATTTAATATCATATAATATCTAACATCATGTAAGAAACAAGAATGCATGGAGAGTTATTTTCACATACCAAAGTGTTTTTACGTAAACAAAGTTAAGATTTACATGGAACCAAAACAATGTCGGTTTGGTCTTCTTGCATTGCTTTGTAAATATTGGATAGATTCCCTGAGTAACATCTGATTTGACTGCATTTGCAAAATTTCCATATTAATATTAAAATATTTATAGTCACAATGCTATCAGTGAAGCTTCCACAGAAATACAGAACAAAGACCAAAATGCCACAATAAATTTCACAACTATGTAAAATAATAGGCAGGCGTATAAATTTGGGCCAACAAATCATATTCTACAGACAAAAGAAAAGTTGTTTGGTAGAGATCCTATTACTATACAAAATGTGAATATGATGCAAAACTATAATTCCCTCCATTATTATTTTAGTCATATTGCCATTCCAAAATATCAGTTGAAATAGTAAGATAGTAGTAAGAAGTATAATAGTAAAATAGTAGTAAGATATTATTTTCCAAACTGTGCAGTCCTAGTATAGATATTGCATTAATATATAAATAAAGCACCAATAATAAACATTGGAATTATGTTTTGGTGTTCAAAATCATAGTGATCAAGATCTATCCATCTATCTAAAACCATAATTCAGAATTGTTGGATATTGTTCAGCAGTCATTAGTCACTTTGGTGATTATATAAACATTTATAGTTTTTTTTTTTATTCCTCTAAAGAGAAAATAATCCTGAATTAACTTTAAAGACATAATTTCATTTCCGATTTGGAGTAATCCAATAGATTAATTGTCAGATTACAGTTTTAGCAGGTCATCACATAATCCTGACCAATAAAAGCAGATTTTGAAAGTGACTCTTGTGGCCTGGATGACATGCGGCGGTGCTGCAGTGTCACTGGATGAGAGCAGGGCTGTGTTGTGAGAGGCACTAAGACCCAGTGGAGGGCAGAGCGCTGCCTGGAGAGAAGCTGGTTAGTAGAATGAGAGTATGGCTGGGAGCCAGCATCGGACAGGACGGCCAAGGAGAGGCATATCAGATTACACTGCATGCACATGCCTGGAGAGATGGGAACCGATAGACACTCTGCCGCACACAAGCATTTGCCCTGGCCAGGAGCTATCCTATGTATCTGCAGTGTCTATATCTGTCCCGCTGGATAGATAATGCAGGATTTTTAAATTGATATTGCATTGTGAAGCAATTTGAAATGCAGAGGAGACATTTACTAGTGCCATATTGTCATGTCATGTTGGATTTCCCTTGAGTTACAATCCCCACTGACCCCTGTGAGAGTAGCAAGGAATACGATATCGGAAATCTATAGTTTTTTTCTAGCATGCACAATCCCACGGGACATTGTTCTTATTTCATTTAATTTACGCCCCCACCCTTTCTCTAAAGATTTCCCAATGCACGTCATATTTTAAATAAGGTTGTGTTATTTTATTCAGTCCCTGTCATCGCAGAGTCTGAGTCAATCCTTTTGGGGTGTGTTGAGTTAAGAGAGGGAAACAATGCTAATATTCAGGGAGTTATTTTCAACTCACAGAAGCAGACAATACTCGATTGTAAACCTCATTGTTTTTTCAGATATGGGAAAATTGTGTCCACCAAGGCCATCCTGGACAAGACCACCAACAAGTGCAAAGGTGAGGTGTGAAGACATCAGCTGCTTCAAAGTAAAAAGTAACAAATCTCTTCACATAGGCATGAAAAGCAAGCTCATATATATACATAGTTTTTAGGAAAATTCAGCCTAAAAATATTTGTATTCCAGGGTGAAACTCTCACTTAACAATGAATTGGCTATAGGTCATTTTCTGTATGCACTTAACAGAAAATTATTTGTTCAACTGACACTTTTTTTTTGTTAGTTGACGATATTGTCACTGCATATCAACAACAGAGAGGTGAAGTAGTCAGATTCCCCTATCTGCAGAAGTTTGGATGTGTGAAAAGTTACAGATACAGTCTTCTCAGCAAAGCTTCATGTGTTAACTGTGTTATGTTTCACTCTTCTCCTGTCTCAGAGGTGTGTATTGTGCGATAATGTGGGCAATGTTGTGTAACTCTACATCAGTCCTCCGTGGAGAAGCAAAGCTAACCGTCTGTCTCTTCACATTCAAACTGTACGAGCGCTTCATGAGCTCACATTTCATGCCCGTGTACATAAAGTCCTGCGGTATGCATTTCTCATTGTCACAACGTGTCTGTCTCGCTGTATGTCTCGCTCCCTGCAGGCTACGGCTTTGTTGACTTTGACAGTCCGGCCTCAGCTCAGAAGGCGGTGACAGCGCTGAAGGCGGGGGGAGTTCAGGCTCAGATGGCCAAGGTAGGAACTTCCACTCCACATGTCAATATTTGGTGGGTTTATCTCCCCTGACTTGGTGTCAACTTAAATCAAAAGTTTTTGTAATCAGGGTTAAATTCTCAGCACGGGAGGAAAAAAAAAACTTTTATGCATTTTGACAGTGACTCAGCATAAAAAGTTGAATGATGAATAATTAATTACAAATTAATGTCTGAGTTATTAACCTTGCAGCAGAAAGGTTGTCCCTCTGCCTTATCTGCTTCTTATGAATTTCTTGGTTAAAGCTGTTGCAAGCTCTTTCTTTATCTTGCGCGCCCCAAATTACTTTTTTTTTGTTGTTGTTATACGAGTTCAGGAATATAAGCCAATTAGGCATCAGTTTGTGTGTGCGTGATTGCATGTGTTTGCAGGGCGGTGCACTCACTGATGTATGCTTAAATCGGTGTATTTATGGGTATTAATGCACTGTAGAATAAGGGTCTGTACAAACAAGAGCAACACAGGTACATGTGTGTATGATGTGTGTGTTGTGCACCATAGTGTTGACGGTGTTGAGGGAGTGTGTCCCAGGGCCTGCTCTCCGGGCTCCCAATACAAAGGACCTGTCTGTTCTCCCCGGTGGCATCTGACTCAGTGTCTGAGCAGCTCCCCAGTCAGCAGGGCCCTGTGCCCAGCCGGCCGCCCTGTCAACACACACACGGACGCGCACGCACACTTGACAATCACACACGCACTTCGCCAGCCTTGCCTCGACCGGATTATGACACACACTCACAAGCCACGCACACCAGCAGCAGCAGCAGCACCCTGGGAAAGCTGATCTGCTGTTAAGCTGGATCACTGACATTCATACGGCTCCTTCCTCGCAGAATAACTTGATTCCTCTCACCCCTTCGCTCCGGGTTTACACCGAGGCTTATGTTTGCGTCAGATTTCTCTCTGACTCATTCTGACTCACCCGCAGCAGGTCTTCTCTGCTCGCTCTCATGGGTTCGAGCGTCATCTCTAGTTCGCGGTGCTGCTGCGGAGGAGGAAGAGGAGGAGGAGGAGGAGGAGGGAGGAGGTGAAGGAGAAATCACCTTCACCACAGGTCGCAGCGATTGCACATGCATAATTCATGGAATGAAAATTAATTCACACTGCATTTACAGGTTTTTAATCACATCTGCACTCTGAGATAATGAATATGCATAATGGTTAGAGGGTGATACAGATTGGTTATCTTACAAGATGCTGTTGGTCAAATTGAATTTGTTTGAGCAGGAAGGAGAGAAAAGAAAAAGCCTGTAAAATAGCTTGAAAGCACGAAATGAAACTATGGCTCTCTAGGAGTTTGTTTCGGGTAGTTTTTGTAATAATTTGGAATTGAAAAGCTGCATAATTTGTCTGATATATGCAAACCAACAGAGCCAGCCTCCGTGCCTGCATTCAAGGTCAGGATTACCACATGAATAAACCTGCTTGAATGCAAGTGACATATTACTGCCATGACCTAGGAATCAGGATGATAATGTTTGGCTTGTGGGGACGATAATAGCACAATGCTTTAGATGTTCTTCAGATCATTTCCAAAGGTCTTTGTCCAAAATGTCTCTACTGTTATTCTCCACCGAGCGAGAGCACATAATCATTTTAGATCAGCCATGGATGGAGAGCCGTTAGAAATGTAATTATGCTTTGATATCACATTACCTGGATCCTGCGCTTTCATCCCCCTAAGAGGCGAGTCGCTCACAAAGGGCCTGTCTTCTACCCTTTTGGTAATAATGTATGGGTGATGGAGTATGAGAGAGGAGCGTGAAGAAGAAAAGCAGCGAGTTGGATGAATAAAAGTAGAGGAGACAGAAATAGAGTCAGAATGAGGGAGAAGTTCAGTTCTAGTCCAGCTAGAATACTATCTCAGCATCTCTGAATATTTCTTTTCTCTTCAGACGTCATCCACGCCTAAATGAAACCTTCGAACTCTCAGCTCTCCCTCAGATTATTATTATTTTCTAGCTATCTAATGTGCACCTGACACACTTCCTGTCAAAAGGTTATATAAATTCTCATACTTTTACTGACGACTTTTGTGCAGCTTACATCATAATGCAGCTGTGAGTGAAGGAAACAAAGAGCTCTGTCTTTTCCACATCCTCATTCATTAATCCTCTTGTGGCTTTTTTTTTTTTCTATTCAGCAACAGGAGCAGGACCCCACCAACCTCTACATCTCCAATCTGCCGATGTCCATGGACGAGCAGGAGCTGGAGAACATGCTGAAGCCCTTCAGCCAGGCCATTTCCACTCGCATCCTCCGTGACAGCAACGGGACCAGCCGCGGCGTGGGCTTCGCCAGGTACAAGCTGTAATCACATGTGTAGGGAGAGCTGGTTAGAGTTGATTAATGATGGTGAGGCCTCCTGTGCTTTGAAGAAAAATACCCAGTGGCACAATTTTAAGTATTAATAATCATGGTGAGTGAGCCCTCTGGTGGCCAGCGCAGGTAGAACACCTCCATCACACAGGATCATAGCTGGTAAACATGGTTTTAATGAACATTTAATTATGCTCTTTGTTATAGGATGGAGTCAACAGAGAAATGTGAAGCCATCATCCAGCATTTCAATGGAAAATATATCAAGACTCCACCTGGAGTTCCAGGTTAGCTTTCTTTAAGATTACATCTGGTTTTAACCTAGTATCTTTAAAAATGTAAAAGAAATATTCTCATTTAAGGGTTTTACATTCATTATATGTAATTTGGTATTTTGTGCAAATTATTCATAACTTGTCTCTGAATATACATGTCACGCTCCAGTACCGCCAGAGCCCCTGCTGTGTAAATTTGCCGACGGCGGCCAGAAGAAGCGTCAGAGCCAAGGAAAATATCTGCAGAACGGCCGGCCCTGGACGAGAGACGGCGAGACTGTGGGTCCTTTTTCTTCACGTCCTAATGACTTCATTATTATGTAACGCTGCCTGTGATCGGCCTCATAATGACACAGTCCTCTCTCTCCTTTCTCCAGGGAGGAATGACTCTGACCTACGACCCGACCACGGCCTTACAGAACGGGTCAGTGCTGCGACCGGCGTGCACCCAGAGCGATGTCGTTGTTGTGTTGAGGTGACTAATGACTTTGTGTCTCTCTGCAGGTTCTACTCCTCTCCCTACAGCATCGCCCCAAACCGGATGATGGGGCCGACGTCCCTCTCCCCGTACATGCATTCACCTGTGTCCACCTACCAGGTAGTTTCAGCCCCCAGCCTTTTGATTAGGTTTTTTTCTTTATAGTTGAATTTTCAGGACATACTTGAATGAGATGTGAAAACTTTGGCAAATTTTATGATACACAGTAAACACGTATTATACAAGAAAATAGACTCATAACAATATATTCCTTTTTTTTGTTATTACATAGATGTATAGTTTAATTTCAATGAACACTTGATTGCAAATAATAATAATAGCAATATGAAGAAGAGATAATAATAAGAATATGAATTATAAAAATGAAGCACATATATCTAAGTTTAATGAAATTATAATAATAAATAAATAAATAAAATTTAATTTAAAATACATAATACATTTTAAAAATAGTTATAATAAAATAAAATTGAACAAAGAACACACAGTTTCCCACTAGAGAGGGGTTCGTAAAAACGCTAAACCATAACGGACTGGTGTCAGGTTTAATCGTTCACATAAATCAGAAACTTTAGCTGCTTGTCTATTTTCTAATCTAACCAAACCGGTTTATATTTCCCGTGGCTGCAGGTGCACAACCCGTCCTGGCTCCACCATCAGTCGTACATCATGCCGCCCACGGTGAGCATCCTGAACCTGTTTGACCTTCCCGTCTGAAGAATCAGTCTAATAATCTGCTGCCTTCTCATTCTGTCGCTTTCTTTTAATGCCTGTTTTTTATTCTAAAGGGAGCCGTCCTGACGCCAGGAATGGACCACACCATGTCCATCCAGCCGACCTCCATGATGGGGCCCCTGACGCAGCAGCTCAGCCACCTCTCCATGGGCAGCAGCGGCACAGTGAGTAAAAGCAGAACATTTCGCTATGCAGTGCAGCGTTTAGTACTTTAACGGTCTGACTGCTTCTTCAATAAATGGTCTAATAAATGCATCTCCACCCTCCTGCAGTATATGCCTGCAAACACATCTATGCAGGGGACCTACATCCCCCAGTACACCCAAGTGCCTGCCACCAACATCTCAGTCGAGGTAACTATCTGTTAGTTGAGCCGTTTAACCTCCTCAGACCTGAGCTCCAGTTT
>JAOWBC010001714.1:13304613-13316874 GCA_028566105.1 Hypoplectrus providencianus
GGCTCATTGGAACCTGCTCAGTATAAAGACTGAGCCTCATCTTTTCACATTATGTAGTTTTAGAGAAAAATTATGTCCACATATGGACACTAGGTCTGAATCAGACTAGATCTTTACATTTAATAATTATTTACATGTCATTGCAAACTTACAGTGATTATATTCATATTAGACAAGAATAAGCCATGAAATATGATTGGACTTCTTATAATTTCGATATTTGCGTTCACGTTCCTTCAGACTGTCAGCCATTTTTATTTTTACCTGTAGTGTGATGGACTCTTCTGACACTAGATGGCAGTGTTAGTGTCCACAGACATGGACATAAAGCCTAATTAGTTAAGCAGAATTAACAATTGTGGTTTAACCTAAAATGTGATGTTCACGCCAGGTCTTCAGAGGCTAAATGTCATGTGCAGCGATCACTCACAGGTTTAATTTCTCTCAGGAAAGTGCCGTCCAACCACCTGTTGCCATTGAGACCCCCACAGAACACACGACCTACACCTACCAGCATAACAAGTGAAGAGGAGGCTCAGGTGGGTTCTGATCGTTTCCCTCGCTGTGATGTCGCTGTGAAAGGAGACGGCGCCGCTCTAACTCGTGTTTCTGACTCCTCAGATGTTCCTCCGGAGCCGCGGTGACTCTCAAGGGGCCCCAGGTGCTGAAACTCAGCACAGCGACTCTGCACGTAAAGGCACCAGACGCTCGGGAGGAGCACGGACTGTTACACAGAAAGGACAAAACAACGACGACAACAACAACAAAAAGATATTTTCTACAAACTCATATTTTAAAAACAAACTATTTTACTGCAAACAAGCACGGCTGGAGGATGGCAGGCAGTGGGAACCGGAGGAGCAGAACAAGGAGCGTCTATTTTGATAACAGTCGAGATGAAAAGCCACACACAGACACACACAATGTTTGAAAAGGTTTTTTTTTTTTTTTTCATATGCTTTTCTACTACAACTCCGGGGAGCTAGAATGAAACCAGGAAAAGAACATTTCAACACCATGTTTTATTTTGAGTCACGCTTTTGTTTTGACCTTTTTTATGTAAGATATGCTGATTTTACTTTTTTTTTTTTTTTTGTCTGATACTTTCAGGCTTTGATCCTGCCTTTTTGTACATAATTCTTCGTTTTTGGTGTGTTTCTAGCTTCACGTGTCCTCGTTTGATTGATTGGTGCAAATATTTGAAAACAAGAAACACGAGTCATCCTTAAAGCTGATGGCTCGTTGGACAGTTATGGTGCTGACTTGGTTTAGCGTCTCTGGTGAGAAGTGGCAGCAAAGTTATCAGGTTTTAAACCTTCTACGGAAGCCCAGAGAGGCAATATTTCCCCTCCTGGTTTGTTTTTGAGTTCATTTTCTGATCTGGGAAAGAGTTGGAAAATGTTTTGCCAGTTGAAATAAAAACATTTTGCAGGATTTTTTTTTAAATCTAATTTTCCTTTTCTTAATCACTAAAATCTGATAAAATAAAAACTTTTTCACCTGTGTTCAGTCAAGGTGCTCAGAAAGTGCTGGAAAGGTTTTCAGATTCCTTTCTTAAGTGAAAGTACTAGAATTTCTAAACTAAATGTAAAAGTCCTGCATTCAAAACATACAGAAGTAAGAGTACAAAAGTATCAGCATAAGCAAATTAAATTAAATTCATAAATTACTAAGTATTGTATTTGATTATTATTATTTGTGTAAGCACCTATTTTATTTTGAAAAGAAAGAGCTAAGTTAACCACTTATTATCCTGTTATGAGGTTTAATTAAAACATAAAACGTGTCCTAGGCTGTAATTAAACAGTTATATTACTACAATAATGAAGGAAGATTACTTTCTAATAATTTTAAATCATGTTTTCTCATGTTAAATCGCAGCCTGAAAAGTAACTAAATGTAGTCGAGTAAAACATACAAAATTATATTTTTAAAAAAGTATAAAGTGACATTAAATTAAAAAAAAATGCCCAAGTAAAGTACAAGTAGCTTTAAAAAAACAACAACTTGTAATTAATACTTTCCACCACTTTGATTAATGAGAGAGATTAATGCAGATTAAATTATCTTTTCAACTGAAAGAAAGACATGAAGGGAATTCTCCAGACATTTTTTCTAACTTTAAACAAAAACAAAACAGAACATAGATTAATTAAAAAAAAATACCCTGGCAAAACTCTTTTCCTCTCTATTTAGATCAGACGTACTAAATGTTTTTTGTCTCCGCTGCCCTGTGGGCTTCCGTACCTACCTGAGGCGGTTTCGCTTCTTTTTGGCACTTGACTCTCTAATAATTTATTGTCCAACAATCTCGCTAAAGCTTCAGACAATCAGAAGATTTCAAAGAAGAGAAAAATTAAAAGCTGATTTCATAGGGACGAGCTAAATCGATTTAAAAGCATTCCTGAGATGATTATTATCAGTAAAACTATTTGTTCAGCTGCTCCACTTGATGAAATCCAAAGTAACAGGGATCACATCTCACTCAGAGCTGCCTGTAAATAAGAGATTTAAATGTATTTAGGCTTTTTGATTTCCTTTTTATCAGAGTAGTGATGCTTCAGTTCTTTTAATAACAATATTGAACCAAATTTTCTGGACATGGCAGTTTAAATATTGCCGTGTTTTTTTTTCTGTTTTTGTCCCTTTTATAAGAGGGGAATCTCCTCTGCATCCCAAAAACACATTTTCTGAAGCAAGAATTAGATGTTAGAGTATGAAGTTATTACAGAAACATGGAAATCAACTGATGAAGTGCAGCTCTTTCCTGTTATATATTCAGAAAACACTATGGTGGTTTATTTTGGATTATTATGGCCGGTGCAGAGATGCTTTAATACTGGTCATTGTTGTGTGTTTGCATCTATTTCTGCATTTTCACCCTCATGTTTTTTTTTGTTTTTTTTTACATTTCTTATTTAAAGGGTTTTTTTAAATTCAGTTTTCAAACTTTTAAGATCCTATTTTTCAAAGAAGTTCTGTTTTTATTTTTGATAGTGTGTTGTGTGCTTCAAATAGTGATAAATAGAGTTTTTTGTTTTAAATATCAGTTTGTTTGTATGTTTGCATACTCGTTCTGGTTTCAGCGTTGATGTCAAAGAGGCTTTAATGTTTATTTTTTACAGACGTTTCGGCTCAGTCTGGGTCACAGATGTCGTCCTGATCACGGATGAATTCATGTCTGCTCGGTTCAGATGCATTGTTACGCGGTTGGGAAACAATATAAGAGAAATATATGTTCAAAAAAAACTTGACTTACCTCATCCTGCCAGAGAAATGTAGATTCAGTTTGTGTGCAAGGTTCACAGGCAATAACCGACAGGTCTCATGGCTGTTCACAGCTGGTACTGTGTCCACATCCTTTAACTCTTCCGTCCAAAGTTTGGAAACGCGCCCAAGGTCTGACGATCTATGCAATTAATTTATTATCCTTATAAATGCAATACTACAGAAATCCAACAGACACCTCACATGACGACAATGGATCACCTCACAATATCACATCACACCTGGCTCACAAAGCTTTTCTCTTTTTATTTTGTTTTTTGTTTTTTTTTCTGACTGACACATTCATCTTCGGTGCATTATTTGTTAGTAAAACTGCTGCATTAAAAGGGAACTATTTCATACCAAAACGTGGTTGTTAATATGACTGTAAAAAAATGTAGGAAGTCTAGATAAGATAAACGGCAGGTGTGCTTTATTTGAATGAACGCTTGGATTTCACGGTTCCATCCAGCTTCGGGTTACATTTTATGTGTCCTGTTTGCTTTTTTTTAAAAAATTTTTTATTTTAGTAGTTGGCACAGTTTCCCTTCCTTTAAAACCATGAGACAGTTCATTTCCCAGAGAAAATTAAACTTCACAGAAATGCCTTAGATTTCACTGGAAGGGAGGTGAAGTGCGACTCAGATTTTGGTGGGCTCATTGTTTTTTTTTCATGCACTGCTAATGTTGAAAAGATTTTTATTTGTGTCAAACTACTCTGAACATAGATCTATGAAGCATTTACATCTTTAAATGGCTATTTTGTGTTTTCCTTTGTCATTCCATGATTTTTACCCGAAATGTTGAACCTGGCTGGTGGCTTATTGAGTTAAAGAACTACTGCTGCTAACGTTGGATCGAGTGTTTAGAAACTTTTTTAGTCGAAGGTTGATCGAGTCGCATTTGGGGTCAGTTCATGTTCAGAGATGTCTGTGCAGTTTGTTTTGTGCATCAAACAACTTCTCCTCAGTAAATGTTTGTCCGTGCCACGATGCAGGTCTTTGTCTTCTTCAGAGAAAAAAAAAAATCCTACAGCTATTAAACTTTTAACTCAGTTTGAATTGGAACTTGTCTTTTTTTTTTTTTTTTTTTAATAAAACTTTTTTCACTGTGAGTTTTGTGCTTTTTGTTGCATAAGAGATTGTTTGCAGAGCTCTCTATGCAGTATTTAAAATAAAACTTTTTTTGTGGCATCCTATTTTAAACCACATGCAGTTGAGTCTGAATGAACAAAAATGAAACAAATAAAATATGTAATACAAAAAATTAAAAAAAACTTAATGAGTTGCCAGGGTATAAATAATGTCTTAGAATAATATGATCATTTTATTTGACTATTTTTGCAGATTGAATAGAGAAAAAAAACATTTTCTTGTGTTCTTTTCACACCATTTAGAGTTAAATAAGTCATCAAATGCTTCCTTCCCTGAATAATGAGTCAGCCTTAAATAACACTGACAAACATAATCAAAGTTAAAATTAACAGCATGTAAAATAAAGTGTTGTATAAAATAAAAATGCTGTTTTTGGTTTTAAATATTAAGAACCAGATGTTCAAGAGTCTGGAAACATCGAGCTGAGCTGTTCAAACTCTGAATCTATTTAAAAGTGCTAATTTGTGATAATAAGCAAAGACACACAACCAGGTTCTCTCGTGTTTATCAAATTATCAAATGTGGCAGTTTTTTTCTCTTTTATATCAAACCAAATAGACTTTGAGGTAATATACAAAGAACAGTCACAATACATGAGAATTTATTTCTAAAACAGACTTGTTTCTAGATAAAAATAGATAAGAAATACGTAAAGAAAAGGTATATTACACTGTTCAAGAGGCCTTATATGTTTTTAGTATTTACAAAGTTCAAAATATACTGAATATGCCAAAAAGCTGCTGTAAAAGGAGACTCTGAGATACATAAAATAGACTTTGAACCTTACTTTACAATCTTTTATCAAGACAAACATAAGGTTTTTTTAGGGTTTAACTGAAACTGTGGCAAGTGACACATTCTGTTTTCATTATAAATCATACTCTGGGGCAATGCTTAAAGACTTTTGTGCCTTTTAATCAAACAAATTACAAAAATAGTTCTGTTTTAGGTGAAATGTTCATATAACTGAAACAACAAAAAAACATCTCATGCCTGAATACAAAGCGACACATTATTAAGACTAAGTGAAGTCAATTTTCCTCTGAACAGACCGAGAGTATCAAACGCTGACAGCAACACCAAAACGCAGCGTGACTGTCGTTATAAAAATGACGCAGCGAAAACTCGCTCATCTCCCTGTAAGACAAACACATGTAAACGTTGTATGTCTGCGGCAGACCGGACATTGCAGCTCAGAGTATGGTTTGTAAGTCAGTACAGTTCAGGCTGGGAAATAGAAAACGTGCCATGGGTGCACAAAAAAAAAAACAAACAAAAAAAACCAGAGAGGATCAGGTGGCAGTGCTTAATGCTCCAGCAGCGCCCCATCAGCTGAGGGTCCACTGACACAGAGGATGCTGGTTCCTGACCTGATGAGCTGGTGTGCAAAGTCTTTCCCAGAACCGGAGTAGAGTTGATGGATCCTGGTGTTGAACGTAGCTCAGCCACCGTTTTCACTCGTTTATCGAGGATCTCGAGCCGACTGTACAAGTTCACAACCCTAACGCTGATATCACAACAGCTTGTGGTTAAGAATCTCCCAAACCATCCTTTTTCTGAAGTAGGGCATGTGTTTCTGTGGAGGAAAAGAGAGGCCCCGTAAGACGTTTTTAGGTCACGATAATATAACGATTACCCGATAAATCTTTGCTTGCCGTTACCTGTGTGAATGTGATTGGCTTGTCTTTGGTAATGTAATCTGCATATTTGCATGTGAACATTCCACAGTCGCTACCATTCATCTGCTGTGGGATTTCCTGAGAGCAAAGGAGGGATAAAAAAGGTCAGTGGACTGCCAAGATTTTCCTTTGAAAATTCACTTTCTCTTACATACATCACATGGGACATTTTGTTCTTGACAATGCAATAAAATTAATAGATTTTCAAGGTTTAAGCAAGAAATTATTTATGAGCCTGAACACTGACTAAGATTAAATATGTACAATGCATAAAATAAAGTATTACTTGATTTCAAACTGCTCTGGGACTGCATGTTTCAGAAAAAAACAAGTCTAGACAATAGATGGTAGATGTCGATTTATACACAAAATGTGGCTTTCAAAATGTTTGTGATGTTGACTCTTGTGCATGCTCTTCAACTACAAAGCTGGTGCAAATAAAATAACACAGATCAATGTCATGCCAGATTAATTTTCTGCAAACCAGCTGAACTGAACATTGTGACACCTTCTGGCAAAATAAAGGGAGCCTACTTCCAAATGTTATTCAATTCATAATAACCAATATAAGAACATGATTATGCCAGTTTATAAACAGACGAAAGGACTTAATGTATTTTTATTCAACTAAAAGAAAACTTCTGAATGAGAAAATGTGTAAGCCTTAAAACACTGGCAAGGAAATGTGTAGACACCACAGAAAACAGATAATCATTATACCAGTCCGGTGTTTGCTTTGACATTAAACTGGTTTAATTATTTTCCCCCCATCAGCCCCACCCTCATGTGTTCAGGACTTACATTGCGCTTTTTACTGTGCAGAGTCCAGCCTGAGGTATCCAGTTCTTTGCCCTTCTTGTCCTTACTTTCCTGTTGCAGGTAATCACTGAGGAAACAAAAGATTACCACATAGACTTTTTTTTACACGAGAGGATAATCAAAAACAATATACAGCATTAAGCTCTCTAAATGTATAGCTCATTCAACAAACCAACCGATGATGAAACTTACAACAATATTCTACAGGCTTCATCATTGTTTCCTCCCATGGAATCAAAGTACATGATCGCCTTTTTGCGGAAATCCACCACCTGTTTAAAAAACCCCAAAAACAATAAAACACTGCAACATAATTCTAAAGGTTGTTCACAAGTATGGGCATTAGGACTTACTGAGAGACACCAGTGCACCCCCAAGTGGACAGGAACCAGAAGGATGTCTTTTGCAAAGATGTCCATCTTTTTGGTCCAGCGGCGGACAGCAGAGTAGCCGCTGCTGCGCAGCTTGGGATAGAAGAACGTGTTGAAGGTGTTGGCTGATGGCAGGCTGGGATCCTTGCTGCGCTCCACCAGCAGGTTCATGTAGAAGTTGATCACCTGATGCATTAAGGAGGGAGAGTTTCAGTTCACAGTATGCTGTACGGCTCAGTGTGCAACAGTTCTACATGAACAGTTAATCATGTATTTTCTTTTATACTCTGACAAATTAATAACCAGAAAAAGAGCGCGTCTACCTGCTGATAAGTAAATCCCTGCTGATCACTCAGAAATACAGAGATCATTAATATAAAGTTTACTCACCTCATCATTGAGCCAGTTGAGGCCGCTGAGAGTCTGCAGGTCTTTTCGTGTAAGACTCAGACCAAAACCTTCACTTAAAACTTCGTGATTTCCTCGTCTCAGAGCCCTGTTCACCTCAGACTCCATTTCCTAAACAGAAACAGACAGCACACGTGAAAAAACAGGCAATATTAACTTAAACCCTAGAACCAAACAGATAAATTCATACCACTTGGTGGCCCATAGAAACAAAACAAAAAATACTTACATTACTTGTAACACCCTGTTTACTTCTGAATTTTAGTATTTTACTTATTTCTGATCTTACCGTTTTGATACAAAAAAATAGGAATTATAAGGGACGTACGAAAAACTCAAATTTTCAGTGCTTGTGCACATAAATTTGTCATCTAAATATAACACTGCATGCATTTTAGGACACAAGTGCCACACCTCTGTCATTTCTGGGAATTCTGGTTTCTCTTCCAAAGGTTTCGGTTCTTCTATTACAAGAGGTAAAGGAACCTCCTTCTCCAAAGGAACTCGGACATGGACCTCCACATCTGGGCTGCGTTGCCCCTCCTCAGACAGGCGCTGTTACCCAGTAATAACATGGCACAGATTAGTGGGATAAGAACAAGCTTGGAAGCATTGGATATAATAACAATGAATTGGAAAAGGGCTTCAGTGGTGCACACACACACACCTGACGAAGCAGCTGGGCTGCCAGGGCCTCCTGCTCTTCTATCTGTCTCCGTCTTTCTCTCGCCCGGGAATCATACATACTCGTCCTACAGTGGCAAAGAATAATGTTTTTCTCAGTACAAACATAGTGTCAGTGATCAGTTATAAAATTTAATCAACGGATGTGTGCTTACAATTCTTTGATCCATAACTCGGCTTGGAAACATGGCACACTGTATAGATACAGAAATCTGTTATTGTATACAAATAAAACCCTTTAATTGTCTGTAAGCTTTGTCAAGTCATTGTTTGCCTCCACTATGTATCAGCAAGCTTAACATGGTGTTGAAATTCACACTAAACTGAATGAAAATGATCACTTACCTTGAGCTGTCTTGCTTTTTATTACCCTTTTGTTCATTTACAATAATTACAGAGTCACCATCATGAGCTGCAAGAAAAGACAACAAGATCACAACCTGAGAAAAATATAATCAAGCTAAATATTCAATACAATTATCACAAAACCTAGGTTCCATTAAATGCACTCACAACTGGGTGAGATATTGTACCTGATGATTGTGTGTCCTGAGAGGAGTTGTCCTGCAGAGCAGATGGGGAGGGAACTGATGAGAGAGTAGCTGCTCTGCAGGAGCTGAGGTCCATATCCAGAGACCACGTCTGGGTCCCTGGCCTGCTGGAGGTCCCCACTGGGCTGGGGAGGTTGCTAGAGTCCTGGCTAGACACCCCCCTGGGGCTTGGGGGGCTGCTGGGTCCCTCTGAAGTTCCTCCTGCTGCTGACCCAGTTGGGGAAGGGCACTGTAGCAGTCTGCGGCTGGTGGTCAGAAAGCTGGTGCTGGTGAGAAAGAAGCAGGAGCACACAGATGAGAAACAGACAGGGGTCAAAGTTTGGATGCAACTAAATAATATTTATCTTGTGATATAAATGTAGGGAGGGTGTGTCAAAGCAGTAAAGACGTAACCACACGTTGGTTCCAGTTGCAAAGCGTACATGTAACTCAACTGAATATCCCTCAAGAACTTTCAGTGTACACAGAGTGAGCAACTGACACAAAAAAGGAGTTTGTGATCGGATAATCCTATTGATCTGATATGCTTTTGGAGCCCCCCACTGGCCTGCAACTAAACCCTGACAAAACTATTTCATCTGTGACCCCTTAATCTGTTTCCCTTTATATATTTCAATAACAGTTTGAATAGGACAAAGTTAAAAAGTACTGCATTTGTATGGATACGTACAAATCTCTGTGTGACCTCACTATGGCGTGTGAGCTGCCGTTGTGAAGGAAAGAGGACTGACCACCAGAGACCATGGTCAGAAGCTGCCTGTAGACCTCCTTCTCCTCTTCTCGAACAGACTGGACAAATACAAAGAAGAGCCATGAAATCCACGTGAAACGCTACAAATTGAATTAGAAGGAATTACGTTAAATTTGTTCTGATATCTGACCTCCTGTGCTGTGCACCGAGGCCTGGCGTTGTGCACACGCCCAGACGAGGTGCTGTGTGTTGGGCTCTGCACCACTTTGATGGGAAAGGTTTTCTCAAACATGCTGGTGCAGGAGCTGCTTGCCACTCCAGTTAAACTGCAAACAAAAAGTGATAGTGTTATCATCAAAACATCTTCAAATAATAATTTACACAGCATAATGGGACTCATTAACAAAACAGGTCCACTGAAATCTTTAAGATGAAAAAAGACGTAAGTAATACCTTTGTGTTCCATACTGTCGGAGGTTTAGCGGCCTACCGAGCCGTGGAGGGGGGTGCAACTTAGGGGTGAAGGTGGGAGGCAAGTTGAGTGAGTGACCGTTTGTTTTTGGCACTTCCCGATGTGTAGGACTCATGCACACTTGTCGCCTACAGACTTTTGATCCGATATTGGACTTCTCGTTGCGCAACCATTCTAAAGTTGAAACGTAAATATTAGTACAATAATTAACTCAAAGAGCTTGAGGCGTCCATTAAGTTTTGCAATTGTAATGCAAAAGCTTATACAACATCCTCAATGATAATCTGACCTGTTTTGGATGATTTCCACTCCAAAGTTGTCGAGGGAGCAGCAAACTTCTCATCCAGACAGTTTCTTTCAGCAATCTTAAATCAAGATTAAGACATGTTTGAATACAATATCTCTGCACTGCCCTATAAAGGGCTGACACAACAAAATAAGTAATAACATGGGCTCATACACAGTTTTGGGCCTGACAGTATAGAGCTCAGAATTGATCAGAATCAGGATCAGCTTTATTAGTCAGGTATGTGTACGCAATTTGCCAATTGCTTGCTCTTGTAAAAAGAAAAACATATACACACAAATATTAAATAGTAAAAATAGTAAAGCATGGTCAGGTTGGAAAAAAAGTCCATTGGTTACACTGATTTTAATTGAATTGAATAAAGCTTATATAACAGCAAGCCAGTAAACCATAATCAATCAAAGGTGTGCCAATTATTTGCTGGAATAGCAAAAAAACTAAATTAACTAACGTTGCTGTTGTAGAGCAGTAAGGTCAGGCTCAAATCATTCATTCCTTACCGGCATCCCAGCCCAGACTGCTGCTGATGTTGATGGCTGTGGTTCCTCAGGTGAAGGACCAGGAGAGGTAGGAAGTATATTTCTCAAGGTAGGGCTCACGTTGTTCCTCATCCAGGTTGCCACACTGGAGCTGTGATTTTTAACCCCTTCAGCTGCAACCTTGACTGTGTCAATCAGATCTCCTAGAGACATGTAATACAGTCAGATAAGATTGCAAATAATATTTGGCGTCATATAAACTCACATCATAATATAAAAGTAAGAAATGAATTACCCATTCGAGATTTCTTTATAATTATGCCATCTTGGTCGATATTATGTCCATCTTCCAAACTTGAGGGGGAAACAAGTTGATGTTATACAGTTAAAAAACCGTTATGAAAAAATGAAATAATCTCTTCACATTATGCTGCTAAGAAAAGGTAAACAAGCTAGATAAACAGCGAAGCAGTGGATGGCGGTTCTCACTTCAAAGCAAACTGGCGTCGGTCTTTTTAAAAACACTGACTTTTGGTTTCACATGGGAGTATTGCTGCTAAGGCTCATACCATTCAATGGGTCTTTTCCTCCTCATCGGACCGTCTCCCTGTGCCCGGTGTGCATCAGAGTGCTCCGCAGCAGCTGGCACACCGTTGCGAAGATTGGCAAAGCTCGTTTCTATCCATTCGTAGATTTTATTCAACATGGCTCAAAAGTTTCAGAAATAACGCCGCTTGTTTTAAAGATAAATCGCTGTAGCTGCTCACCTGTCAATATAGTCGAACCAAATGAAGCTAGTGCACTTCATTCGACTGAGGCAGGTTAGCTAGGGCTATTTTATAGGCTAACGCTCCTCACAATTATCATTTTACTTTCCCCCGAAACGAGCTAACCGTTAGCTAGTTAGCTGAGAATTAGCTGGCTGCCTAGCTAGCTCGCTATGCTAACCGCCTCGCTAGCTAGCGCTGCTAGCTACAATGGCTAATTTATGGAAGTAAGTTTAATTCAAACAGGAATGCGACAAGTCGCAACCAACGCGTTCGGAAAAACGGTAATCATTTTGAGTCACGCCGTAAGTCATTTATATATCCTCAACGTGACTTTAAATTGCATATAAACTCGTTGAAGAATATTATCTCCCGCTTCTTCCTCATTCAAAACCACAACATGGCTGAAACCGACGTTCCACCATCGCGCCTTGTGATTGGATGACTGGATGCTGTAAATCCCAGTGAAACCGTCACCTACTGGCTGGCTGCAGACCGAGGAGACCATTTAATATCACGTCACACCCGCCGGGTCTGACTCCTGAGAATAGACTGTAACATAATAATAATAATAATAATAATAATAATAATAATAATAATAATAATAATAAT
>JAOWBC010001714.1:13316974-13336947 GCA_028566105.1 Hypoplectrus providencianus
ATAATAATAATAATAATAATAATAATAATAATAATAATAATAATAATAATAATGCACCAATAACGATAATAATACAATCATGGATTTGGAATATATTTACCATTCTAAGTTGCGCCATTCTGCATAATGGACACTTTTACTTTTGATACTTTAGGTAGATTTTGATGCTGATAGTTTTAAGTGCAGGACTTTTTCTTGTCATGGAGTTATTCTGCAGTGTTGTATTAGTGCTGGTGCTGCATATTTCTGTGCCAGTTTTCATCTGTTTTTGTTCCCCATTTGTTTTTATATGTGCATTAACTGAATTGACACATAGCAGAAGTGCAGTCAGTGTGTAAGAGAAAAGCACATGGTATTTCTTAGTTTTTCCAAATAAAGCAATAAAACATAAAGCTAGTGCTTAGTGGAAATTTCTCTAAAATGCACATTTACTCAAGTACAATTGTGATTTTAGCCTGTTGTTTAGTAGTACTTCAGTAGTTCTGTCTTTGGCTAATATTCTTTGACTCTATTACAGAGGGAAATATTTCAATTCAGTATTGTAATTTTTACTCCAATACACATATTTGCATGGATTTAGATATGTTTTTTCTTACATTGAAATGTACATTCTACTAGACAGTGTATATAGCAAAAAACAATCACAACGGCACACTAAAGTGGTGTATTTATGCATCAATAATTACAAATCAATAATTTATTCCACGATAACCTCATTGGAATATGAAGTCTACATTTTATAAGTCACCCTATGATCACTTATTTCAGGGAAATTATTTTAAAAATTTAGAAGTTTGACTCCAAATGTCAAGCTGAAATGATGAGTGCTGCTAGATAACTAACATAACGTACCCCTAGGAGGTGATTTTATAACCCTAACCCTAACCCTAACCCTGACTGCAAAACATTTAAATGCTTAAGCTTAAATATATATCCAAGATCAAGCTATTTGTGCCAATTTCCCTAAATTGATCTAGTAAATGGAGTTCTAGCTCATAGACAAAAAGCAACCTTTAAGTAGAGGTGTAAAAGAAACTGTTATTTATTAAATCAGAGAGAGCCAGTGAGTCCATTCATCACATTCACCCTTTAATAAATCAACACAGTAACACCAATGCTTCGGTGAAATGCAGGGTGCTCTAAAAAACAATGTACTGCATCAATATCAAGGCCACTTTAGACAACGTATGAATTCATTTCAAGCTTCAAGTTCACCATTTTATATCACACACTTTCTGAAATATATCATTCTGTCATAAAAAAATAAACTTCATGTCATGAAATATAGCTCTCAAGTCCTTTTCCACAAATGCACGCCTTATCAAAAGTTAGGGTAAACCCATGCATATATGGCACTGTCATGTTTACAGTGAATTATCACTTCAAACCACCAAAATGTTTCACGAAAAGATTAAATGGTCCAAAACACATATTTAACAACTGACAAACTACTAATTATCAATTTAACAAACTGAATGACAGATTCAGAGTGTTAAATTGATTAAAAACAACACATAGAACATACATTATATTGTTCATATAAGTAGCAAATCAAGGCATGGATGAGTAGAAATCTAATAAATAACATTTTGAGATTGTCATTTAAAAGCCAAAAAAACAGTACAGGGGTTTCATTTCATTCACAGTATTCACAGAAAAGATTGGATATGCCTAAAAACACAGGAAAAGTCTTTAAAGCGTTACATTTGTGCCTTCAGTCAGCAAATCAACACCCACGGCAAGAGCCCAATGATGGAACAGCTACACTGAGGCATAGTTAGGGCAGGTCAAGGGTCATGCATAATGTTTTATAGATCACATACCTCTTAAAGAGCACTGACATGTATTGTTTGTGATATCTAGGCAGGCATGGACATGAAGACACCCATACAGCTTCAGATGGACACTCACAGTATGTTTCATCGAGGAGGAAGATCACTGATTGATTCTGGCTGGTTAAGCTAATAAACTAAGCCCACCTTGACATGGGTTCACAACATGCTGGAGATAGGGGGAGGTGGTGTGTGGACACTGGCATACATCTATGTACATGTAGAGCTGTACAAAGAGTAGCTGTGACCTCATCAGTACCAGGCAAAAAAAAAAAAAAAAAAAAAAAAGCTGTTACAACTGGAAGCACTGTCATCACAATCACCAAAATGTTAAAAGACTTATCATGTCATTCCATGTCTGTATAGGTCATAAAGGGGGGGAGGTGGTTTACTCTTGTTTGGTCCCAAAGATTTGGAGGAAGAAGGAGAAGATGTAAATGATGTCCAGGTAGATGTTGAGGGTGGCAAAGACGTACTCCTCTGGACTCATGGTGTAGCGCTTGTTCCCCATGAGGAGCTGGGTGTCAAACGCCAGGAACTGCAAGAGAAATAAAACCACAAGTAGGACATGTTTGTGTCTGATTGTCTAAAACATCAGGGCTATCAGGAAGAGTCTCTGCTCTCACCATGGTAAACAGTATGGCTCCCAATACAGCGTAGGTGGCATCCAACCAGGGGACCTGAACAGCAGAAACAACTTAATTTGAGTCATTGTTAAATCACAACAATCCCTAAATATCATTTTAGTTTAGATTTAAATCTGCATTTCATGTCAAGAACTTTACATTTACTAATTATTTGCATGTCATTGCAAACTTAAAGTGTTTATATTCATATCTAAATAAGAATAATCCATGAATTATGATTGGACTTCTTATAATTCAGTGTTTGTGTTTGGAGTGACCGCTCCCCAAAAAACTGACATATTCCATATTACATGTCAATGGAAGATTTACAGCATACAAGCACATCTATCTGAGCAGTTATATGAACTTTAAATTACAAACAGGTTTTCATCAATAACAAGAAATAACAACAATATTTAAGTATGTACTTTTACTAAAATCTCCAGACACATAAATGAGCTCTTTTTGATAGAAGGCTCAAGGATTGTTTTGGGAAAAACTGCTTTTATGTTATTTATGTGAACATATATTATACATATTGAGGAAAAATAAAGTTGTACCTTGTAGTCTACTTCACCAAACTCACCAAAAAACCCACAAAGTGTGACTTTATTCTCGACAGTTCAACCTTTTTCTCAACATTGTATTTGCAATTTTTTCTCAAAGTCCATAACGATTTGTTTTCCCCCTCTCAGTATTTTTCCTGCTACCTGGCCCTAATCTTCTTCCATCCATGACACACAACCAGGAGAACCTTAGAGGATAAGCCTCATTTATTCCCATGAAAGTTATTCAGTTGCATATGAAGCGCAAAAGCTCAACGTCCATGTCTGAAATAAATACAGACGCTCTTCA
The DNA here is from genome assembly GCA_028566105.1 of Hypoplectrus providencianus. NCBI lineage: Eukaryota > Metazoa > Chordata > Actinopteri > Perciformes > Serranidae > Hypoplectrus > Hypoplectrus providencianus. Next base: position 13,320,288 of record JAOWBC010001714.1, read on the forward strand.
TCTCTGGGCCCACAGAGCATCACATAATTGATTGAACTCAAACCTCATTGCCGCTCAGTGTCGCCTTATTCACATGAATGAAGGAAGGAAAATAACTTAGCTAGAGATTTTTTTTTTTTACAACTTTGGGCATAATGATTCACATTCTTTTAAGTCTTTATATGGGAAGTTGATTCCCCTAAAAAAGAGAGATGTTTTTATGTCCACAATGTCACCAGACAGACCCTGAAGTTGCACTTACATGGTGTGGCCACTAGGTGAAACTGGCTTTAATCACAGTGCAGCGCCTGTGGGCTTGATCATGACCTTTAAACAAGCTGACCTAATTAATGGCATCCTGCTTTTATGTGTCAGCTAGAAGTGGCCTCACTTTGGAGTTTTTGGTGGCAGCGGTGGTGAACTGTGTCAGGCCTGCATGGGGGGATTAAAAATGGCAAAATGTGCCTGTGAATGGCTCCGTCACATTATTTAGGACCCTGTAACATTTGACTGACTCGCCTCTCCTAAGCGTGTGCCCATGCACATAGCTGCTTGGTTACGGAGTAGTCGTCATACTTACATATTGAAAAGGAAGGACGAGTGCCAGCACCAGTCCAGAGATGAACATCACCATGCAGAAGACAAAGAGCACGCCTTGGTATGATGTCACGTCAAACTGGATGGAGACAGCGCATGAAATATGTTCATCCACAAGCTAGAAGGCTGACACAAATCATTTTTTACTCTCAGTTAAAGGAAGAAAAACGTTATTTTTTCTCACCTTAGTTTGGAAGCTGAAGACTGTGACCAGGAGACAGACTGCTGCTGTGATGCCCAGACACATCACCACCGACTTTGTGTTATAGAAGCTGTTAACATGAAGGACAAAATTAAAATTTCAAGACATTTGAAAAACAGAAAAGAGAACACAGTTTCATTCAGGCCTATTGTCCATTACTGGCTGCACACACAGCCACAAAAATGGTAAAGAATGAACATTGCTGCCCAGTCATCTGGATGCAAAAGCCATCTTAATAGCAAAAGGGTGATTATGATCACACATTATCATAACACTGTGAGAAAATATACACGTTTACCTGGACAGCATCCCTGTCATGTATGAGAGCGAGAGGGTCTGGAACAGGAAACAACAGGCATCTGTTACAATCCATGTGGCAAAGTCACGACTAGAGAGCATTTATTTAACGTATCAGCAAAGTCATTTTAGACCATTTCAGCTGTCAGTAAAAAAAATCATTTAAAGAGTCAAAGTGACACATTAGCAAACACTGTTAACTTTGAAACAAAGTGTTTGCAATTATTAACCTCGGTGTGTTTGATTAGATTCAAAAGACTGTTAATAAAGAGCACAAATTTAAGAATATACATGAATTCATCTTGTAAAAATGTAGATATTCGCCTCGTACTTACAAAGATGCCGAGTAGAATCAGATTCCATGGAAACTGTCTCCTGTAGTAGAGAGTTTAAGTTCAGCAAGGAGCAAGTGATTTATGTAAAAAAAAAAAAGGATGATGCATCTTTAATTTTGAGAACTTACCTCGGTGCAGAGCAGCAAGACAAGGTCAGATAGGTGACGAAGAACACAGCGCTGTTAAACAACACAAATATTATTAGATATTCTGTTTGATAGTCGTGACATGAACATGTAGAAGTAAATGTGTATAACTGATTAAACATGTTACTTACTAAGAGGCCCAGTACCAGCCAGGGTTCGACTGAATGTAGTCCTTCACAGGGTCACTGAAGGTAACACAGTCAAGAAGTAACATCACTACACAAAATTAATTATATTAAATTAATTTTTCAGTACTGTGTTTTTGTTTCAAGATATTTATTTATGCTTATGAGACTCATTTTTGGTGATGTTTTAAACATGACATTTAGAATAAAGGGATTTAAACTGAAATGTCGCAATTTAAAGCTCCACTTTGATTAGTTTTGCTAAATGAAACTTTTGTAACCCATGATCTGACAGAAAGTTCAAATATCAACAATATTGCATGTTTTTACAGTTTCTTTCCTTGATAAATGGTAAAAAGTTATGTTTTAAGGTGTTATGAGAGTGAAGATGAGATAAAATAAAAAAAATTGAATCTAACACTTACCAGAATGTGAAAAGAGCCACAATGGCAAGAGTGACCAAAAGCTGGATCATCAAGATGGTGTACACCTAAAAAAAGAAAATTAGAACAAAAAATGTAAATTACCAGTGATAGACTGAAGCACTAACACTGTTATCATGCACGTGTTTGATACCTTACGGATGAAAACCCTCCGGATGTTGCGATCATCCCAGGTGAACTCTGTGAGCATCTCGACATCATTGTAGCAGGGAGCACTGGTGCCTGGAGAACACAGGTATTTAACATTTCTGCTGACGGAGACAACATCACTACCACACCATCCAGAGACATAATAAAGGTGGGACCTTACCCGCCGTGGCCTCCTCATAGCTGGGAGGAGATGGCGACACTAAGACTTCTCCACTGGAGGAGCCGTTGGTGGATTTGTTTGCAAGTGACAGCTGATACAGGAGCACAGAAGAGCAAATCAATATTTAAAAGGGGAAACCTGTAAATTATTTGTAAATGCTTTGTAATCATACTCTGAGCCAAATAAATATAGTATATCAGTGGAATTGATAAACACAAAATTTTTGCAGTTGTATTCCTATCTATATTCTGATGGTTTTCACTTTTACATTCATTGACTGATTTAATTTAGTACAAATGCCATGAAAAAAGGTTATATAATTAAATTATTCAACCTGTTAAAATCTGTAAATTAATTCAATGGGACATTTAGATTGACAGTGATTTTTCTATTGTTAATGATCTTGAATTTTAATTTAATTTTGATGACATAGGAGTTTTTTTTTTTTTACTGGTAGACACAGATCCTATTGACAGTCTATCTATACAGTATATTTATTTACAGCAGCAGCAGTTTGTGTCTTGTCCTGTTAGCATCCACTCACTTTTTCTCGCGTTCAGGCTAAAAGACATTTATTAACCTACGATGTTTATAAAACCCCATGAGGTCGTTCAAACCCACCAAACGCTGCCCGGACCACATTTTAACAACAATAAAACACTTTTTTTCACCATGTCGATGAAATATGACGAAGCAGCGCTGTGCGCCGGAGCCGGCCGCTTTATGTAACGGAGCTACGGGAAGAAACGGGCCGTCATGATGACGCAACAAGGTAAAACAGCCTGTGACGCATTTCATTCACATAAACTCAGGTAACACTGCTGGGCACCGGACACCACACATATCAGACAGGACTAAGACACCATAAAACCCTGTGTGTCTGCTTTTATTCTCTGGCTACGGGTATAATAATGCAGGTCATTAAAAACCCACTACACCTAAATTACCATTAATTTAAATACTAATCTGGTGGTATAACAGCTGAATAGCCTGCTAAAGCATTTAAAAAGAGTGAGGCTAAAGAAATGGAGTTCAGACACTCATGCCTGTTATGTAATAATCAAGGCCCCATACAGGAAATCTGAATATTAAACAGTTTTATCACACTTAATGGTATAAATACTGACAGAGGGAGATGAAACTCATACCTTGCCCTGTGTCATGATGCCGGTCTGTCGTCCTGCAGTAGGTTGTCCTGTTCTGTATGCCAACCAGTCAATAGGCCTCTGGCGTCTCCTTTCTGACTGATGTAGTTCTTGCAGAGTCTAAAGAAGGACTGCAAGCCGTGAGAAAAAAAAGGACCTCGGACTGATAGAGCTCTTCTTGCCAGCCTCAGCCTGGACACCCTCTGACGATTTAGTGATGTAATCCCAAAACAACGCAGTTAAGACTCGTGCAGATACCCCTCCCTCACCCACAGAGGGACGTTCTAGCAGCATCCAGGTGAAGCTGCACCATAGAGAAAAGCTGGGACTGTACCACAGCAGCGGGGAAAATGGGGAGGATGGATGCCTGCATGAGGAGAGAAGTCCAGAGAAATCTGGAAATATGCTCTGCAGCAAAAGAGGGAGATTTAGTACTTTGTTCAATGCTGGATAAAATGTTTTGTGTGTGTGACTGTTAATTTAAATAGGCCTCTTGAATTAGGCTGCTTCTGTAAATCTTTTTAAAGCTTTTTGAATTAGTTACCACTTATTATATATTATATTGTTTTTAAAGCTTATTATTTTTTTTTAAGTTTTAATTAAATAAAATAGAAGTAGTGATAATCATCTTGTGAATAAATAAAAGACAGAATATTCTCTTTTTCTCTATCTTTTTTAAATTAAAAAAAACCCCGCTGATACTCATGAATTAGTATAAAACATCAATATACCACAAATTGAAATTCCAGATTTAAAAATGTGTGATGTACAATATGTACACTTTTATTTAAAAGCATAAAAGAGCACAGATGAGGCAATACAGATGAAATATCCTGCAGATGGTGCAGGATTTCTCACCAACAAAAATAAACAAAAACAGATGCAAAAAAAAGATGCTGAAAATAACCCCACATAGAAACATTAAAAGAACTGACATTCAGAATCTGGTTTACATGCTGGTCATGACCTTATTACTTTGGATATTTACTGGACTCTCCTGTCATGTCTGTTTTGTCTCTCAAACTGGGGAAACAATGATGCCATAAACCTGGATTAGCTGGAGGAATGATTTAAGAGTTTGGGATATTCCAGCAGTTTATTTGGCAAATATAGGTCATTGTGGTTGGGAATGGGAATCAAGAGCTGGTGTCAGTTGAGAACCTGTTCTAAATTGTACAATATGTCTCAATCGTAATGCTTATGAGCTTTTCAATTCCTTTGAAACAGTTTCAGCATGTTTTTATGATAGTCACACATTGCAAAACAATATGAAACTCATGTCTACTCTGCTGCTATCTTGGAAGTGCGGCCTTATATGCAAAGAAAGATTGAATATGTTGTCTGTAAAATTATTATTTCAAGTAAGGGTGGAAACTTAAAAAGCTTAAGCTCTCGAAATGTATTAGACACAAGTGCTTCCCAGTCGAGCAGCTTGTCCCCGACAGATGTAGTGGTTTACTGATATTAATGGCCTATAGGCCTATCAATGCTGACCGATGTATTTTTTGCACAATATTTTTAATTCAGAAATTGCTGCTTGGCTTGATTAAGAAATGGGGTTTGCTATTCACGTTTTTTAATAGACTGAAAATAGACTGATGACCTTTCCCCTCTACAATTAGTATCCGCTTAAGTTTAAAAAAAAAAATCTCACAGGAATCAGTTAAAAATAGTTTAAAGTTATAAATAAAGACATGGACCAATAAGCAGAATCAATAATGGCATTGGTATTAAAATCTTGTCAATATATATATATATGGCCAGGTCCCCAAATCAACCAAACACAGACAGCACTAGTTAATGTAACAAAGAAGTAAAAAGGCAACATAAAGAAACAAGAATCAAATATAAAATACCCCTTTGGGCTTTGATTTCCTTCACTGATGCATTTGGCAAAAAATAGACTATTTCAGTGTAACACGTGAGGTTTCTACTTTCAGTCACACAAAACTGGAACATTACATTTGAAACCAGCCGAGCATAAATTAATACATGGTCCATCTCCTCAGAACAGCTCCCCCTCCCCTCTGTTGGCCTCCAGTCTCAGGTCTGTGTCGTTTCTGCCCAGAGTGAACAGACTGACGACAGCCATCAAAGCTGCCAGCATCATCACCGCACAGCCTCCAAACATGTGCCTGGTGCCGCTGCCCTCCTCCCCTCCACCTGTCCCCGATATCTCCCCATGAAGCGCCAGCAGCCCGAGGCAGGCCAGCAGGTGCAGAGGCAGCCGGAACCAGGCCAGCACCCCGGCCCGCTTCTCCTCTGGGATCACTCTGCCCTGGAGGAAACTGACTGCAGGGAAGTAGAGCCCACAGGCCAGCTCCAGCAGCAGGAAGGCCAGAAAGGATTCATGAGGTCTAGGCTGGCCTGGGGCAGTGGAGAACGTCAGCATGAAGAAGGAGAAGAAGGCCATCAGCACGGCGAGGCAGAGGACGTGGCCAGGCTGCAGACGGTACCGCGTGGAGGTGGCGAGGCGGAAGAGCAACGAGCCGGCCATGCTGGCAGCCATCAGGCAGGAGAACACGATCCCCAAAGGAGGCCCGTGAGGGTCCAGTACCGGTGTCCACAGGAAAACAAAAATGTAGAGGACACTTTCAAACAGAGCCTGCACTCCACCTAAGAGCATGACTCTCCTGTCCGACAGCAGGCAGCGCAGCCCTTCATTGCAGCTGCGGGAGAAACGGGCCCTCGCAGACAAACGGGTTACACCTCCATTTGGTGTGCCCAGCGGCAGTTTTTGTTTGTCCCCTTCCAGACCTTCTTCAGCCTCTTCCTTGCCCCAGTCTGTTAACACCACCCACCCACAGCACACCAGGCAGGGGACAGCCAGGAGAAAGGGTGCCACCGGCCCCAGGTGGAGCCATTCAGCCAGCAGGTTAGCCACCAGCCCCGCCCCCACAGCGAGCCCATGATTCCAGGTGGCAGCTTTGGTGAAGGTACTGGGGATCCACTCCTTGGGAAAATCGTGGACCTCTACATGGCGGTGCACGTACCAGGATTCAAATGAGGTGGTGAGCAGGGATGTGGACAGCCCCCCCAGGATCCGACCCACAATCAAAACAAAGTAGTCTGTGGACAGCTTGGTGAGACAACAAGCAGAGTAGGACAGGCAGAAGAGAAGACATGTCTGTCTGCGGCCCAAGACTTGAGGGAGCCAGCCTGAAAAGGGAGCAAACAAAACACAGGAGGCCAGGCCGCACACATATAATATGGCTATTTGGGATTCCAGGAAGCTGTAGTGGCGGTACAGTTTGTAGAGGTAAGGACCCTGGAGCCAGTCTGCCCACAAAGCCAAAAGGTATGCCCGGAGGAATATAGTCTGGAAGCGGCGGAAAACTGGGTTGGCTACGGCGGTCGGAGTAGACTGAGGTGGGGTGAGCCGGCGTGCTGTGAGCTCCAAGCCAACACACAGGGCGAGCAGGAAAATGATGGCGAGATATGCTGTCACCAACATGGTGTTATAAACTGCACCCACTTGAGGTCAAACCTGAGATCCTTAGGCGTTCTCAACTCTCTTCCTTCTATTTCTCAGCACCTGCACAGACAAGATGAACAAGCTGTTTATTATTTAAAAAAAAAAAACATTTTGTCTTGCCTATTACCATTTTATTTTATTTGGAAGATAAATGCCTTGTTATTTTACTTTTTGGAATAATTTTTTTATGTTTTTTTAAAAACAATGTATACATAAAAAGGGAGAACAGCTCAGGTTGCTCAGACTGAGACTATTAGGCCTACATATTATTAAGGGCTACTATGATTTCCATCGATATCTATACTGTCTTAGGACAAGCTTTTTTTCCTTTGGTCAGTTGTACATACAAGAATGGTTATTCTGTTAAATCCAATGTAACTTTAAAGAGAAACTTGGATTGTACCACAGTTAGAAAATTGCCTCTTTTTGCTGCGTTAAATCCTGCAAACAGCAGCACACGTTGATTAAAAAGTAAAGGGTAACTAGTTTAGAAAACAGAGAGATGGATTTGGACAATAGCTTAAACCAATAAGGTCTGATAAAGAATTGGCAACGACAGGGTAATCCATAAACATATGTAACGTTTAATTTTACTTTCTGGCTCATAAGCTGCTTAAACAAGTGTTTTCCCCACTGTGTGTTTAATACAGTGTCTTAATTCCTCTATGTAAAACCCTACGTTGGCTAGCGTTGCTAATAAGCTCTAACCTAAACTCTAAAAATTAAACGAGCCATTTAAGGCAGTAACAATAACGTATGAGGTTACCTTAATTAAAAACAAAATCCTGACTTCTGACAGTTCCGTTTTGTTTACTTTGACACGTCTAACTGAAATGTACCCACATGCTACTGTTATTAAGCTAACGCTAGCATACAAGCTAACCTGCTGCAAGATAAAATATCCGCATATTGCGCCACTGTTAAATGTTTTCCACTATATTCTTACATATTATATGATATATCTCACCGTGCTGTTTGTGAGCGTTCCCATATTAGTTACACGACGTGCGAAAGTGGAAACATTAAACATAAAGTGATGGTGTAAGTAACAGTATCATAGCGTTCACTTCCGGGATCCGGCGGGCTCTGTTGTTTCACCACCAGGTGGCGCCACAGCTTTGCTTTCCGATTTCCAGAGGAAGGAGAAAGTTGTCTCCTGTTCCCAGACATCCTGTGCAGCAACTTTCCCAGAGACAATGCCAGTCCACTTTCAGGTTGGATTCATTTACTCGTAGCTACTTTGTTATTTGAAAAAATAAGTCCTTGACTGTTATTTTGTACCTTTTCCGTGGTTTGTTTTGCAGACACTGATGTGTGGGCCACAACATACACGTATAATAATGAACTTGTTGTTTTCTGTCTGGCCCAGATATATTTAAAACCATGAAGGCATTCATATGATTCATTGATGATGACAATGTGTCTAACTTTTCTTTTAAAAAGGAGCATTAGTCATTTCTGAGAAACAAAGAGTCTGGGTGTGGTTGTAACTCTTTGATCTCAGCACTTTTAAGTCATTTAATTCTTTGCTGGGGATCTCAAATTTTGATACAGGTGCCCTCTGTGTCTACTTCTGCTCAGTCAGAGGCCTTGTGTTTCACTGCAATATGTAATTCTCTGCATCCCTATAAAATTAGCACAAGCATGGCTACAAGTGGGAACAACCAAGAAAATGTATCCAGTGCAGAATATAAGTTATTTATGACATAAATCTATGCATAAATCATAAAAGAAATGAAAAAAACTTGCATCTCACTATAAAATTATATTATATAAAATATTATTTTTGGTAACATTTTAAATGAGACATGTAGAAGAAAGTGATGAAAAATGTGTTGAGTTGGTAAATGGCAGGTCCTGTTCTGACCTGCCATTTACAAGTGCACAGCTTTAAGTATGTTAGTTCACAGCTGGCATCTCCACGTGTTTCAAATGATCCCTTGTGATGACTTACCCGCTCCATAAACATGTGATAAACACAGGGCTCATACAGCAGACACTGGTGCTGGTTTATAGCAGTGTGTGTAATAATAAATTCCTTTATATTTGTAAATTGAGGAATTTTATGAATCTAAAAATACTGGTTACTGTTTCCTTGTGCCATGGACAAAAATATGTCATCATTTGACTTCAAGATTAAAGCATCATTGTGTTAGAGGGACTGGTTTAGCTAGTTTGGAATGAGAAAGTTTTAAATTAAATTATTTTTTTTATAAAAGTAATTTAGCTCCTAGGGGTCACATCCCTCCAAAGGGTCACAAGATAAATCTGAGTGGTCATTAGATATTTAATTGGGGTGGAAGAACAACACTATGTGCCACACATAAGTATTTATTTTCTATAACTTTTAATAATCTTTAATTTAAAAAAAAGTTATTTTAAGTTTCTTTTGGACCTCAAAGAGTTATTAAAAGGATATAATAAGAGAAAAATGTCTTTATGTAAGGGATCCCAAGTCAAAAATAAAGTGAAGCACTGGTTTATTCATAACAATATACTATGTTTATAAAATAATTTTATAGTAAATATTGCAATATTTCTTTAAAGTGAAGTTCAGTAGAAGTTATAGATAATATAGATAATAGATTTTTCTTTCTACTACTGGTTTTTATTGTATAATTTACTGCATTTTACCTGAATGAACACAAAAGAACGACACACAAGCAGTCGAGTAATACATAATTCCAACTTTATATCATTATATCATTTTCTATTTAGGAACAAAGATTTACAAAATGTACAAGATGTGCTCAATCAGCCATAATCAAACAAGCAAACAGTGAGAAGACCAATCAAACACGATCTCTCACCCAAAAATATCTCTTGTGTTTGTATGACAAACATTGGGGGCAGAGGAAGGGTGCATGTGGAGTGAGTGCTGGTGATTTCAGGGATTATGCTGGTTGGTTACATCATCTGATAGCAGGAAGTGCGTCTAAGCCGTCTGAGAATCCCGAATACATATTTATTCTCCCGTGCAAAGCCCCCTTGGCATGGCCGAACCCCCACCTATTACAGGAAGGTCAGTACATTCTTCTTTAACTCGTCCGTCCGATCCATCCCTCACATCAGTTCAGTCGTTGGTACATAGACGTCAGAGTAACATAATATTTACAGCAACAAAAATAAACAAAGGAACTACAAAACCCAACATGCACAGGGCGTCTCCATCAGTCCAGCCGTCGTATGATATAGTGATGCAGACATGTATTGGTGATTTACTATAACATGCCATTGACTTATGAAGTTGGCATATTTAAACCAAAGGTGTGCCAAATGTTTCCTGGACGGTTATGAGACTGATTACATCCTACTGTGTACGGTTAAAATAGTGGTCTCATTCCAGTACTGATGCAGATGGTATGTTTGTGAAACAGTGATACACAATTACCTTAATAATTCAGATTTCACTATGTATTATATACAGGTTCCCTTTCTCTTAAACACAGGCTGGCGTGGTCGATCATACTGATGGTCCCTAAGTATTAACTGTCTTTCAGCTGCTGGAAGTGATGGCCTGTCGGTAATGAACGGCTTATGGAATAAACAGAAGTGAACTGGTTTTTTATTCTTACTGGATATAATGAGCAAGTGCACAAATGATTTGTCCAAAAGGGTAACACTAAATCTACACATGATAATTATTGTTTTTTTTTTTTATTATTTATTTCATTTTACTGGAACAATGTCTCTCAAGAGGTGCCGAGGTTTGTGTGTGTACATGAGTTTATTCGTCCCAAAACATAGCATGAAGATCAAGAGTGAGTCAGAATTATGTTCCATACTGCCCTCATTCATCCTTATAGAAACCACTCTTCAGATTGCACAAGTCCTGTCCTTGGAAGATAAAATCTGTGTGTGTATGTGTGTGTGTTTTGTGTGTTTCTGCAGAACAGTTTTTGTCTCCGGGAACAAGCGGCCGGCTCAGGGGTCGATGCGAAAGGCCAACAGTTTGTCGGAGTGCAGGTTGTTGAGGGTGCGCAGGTCCGGCAGGCGCAGGAGGAGTTTGGGGAAGAGGGCGCTGTCATCCGGGCGGCGGCGAGTGATCAGCGACCGCAGAGCGCGGATCAGACCCTCCTGGAGCTGCTCCACGGCACGCATGTCGGAGATACCAGCGCGATCTGAGGAGCACAGAGGGAGGCCGGGGTGAGTGGGGCACGGACACAGTTAGGATGTAACTGCTGCATTTATCAGAATCAGAATTAGAAATACTTCATTCATTTCTGGTTGGTAACTGCTTTGTTACAGTTGCTGCTGTGTTAGGATTAAATAAAATGCTTTTTTTATTAAAATAAATGTAAAAAAGCAAGCACACGAAATACGCAACACTATAAAATACATTGCAAATCTTAATAAAAGTTATCTACAAACAGAAAAATACAATATAGAAGAAATGGAAGTAAATAGTGATATGCACAAAAAATAAAATAGAAATACAAATATAGATATGTACAAATATCGTGAAATAAGTCTATAAAAGGGAAAATGCCATGACAAACTAACTTTTTTATTGCTTTTGGACACACATTTGGGTATTAAAGTGGAGTTCAAAGGCGTAGTATGAGAAAAATGTATTATGTGAACATATAAGAATGTAAATATATCCACATTTTAACCTTTAAATTAACATACATAATATGTCCCCTTTTACAAAGTGTCCATGCTCTGGAGAGATGGTCACTGTTTTGGTGAAATGGTGCACCTGTCTCACCTGCAGAGACCAGCACCACAGCCATGAAGAGGGCCATTTCGTCGGGCTCCAGCCCCAGAGAGCCCAGCTTCTCACTGAACTCAAACATTGCGTCCAGCAGAGAACCCATGCCCAAAGCCCGCAGGGTGGACAGGGGGTACGTTTGGCCGTTCAGAAAGGTCACTGTACGCTCCTCTGCATTGAACAAGGTGCAGAACCTCACCATCAGCACCTGCAAACACACAAGAAACAAAGGAACAAAAAAATGTGTTTGAGACAAAAGCTAACAACCAATAAAATAACTGGACACACAAAAAGGTGATGCCTATTTTAAAACAAATCATCCGTACGCTGTTACCTGGAAGGTGCCTGATTTGAGCAGCATGACCTGGTCTTGTTGGCTGAGCTCCTGAAATCCTGGGATGCCCTTGGCAAACTCTACCACCTCCTTGACTGCAGGAGTGAAACACTGCGAGAAGGATTCCCAAATCTCCTGACTCGTGCGCTCTGCCCCTGATACAGGCCAGGCGTTGAGAGGACAGGCCTGAAGAAGGACAGAAGACAACAGAAAGAATCATCAGCTGGTGCTCAGACAAGTGACAAGTCACAAGAGTCCTGATCTGGTTTCGTGCACGTACCAGCACTTTGGCTCCTGGAGCTAACTTCCATGGGCAGGACGGCTGGTTCTGGCTGCTTCCTGCACTGTGGAAGTTGTTCTGATTGGCAGAGCTGCTCCTCTGAGATGCCGCGCTGTTGGTCTGATCATGATTCTGGTTTGATGACACTAAGTAGGTGTAGCGATTGTTGTCCACATTGTGGAATGTAGATTGGTTGTCATTGTGGGTAACTGGGCATCGAGGCGCGGATGCAACAGGGCAAGACTGATAACTCTGGGCGGAGTTAGGGTGAGCGGGGGCGGGGGCGAAGGTGGCGTCCTGAGAAAAGGGAGATGCGTTGTTGTTGTTGTTGTTGGTGGGGATGTTCGCCCTCTTGGCTGGTCTCTCCTGGCTGCTGCTGCTGTTGCTGCTGGTGAAGATGTCGCGGTAGGCTCTGGAGATGGCTCCGATGGCCTCCTTTGAGTTGCCGTCATCTGGGCTGCTGGGAGCGTCCCGCACCGAAGACGGGTCCATGTCCATGGCAGCAGACTCGTTCAGGCTGTTCATGTAGCTCTGCATCTCATCCAGGAGTCGCTGCTTCTCTCTCTTGGGGATGCGGCCGAAGCGCACGGCTAGAGAAGACACAAGCAGCGAGGACAGATCAGCTTTTATTCACATTTTCAATCGAAATTCTGCATTATTTAAATTGCAGAAAGTTTCATTATATGTCAGGCAAGTAGGCTTCATGAAATTATTGATGCTAATATGATGATTTCCTCCAATATTGTAAATAATTTCAATCAGTATCGTCAACATTTGCAGCCCTTTTTGTTTGAATTGAATGCTCTCTTAAATGACATTACATTATAAAGATGCAAGCATTCAGCACCTGCTCAAGAGGCAGGTGCATCCTACAGCGGTGCCATTTAGGAAAGAAAAGGTCCGCTCATGTGACTGATGCTCGCTATAGATTCAAACCGTTGCACCGAATGCACCGCTGCATTCACACGCATCAAAAGCAAAAGCACGAAATCTCCCCGAGTGTTGAATAATTTCAAGGATAATAAGTTGTGAGTTGAAACTTCCCTCTCTTCACCCAGATCCCATCCCCCTTCCCACAGTAACCATCAGCTGGAGAGGCTATTTTTAGACCCCCTGCTACCATCTGCCTCATCCTCTCCTCTATCCACCCCTGTCTCCTTCCTCTCCCACTCCCTCCCTCTGTTTGTAAGTAGGGCAGTGGGGCAACGTGAGCGTGATGTCACTGGTGCTGAGAGATCGTGAGAGGAAGGATGAGAAGAGAGGTGGGCTCAAAGCGCAGAAAAGACAGTAGTGAGAGCATGAGGAAGGCTGACGTGACAGAAGGTGATGCATGGAAAGTGAGAGTGCGTCTGGTACAGCTTCAAAGACTTTTGCAAGAATCTGCATATCTGAATCTTTGAAAGTGTGGCAGAAAATGTGAAAAGCAGCAGTAAAAATTTGCAGAGCAGCATATTGTTACACCCATGTATTAAACACTTTACGTGAAACAGAAAGCCACAGCGCTGGGTCAACTGAGGTGATTTACTTGACCTAGAAATATGCAAAGTAGATATAAGTGTGTTTACCAAATAAACAGCTATCTGCTCTTTGCAAGCAGGATCCCTCGATGAGGAAGGGGCCAATAATGTGGCATGAGATTAATCCCTTTCATCACGGTTATAAAGACGCAAATGTGGACTAGTGAGCTGGTGATCTAAAAATGATGCTCCGGTTAGAGGAAGAAAACTGTGCCATCATGCCAACGGACTTAATAATTTGCCTATATTGCAGAGCCAAAGTCACACAGCTGCCTGGTGTGAAATCAGGGTGTACTATTTATGTGGGCTGCAGGCAGTTGCATGAGGTTTTCCTGTTTTCGTAATGATTGAGGCAGAGCAGAAAGGGGTTTCTAGGTTGTGGTCCAAAACGCTTTGAAAATGTCCTCTAAGAGGGTCGAACTGACGGTTTGTTCTCCTATTGAGTCGTATATTGCCACCCTATTTTCTCTGTGCACCAGAAGTGTCACAGCGCACGCAGAAATAACACTAACCTGTTTACTAGATTAAGCAACACAGGGTACTGGAGGGTGGAGATAAGCAGAAGCCATAGTGAGAGGAAGAAGGCAGGCAAACTACACCAAGTAGGTCATGATGTATGAGAGCACTATAGGCCCAATTCTGTATTGTTTTTCTAGGTCAGCCCAGCTGTTTTCTTAATCTGTGATGATAGGTGATCAATCAGTGTTCAGCTATCAGAACTAAAGCGAGGAGATGTGGGCATCACGCCTGATCACGTCTGTCACAACGCCTGGCTGTTTTCTGCACCCCTTGCTTAATTGTTGCCCTATCCCTCATTTATTGCAGCACAGAGTTCTGTAGGCATACACAAGGTAATCAAGTTGACCCTGTTCCAATTTCCTAAAATAATTCCTGTGTTTGCTGCAGTTTTCCAGATGATAGATAGCTTCGGGGACTTCAAGGCTCCTCTTCTCATAAATCATTGTCTGAGGGGGAGATGCAAGAGAGCTGAGGGAACATGGTGGGTACGTGGAGGGGGAGGGGCCAAGAACAAGAAAGGTAAGGCTACTGTAGGAGGATGCTGCAAAGGGCATGAGAAAGACTCGGAAACTTAAGAGAGTGATGCAAGGCCAGATGGTAATCTTTGGCGGTGCAGTGGCACAGTGGAAAGGCGGAGCAGGTGCAGGTCTGCTGATAAAGTGAGTGACTGAGCTACTGGCACGATGACCTCAAAAGACTTTCCGCATTACATTTTTCACACAGATCTACATTTCAGCACAGAGCCTCTTTCGGGCCGCCCATTTCCCCGCTGCTCCGGCTAATCAGAGCACTGTGGCATTCTGGCAGAACTTTGCGAGGGCCTCTCGTGTTTTCCAAAAATGTGTCATGATGGCTCACCATCTCTTGACATGCCAACGGAGAGGCATTTCTTGAAGCGGCAGTGCTGGCACCGGTTGCGGTTCATGCGCATGATCAGACAGTTTTCATTCTTCACACACATCTTGTAGTTGATGTTCTGCTGGATGCTGCGGCGGAAAAAACCCTGGAGCAAACAAGCAGAAAACACATGAATCTGGTGCACTGAAAGCAACACATTGGTGAGTCACTTCACAGGAGTTTTCGGATCAGGGAATCACCTTGCAGCCCTCACAGGCATGCACTCCGTAGTGAAAACCAGACGCGATGTCCCCGCAGACTTTGCAGAGCAGGACCATTCCACCTGTCTCTGAGCAGGGAAAAAGACTTTTAGATATGATGCAAAAACTTTGATAAACTTTCTGCATATCAACAATTATGTTAACTTACTTGTGAAAGTTCCTGTGAATCCACATGGCCTCTTTCCCGCGATGGGGTGTGCATAGGTGTGCTGCGGAGCGGCTGCTGCTGGGGGGGCACTGTAGACCTCTGGGAACTGGAATATCTGTTTTGAGGATGGGGTGGTGCACCCAGCTGTCCTATGTTTCAACGCCCCGATCTCTGTGAAGGTCACCTCCTCTGGAGATGAGGGCTGGGAGTGTGAGGAAGGTGACTGGGTCTGGTACCCGCTGGAGGGGCTGCCGGGGCTCGGGCTGGAGCTGCCAGAGGAGCCGGCATACAGGATGACTCCTGCAGAAAAGAGAGAGAAAGCAGAAGTTTCAGGAGCTGGAGGTTTAGGGTCAGCTGCTCCTTCATTAAAGTACACAGCAGTGGAACTATTATTAAGCTTTTATTTTGTAAAGTTGGAGGTGCTGGATCAAAACCAACAACTTCACTACTGTTTTTGTTGTTGCTTCTTCTTGTGTTGATTTGAGGCGCCGTGCATCCAACTGAGCGGAGTCTACGTCATGAAGCTGAGCTGTCACTCGCTGCTGGCTTGTGCTCACTTGCCTGTCAGCCTCACGAGGAGCCTTGTGATTCACTGCATAACAATGAGGTTAGCTAAGCTCTCACCTGGAGAACTGGGACCTGCTCTCACCACAGTGACCCAAAACCCATCAGTCAGTTCTGTCCGTGTCAATGCAATGTGAGTTTACGTTTGAGTTTTGGAGATGCAGTTTTTTATCATTATAATTTATCATAATTAGGTTTTTATTACTTTTGTATCATTATTATCTTTTATTTTTAGAGTTCCTGTTTTTTAAAATTCTAACTGTATCCAAGGCAAATATCTTCATTTAATTTAAGTATTAAAGGGTAAACCAACCTTTAAACGGGTCAAAGTTGATTGTTGGGAAATATTTTAACTTTTGGGGTTCAGTTTTTCTTTTTATATATAGAAAGCCATTAAAGCACAGTAAAACAC
>JAOWBC010001714.1:13355807-13366692 GCA_028566105.1 Hypoplectrus providencianus
AGAGAGAGAGAGAGAGGCTGCTTTTCTTTGGGAACGGGTCGACACTTTTAATTGAAGACAGAGACCGAGAGCATGCAAAACACTTGAGAGGGTTCGAGACAATTAATCATTGTTTTCCCCCGAAATCCGACCAGACTTTCATGTGTAAACACTAAACCGTCCTGACACACATGTTTGTTTGCATGCAGTGTGTGTGTTTCCCTGTGCTTTATGACCGCTGGAGTGACACTGAGTTTATCTGAAAACACACTGCATGCGCCGGCCTGCACATATGTGCTTATTAGTGACTGTTTCAAGTGTTACCCAGAGCCTGTGGAGCTTTTTATTATTAGCACATGTGTGTGTGTGTGTTTGTGTGTACACGCTCGCATGTGTTTGATGTGTATGAATGCATTCACCAGAGGAGTCTCCAGTCCTTGACCTGCGTTTTTTTTATTTTTTTTATAAGCTACATATGAACACTTGGAAAAGAGAGGCATTGTTTTCCACCTTTTAACCAGCGGAGACTGATTCCTGTGGAGTGAGGTGTGTCTGAAACTCTGGTCTTAGTTTACATGGAGGTTTATTCATTGTGTTCTCATTGTCAGCAGCACGTCACTGACGATTATTTATTAATGCTGGCATATGTGCTCGGTTAACAGGTTCCACTTGTTCCAGCCATGTGTAACACAGCACATTTAGTGCTGTTTGATTTGGATGTCGGATGATCAGAGTGAAGCTTTCTGCAGTGTTTTGGTTCAGCGCTGCAGCGGTGGCCGCTCAGTAGGTAAACCTGGAGCTGCAGCTGGCCTGCTTTGGCTTTGCACCTGCTGTCCTCAGCTTATTTCCCCTGGTGGACTTGACATAAGTGTGAGGGACGTTTTGATTGAAGTGAATTGAAAAAACACCCACACGGCGGAGTGAGGGATGCCTGCTCGAAGGCCAGAGATATCCGTGGCGCCCCGCGCTGTCATCTGCTCGATCAGTTTGAGTCGGTGACATCTGGAGTGGAAGAAATGGAGCTCATCTCTGAGGCAGAGTAATATCTCTGCGCTCTCTTCCTCTTCCAGAGCACCCACCCGGGCCGGCACATGGGTCTTCTTCTTTTTTTTCTTTTTCTTCGAGGACAGGCTATCCATGCAGAGCAGCTTTACCTTCATGGTGTTCAGTCGCAGCATTTCTTGCCTTCAGTGACAGTTTGGAATCAATTATTATCTGTGCTTGCTGTTATTTGCTCCAGATGGGTATGTGTCACCGCTCATGATCCATGTACTTGTGATCACGAGTCTGTCAGCTTTATGGGCCTCACCAAAAAACAGCCTCCCATTTTTGTTGCTGTAAATATTTACACGTGAAGCTGAAGACCACCTTAAACATTCAGTTACTCACAAGGTCTCTGCAGGTTCAGATCAGCATTAATATTCTGCTAAAATGTGCAGTCGGTCCATGGAAATGACTTCATTGCAACAAAATCACAAAAAG
Source organism: Hypoplectrus providencianus (assembly GCA_028566105.1). NCBI lineage: Eukaryota > Metazoa > Chordata > Actinopteri > Perciformes > Serranidae > Hypoplectrus > Hypoplectrus providencianus. The sequence goes on from JAOWBC010001714.1 coordinate 13,357,269, forward strand.
AAATGTTTTTTCTTTTGCAACAGTAGGATTTTTGGTATTTCTTATAGTTATATGCCATAAAATGTATATGTATCGTAATTAAAAAGGTCAAATTTCATCCCAATTAGAATAATTCTTTGAGGAAAGTGACGTAATAAGTCAAAAAATAAGTAATTTAGCATGAGCAAAGCATTATAAAAATATCCTAGTCAGCTAAGACCAAGACAGCCTGTGAGTTGACTAATCAGGAAGGTGCAGCATGAGTTTTAAAAAGTGACTTTTTTCATAACAAGATTGCAAAACCTGGTGCGTGGTCATGTGATAATGCCTCTCAGGTGCAGATAAATCTGAGGTTTAATGGGAACTGCTGAAACAACAGTTGCCCCATAAAAGCTTCTGTATTGCAAAATCTGCTCACAGTCCTTCTTTGTATCATGACTTTGCGCTGTAAATCTGGGAGTTGTTGATACCTGTCTTTTTCTGGAATTTCTATAGCAATTAAGGCCGAGCAGCAGGGAGGGGTTAGACAGGTGGTTTTAGGAGAATCGAGGGGCTCCGCGCTACCACACTATAATTAACAAGGAAACTATCTGCACACCATTTCCTATGTCTATTTTTGCAGGTGTGCTGCTCTGATTGTCAGGATTTACATGTTCAGCCTGCCTTTAAACCCTCATTAAAAGAGTTTTTGGCACAAAGCTAAACTTGTGTGAGTGTGTGTGTTGTTTTGCATGTGTGTGTGTGTTTGAGCCTGTGTTCGGTCTGAGTGTTGCTTTGACTCCCGAGGCTAAAAGCGGTTATGGTGAAACCCATCCATTATGCATCTCTTTATACAGAGAAAGGATTGTTTTCTCTTGGAGTTGAGGAAGGGAAACACCTTCAGTGCCGCCTGCGTGAATCATCTCTTTGTAATTACAAAACAAGCTGTATTAAGTGCAGAAGAGTCTCCAGCAGGCTGTTGCCACTCTTCTCTTGCTTTACTTCCTGTCTCTCTCTCTTTTTATTTCTCAAACCATCATCTGCCTTTTCCTGTTTTTGGTGTTGTTGTTTTTTTTCTGGACCCGTGCTGAAGCCTCCATGTTGAGTCCTCCAAAAAGCTCTCTACCACATCATGGAAACAGCGAGCTGTCAGGATGACTTCATCATGTCACAAAGTGTTTTATGTCTCTCTGACTTCTCACTCTTTCCATACCTCTCCCCACCGCTGCAAGTCAACACAGCCTGTTTTGTGACATAATGTTCAAACAAAGAGAAGGAAAAGAGATTTTTTTTTTCTCAAGCAATTAACATCTGATGATTTATAGATACAAAAACAAGGATTGCATAATGACACGCCCCCTTGGGTGCCTGCGAAAAAACAATACTTCTTTAAGTGACAAGTGATTACACAGAGGCGCTACTCTGCATTGTTGCTGTAAGCAAATACGTGTTTGTGTGATGCCAGGAGCAGGCAGATGTCAAACAAGTTTGCGGCGGAGGAATGCCGCTCTGTTTGGAGGCCCTGGCCCGTCTGTCACCAGGTGTCTCTCTCGCAGCCATTAGCCAGCCACTTGTTGAAAGACCGGGAGCTGTCAGCTTTGCATCAGATAGGCCTAATAGTGAGGAGGATATTGTTTTCACAGCCTAAATGCTGCTGACGCCAGCAACAAGATCAGATAACTCTCTTATGATTTTTCAACATGAGCACCTTAATTTGTCTGTGGCAGCCGCAAACAGTTTCTCGTGGCTGTGGGCACATTGACGCAACTGCAAGGAGAGTTTAGCTGCTTATGAAACAGTTTGGTTTTAATACCAAAGTGTCCCTGTATGACCTACATAGGAAAGCCGTCAGCAAGAGTATAGACGTTTCTTTATTCTTGATACCAGTTTCCTGTGATATCAGATGAGATGATCTATGGCGCACACACAGGCAGTGAGTATTTTTGTTGGTAGTTAAAAGTTTATGTTTGTGGTTATAGCTTAAACCAGGGTAGCAAAAGCTCAAATAAAGAATTGCAGAAACAATACAAAACAGGTAAAAACACGACTCAACGTTGGTCGGTTAGTCAACAGATTCCTGTAATATGTCTATTTTTTTCTATAAAACAAATGTAAGATGTGATTTTACTTCAATATATGAATTTGTCTGTCACATTACACTTATTAATCTAACATAGCCACAAATTTGGGATGTATTGAAGAACTGGATCAGTCTTGTAGTGTTTTTCTCCTAGTGGCCACTTGTGGTAGTGCACCCAAACCTGCATTATAAGAGAGACAATGTTAAAATGTTAATTAGGTACCTCAAACTGCAACTTATGACTCCTTTTATTATAATTTTTGAACCACAAAGTTTAATATTTAAAGCTGAGAAAAGCTACTTATAATTAATCACCATGTACATTCAATGGGCTGAGCTGTAAACTGGCAAATATTCTGCACGCTGTAAAACACTTGGAAACTATTTTGCCGTATGTGCCAGGTGAGCAAGTCTCATGGGACTGAAAAGGGACTATCCTGCAGCTGTGTTTAAAAAATATAGTTTACAAATTAAGTTGAGATTTTCTGTCAAACACTGCTCATTGAAACACTACCACGTTTGTCCACAGGTGGCGCTAAAATCAACACAAATGAACGTTTCTAATTGTTGCTTTAAGCAGCGATGATGACACGATGTCGCTTTGCTCCAAGCTGTTGGAAAAGCCAGTCTGTCAACTCAGTCAGGACAGATGGACTGTAAAATCATTGTTTGACTGCTGTGGCAGTATGACTTCACCCATGACCCAAAACTTAAACATAACCCTCTCCGCTTCAAGTCGTTTCCTTTACAAAGTTACTGAACATAAATCACTTTACGATGTTGACAATTGGAGGACAGAGCCTGGAAGACATGCACAGTTTTCTGTCAAAAAAAAAAAAAGAGCAGGAGTGGGCAAGTCAGAGGTGGAAAAAGAGTGAGAGGATTGTGTGATTCTGCCAAGCTTTCCCTGCCAGGATACATGGTACAGTTCATTTGTCTCCAGGCTGTGAATTTACAATTCAATCCTTCCAGTAAAAGGTTTTGACTTGCTGCTCTGCCTGGACTGACTGACACATATTTTTAATTCAGGCTCGCAGGAAATTTCTTAAAATTGCATATTGTGGGCCTTCTGGGCAGTTCAGGAAACCCAAAGAAAAACGTGTGAACCCACTGGAGCTCAGGAAAGCGACGAAAAAAAGTCACAAGAGTCAGAGAGCGAGTTGTGGAGTTTCAACTTCAAAGGCAAATATCCACCAAGACAAACATACAATTATAACTCAATATAACATCACACACAGTTACTGTAAATTTCTCGTGCGTCTCTGTCTTCCAGTTAGCAGGCCGGGCCGGTCGTGGCACCCAGAATCCTGCTCATATACGCCGAGTAATCACCTGTGGTTTCTTGTGCTGACTGAAAAAAAACCCGCCGCCTTCCTCGGTTGTGTGGTGCGGCGCTTCCTGAGATGCCGTGATTTATTTGTTGTGTTTGAGTGCAGTTCTTATTGCCGGAGGGGCCTCACTCCGTCACAACGGTTAAGGCGCAATTGTTGTTTTGCTCACAGAGGATTTGATACCCTTTGTCTGACAGACATTCAATATGTGGGAACTGTTCGGTCTCTTGCTACATTCTGCCGTGTATTTTTTTTCTGAAACTCTTCTTCAAGTCATTCCCTGTAAGCGTGCCCCGTCTCGTAGCGCCGTCTCCAAATTGTCCTCTTGATTGATTTCATTTCATTAGCCACGCCGCGTTTTTGCACTGATAAAATCAACGGATTATCTCAAGTGTAACCAATGAGTCTGCTTTAACATGATGAAGTGCTGTGAGGTCTGACACTCCACTGTTTACAGAAACAAGCAGAGTAAATTTAAACTGCTGCAGCGCACCTCTTCAGGGAGCGACGGAAAGTCCCAGCAGCCTCTGCAGCCGTGGAGCCGCTCGTACGGCCGGCCCCGGTGCTCCTCGCCTGCCTGGCTGCCTGCTGCCTCCTGTGTGCCCCCCAGGCTCAAGGGAAGTGGGGAGGCCCTCCATGCCCATTTGGCCCTGGCTAACAGGGGATGAGGTCACTCCAAATTCCCCTTATCCCCTTATAGCCCCAGACGGGCTGGCGAAGTGAGCCTACCACAGGACCCAACATAAAACATAAATGGCTCTGTAAAAAGCTGCTGGGCTGATGTGACTCATTAAAAAACACTGGCGCCAACTCTTTTATTAATTCATTATTGTGTTTGGGGAGAGTAAAGTTACTGAGTTCTATTTTAAAAGGCTGTTTGTGTCTCTGCACTCGGCACTTATTTCTTTTTCTTTCTCAGCTTTCTTTCATTATTTCATAACATATGTGTGTGAATGTACAGTGGCACCGCGGCTCATTATGCTGAGGTTTGATTTCCCGCCTCCATCTGGTGGCTCAAAAGTCATTTAGAGCTTAATTTTTGGGGGGGATTAATTCACTGTTGTTTCACCCTGTGGTAATACAAAAGTCACATGCCTGCTCTTTCTCTCAGTGATCCCTCTTTTTTCTTACACATCTTCCCTTTTCTCTTTATTGTTCTCTCTTCTCCCAGCACTCTCAGACAGATTGCGCTGCCTTTATGGGGCCTGGTTTGAGTTCATGAGGCAGATACCCAAACGGGCCAAACGCTGGCCAAGTACATACTCATAATACGCATGCACACACACACACACATTACGAGCCTGTGTGTTGCTGGCAGTTTTGTTTTTCCAGTCTGTACCTCTTCTCCCATTAGGCCCACTGTGAAATCTTTAGTGATGTTTTTGTGTGTTAGCCACACAGTGGAACCGCTGCACAGGGTCATGGTACAAGTTGTATAAGCAGAGGAGGGATGGAAAGGGGAGAGGGAGAGGATTGGGTATAAGGACATGATTATAGAGAGGAGATGTGGGGTGGGTCAGAGAGAAGGGGGAAAAAATCAAAAGCAGTTTAGATGAGGGATAGGCCGAATACGGGAAAGAACGAAACACGGGGAGAGAAAGAAGGAAGGAAAAAGAAAGATGGCAGTATGGCTGTGTTGGCAGGATGGGGGTGGGTGCCTATCGGCGGCTGCTCCTTCCTGAAACGTGGCCACCCGAGCCTGCCTGGGCCCTGGATGCACATGTGGAACAGTTTACTGTAATGGAACTCTAAATTAGTGGTGGTTTGAAGCTGCCTGCAGCAGTAGGGTGTAATTAACTGGCTCTGTTGAAAGAGAAAGAGCCAGAAAGAGAGGCAGGGAGGGAGCCAGAGCCCTGGAAAAGGCACGGGGTGAGAGGTGTGTGTGTGTGTGTGTGTGTGTGTGTGGGTGCTCTCACACATGTGTAGATTTTTTTTTTTCAGTGCTTGATTGCATGTGTTTCAGGCTGTGTGGTGCATGTGTGTGTGTGTGTGTGTGTGCGTCTTGGAAAGCGCTCCCTTCTTCTTCCTGGGCACGGCGCCACCTTTTAGTGCCCCCCAGTGCCCGGACCCTGTCACTGTACCTCTGTGCGTTTTTCGCTCAGTTCAGCAGTTCAGCCCTTAGATCTTTTTTTTTTTTTTTTTCCTTCTTTTCTTTTCTTCCCCCCTCATTTCTTTGTTTATACCGAATTCATTACCAAGATTTTTTTCCCTGTCTTTTCTCCCGGATTCACAAGCCACAGCAGTTCCAAATTCCTTGGCTCTGCTCTTTTTCAAAAGCCACATTTTAAAAAACAAGCTGATCACACCACCCACTCATGAAATCACGCTAGGGAAGCGAAAGGCAAGAGAGAAAACACGAAGAAGAAAATGGGAAGGCTTTTGCAGGGATTTTTTTCTTCTTCTCCCCCTTCTTGTATTAACAGTCAACAGTGGGGCATAACTGCAGCCTTGTCCACACTCGAGCCCGACTTGTCTGTGCCTACTGTGTGGAGTCCGAGTGACGAGCGGGCTGCGGGAGGTTTCAGCCAAAATGACTCTGTGGGATGGGAGCCTGACCTCAAGAGAAGATAGTTGGAAGTGACAGCAGCAGTTAGCAATCAGTGGATCTCATTTTCCCTACCCTCTACCCCCATCGACCCCCTCCTCCCTCCCTCCCTCCCTCCCTCCCTTCTTCATGCTCCGGACCCCGTGTCTGGGCCTCTGGTCCTGGGGGAAAGAGGCAGAGAGGCAGGCTGCTGTGCTAGGCTGGCAGCAGGAACAGAGGAGCTCTTTATAGTAGAGTTCTGGTGATTTAAATCATATGGCATAGCCTGGAATCACTGTAGAAGTCTGGAAGCTCTTCAAAACTGCAAGAACAAGAGCTCTCTCTCTTTCTCTCTCTCTCTCTCTCTCTCTCTCTCTTTTTCCCCCTCCCTCCCTCCCGCTCTTCCCTGTTATAACTTTTTCCAAACTTCTTTCTTATTTTCTTTTCCCCTCGCCCAGTCCCAGTTTTTCTGGCTTTTTCCCTCTCACACAGCTCACTCATTCTTTTTCTCTCACGTCTCTATCTGTTTTGGTTTTTTTCGTCGTTCCCCCATCACTTCCTCCTCTCCTTCCCGTTACCTGTTTGCATGGAGTTTTTGCACATCCTTTCTCACATTAGAACCGCAGATAAACTATTCTCCGTCCCAGAACGTGGATGGCTCGTGGTCTCACGGTTGACGTGAGGTGAATTGTGTTTTCGTGGAATCTAGTGAGGATCTCGAAACAAACCGCTGATTGTATCATGACGCACAAACACTTTTTTTTTATATAAGTGGTGAATTTATTACAAAGCAGTAACAAATGTCTCTTCCTTCTGTTTCTCAGAAAGCCGAATTGGATGACCCCTCTAGAGTGGAGTCACTAAAACCAGAGGCTTCATCGTCACTCATCCATTCCCCACATCCTGAGAGTCTCCAAAAGGACACGGATTCCAACTTTTCCGGGGATTTCCAGGTGTTGTGAGAGCCGCTTGCTTTCGCCCAGCGGCCTGCTGCGGACCCCTGGGTGCGCTCCCTCAACATGGCTACCAACAGGGAACAGCAGGTGGGCCACATGACCGGCTTCCCACCTGCTGTCTACCCCTTCGCCTTCAACTCCATGAGAAGCCACTCCCCCTTCGACCTGCTGGCCAACAGCAGCCTGTTTGGGAGATTCGGTGCTGACCTGCCCAAAGAGATGGCCGCTCTCTGTAAGTCACTTTCATTACTGTGTGTGTTTGATTTGTTTTCCTCCCTCTAACGTATCGTTTTCCATTTCAACTCTCACTATATATATATATATATAGCCCATACCTTCATTTTAGTCACGTCACATTATACAATTTAGACGTGCAATGGAAAGAGGAAAGTACGGCCGTTTAAATTGCACTTCATTATGTGTAATTTTGTGGAAATGGAAAACCTTAAGGTCTGTTTGTGATATAGGACAAGTGGTATAAAAAAAAAAAAACCCAAAGAAACCATGAAGAAAAAGTCCACTTTCATCAATACAATGATTACTCTGCTCCTGTGGTTTCCGTATAGTAGATGGTGTGGTTGTGACCACAAACTCTGGCTCTGGCTTCACTGGTGTGTGTGTGTGTGTGTGTGTGTGTGTGTGTGTGTGTGTGTGTGTGTGTGCCTGAGTGTGTGTGTGTGTGTGTGTGTGTGTGTGTGTGTATCTAGACCTCTCGCAGAGCTTTTGTGAGGCAGGCAACCCACAAGTCTGCAATTAGAGACAAAACAACATTCTTTCAGTGTGAGGTGATGAGAGCTCTGAGCATCAACAAATATTTAAAAATGAGCACTTCTGCAATTCAAAGACTCCTCTGACTGTTTATTCAGACGGATTCTACGGATTTGTAGAGGGGGGAAAAAAAAAGAAGGAAGGTGAGCCCAAAGGGAAGATGCATATAAAGTGCACGCTCCAGCAGTGTGAGACCTGACCACAGGGGGCGCTGCTGCATGCTGCAGCGCTGGGATGGGATGATGTATGTGCAGCACGGAGCACAAAGAGGAGATTGTTGGCAATCCAGAGTGTTTTTCTGTCATGGAAAAAACGAGCCAGATTACACACACACATGCCTCTGCCATATATTGCTCATTGTTCGAAACACCTGCTCATTTAAAAAAAAAAAAAAAAAAAAGCAGTTATTTAATCTAGGTCAGGGAGTATCTAAATGCACAACTCTGAGACAGAAAGAGAGACACTTTCATTGAGCTGGAGGTAAAGGTGAGCGGGAGTGATTTGAAATCTTATCTGGGTGCAGAGCTGAAGGGGGCGGCAGGTGGTGGTGGGTGGTAGGTGGTGTAGGGGCTATAATGGGTGTGGGTGGCAACAGCTGAGTGCAGAGCCTGGGAGCCCCCCCTGCCTGTGTGTGCAGTCCCCCCCCCCTCTCTCTCTCTCTCTCCCCGACCACAGCATGCCTGAGCACCTCTCCTGCCTTTCAGCCGTCAATCACTACCTCACCCCTCCCCTCCCCACCCTGCACCTCCCACCCTTGCACCCCTTCCTCTTCGCCGCTGCTGCTGCCCACCTAATCCTCAAGGTATTTTCACAGAAGCGGAGCAAGTGAGAGAGGGAGAGAGAGAGAGGGGGAGAGAGGGAGAGAGAGCACCTGGGGGTAATGTCTTAGTGTGGTGGAATCCAAGAACACACCCTGCTAGGAAAACACACATACACACATGCAAACACACCACCAGAGACACTCTTCCCACTCTTTCTCTCTCTCGTCCTCGCTCTCGCACACAGAGCACGTCTTTCATCTAAAAACTAGAAACATACCCCTGATGCAGAGTGCAATCCCACCGCACTGACAGATGGATTCTTTTTGGGGGTTTTTAACTCTGGCGTGAGTTAAAACAAAAACAAGTATCAAAGCACAAACAGACGCAGGCAACCACATGCACTCTGAGGCCCTCATACATGACTGCCTGCGCTGACACATCCACGCTGGCAGTCGGATCGCTCACAAGGGTTAAGGACCCGCAATTATTCGGTTTAAGCTTTGTGTCGGGGCTTAAACAAGGCCGGGGTCAAAGATTAAGTCGGGATCTTTGTGACAATTAGAGTTGACTCAGCTTTATGTGGGTGGATTGACATTTTGTAGCCCTGCTTTATTAGCCTGTTAAATCAATGTCATCATTAGTCTAACGTTATGTACAGTGAGTATTAAACTAAACATCATTTATGTTTCTTTTTTTGCAAACAGCAATTACTTTAAAATAGAGACACTAACAGTTGTGACTGTTTCCATAACTTTCAACATGGTGCTTATCACACCTGCAGTCAGTTTCTTCTCATTAGGATTCTTTCAGTTTTCATCTTTTTAGAGTTTTTAACAAGGAGCCAAATTACTCGCAGAGGACTTCCCCTCTTTAAAACATGTGGACCAAGTGATTGAAATGAGTAATACACTAAATTAGGCAGTTTCATGTTTAAAAATAGTGTTTCTCCAATGAAGTTTGGTGGACAAATAACCAGTGGTGCCTCCATTTGCATTTTTAGAGCGTTCAGGTTGTTTTTACCTGAACCAGAATCAAACACAGCGGTC
>JAOWBC010001714.1:13388369-13407454 GCA_028566105.1 Hypoplectrus providencianus
ATACTTCCCTCCAGCAACATGTGTGCCTGTGAGTGTGTGCAGGCTAGCATGTGTGCGACGAGGGGGTCTGGTCCCCTGTGTGTGTGTGTGTGTGTGTGTGTGTGTGTGTGCAGCAGCTTGTGTTTCTCAGGGGAAGTATGGAATCCATACGCTGCACACTTGAACATCCAAAAGAGCCTGTGCGTGTTCCTCTTCGGGATATAGTGAAGCTTAATGTACCGTAGAAAGTATGCGCCTCGAGTTTGCGCTGACGTCACGGCTGGTGTTCCACTCTGAAAGGTAGAAGAGGAGCTTTGCATGCATGTGTGCTTGACATGTGTCTCCTCTGTGCGTGCAAGATGTCATCATGCGCTGTTGTCAGGCTGTGGAATGAGGAAGAGCCAGCTTTGAGTCTCTGGCTGCGACGGCTCACTGTTACCTGGCCTTATCAGGCGAGCTGTCGATCATCAGCGCGGCTCCTCGCTGCTGTAAAAATCAGTTTTGTCTCTGCTGTCAAACAGTCATCATTCCTTTGTTTCTTTGGATTTACACAGAAAGCAATGATCTCTGCAAACATGCACCTGACTGCTGCCCCTGAGGGTGGGAATGGGTGCTCGGAAACAGAAAAGTTAATACTCTATTCTTCTCTCTCTCTCTTATCTTATCATTCTGTCCCACAGCTAAAAAAAATATGCGATAATGTCTCTCAATCCACCTCCAGGTCATCTGAACATAACCGTTACTCAGCATCTCTCGTGGCCTCACAAATCACATGGAAAAGGAAACGCTGTCAGCTGTCATATCATGTTTAAATGCAGTTCAACACGCCCGATTATCCGCATCTGCTACTTGTATCGACAAGCGCTCATTTGACCTTTCCGTCTGGGTAGCCTTAGGACAGTGATTTCTGACAAATCATGTGCTCATGTGCTGTCCTTTTTTTTTTCTCTTTTTCTTCTCCGTAGCGGTGGAGACCCAGAGCACCAGCTCAGAGGAGATGGTACCCAGTTCTCCGTCTCCACCTCCCCCACCTCGTGTCTACAAGCCCTGCTTTGTGTGCCAGGACAAGTCCTCAGGGTACCACTACGGGGTCAGCTCCTGTGAGGGCTGCAAGGTGAGAAGAACCTGCCACAGCCTTTTGAGCTCCGCTTCGTCTGGGTCGGTTACATACATTTAGAAGAAACACAGGGTCGCAATTTGTATTAAAAATTAATAACCTGCCTTTTCATCACGATAAGAAGGGAAGCGCCTCGTAGGCAGCCTGAAGCTACTTCGGTAATGTGGGTTAGATCATGAAAAGGGAATCACGAAGAATAAAGAAAAGGACAGTTTGAGGGCTCCATCGTAATAAAACAAAGAGTTGAAATGTTTAAGTGTTTCGCTTTGCTCTTCTGGATCCAAGTTATGAAAACAGGAGGAAAGAGAAGCGATTATGAAAGAGAAACAGCTAAATGTCACATCCTAAATTTGATGACTTGACTATAACACACAATCCCCCCCCCCTCTCTCTTGCCCTCTACCCCTTTGTCTCTTGCTTCCTGGTGCTTCAGGGTTTCTTCCGCCGCAGTATCCAGAAGAACATGGTGTACACCTGCCACCGAGACAAGAACTGTCAGATTAACAAGGTCACACGCAACCGCTGCCAGTACTGCAGGCTGCAGAAGTGCTTCGAGGTCGGCATGTCCAAGGAAGGTGAGCCCTCCGGGACCAGAGTCCCCAGATACACAGAGACCCACTTCCAAAGCACAGATATACACTCACATTACGTACACACACACACACACACACACACACACACACACACACAGGGCTGCAGCCTGGGCCTTCAGATACATCCCTGTGGCTGCGGCTTTATTTTTGTTTTGTTTTCACCTTTGATCCTTCGATTCATGTCTGACATCTTATTTTATGATGAAATCACTCTCAAACATAATCTTCAGTTTGAATAAGGCAATGAACTTGATTAAAATAATCAATATTTTCTGTTTATTTAACTTTCTTGAAAGAGTTCAGCTTTTGGTGTTAGAGATTAGATTGCTGGTGGACTGCACCATTACTTAAGGTGTAGTTAAGTAAAAAAAAAAAAAATTTTAATGTAAACCAGGAAATATGAAGAAAATATTTGTTTGAGAAATTATGACTTACATCAAATGCTTTTGATACACCAGAATATATCCCTATAAATAGTAACCTGCTAATAATGTTCATGTGGTCTGACCTTTTTCTGTCACTGTGTAGAAATAACTGGTTGAAACACTTTATTCAAGTTATGAAAAAGGGAGGAACGAAGAGCAATTATGAAAGAGAGCCAGCTAAATGTCACTTCCTAAATTTGATGACATGACTAGAACACACAGGCGACAGATGTCTTGAGTGTGTTTTTTTTTAAATGTATGGATTACATAAATTGGAAACAGTCCTACACTGATAATTTCAATGTGGTCTAATCTTTATCTACAATTGTGTAGAAAAACAAGTTTAAACACACGGGAGAGATAAAGAAAAGGCTGGGCAGCAGTGGTTTGATTTGGAATTTGAATGTGTAATTAAAATTTCGAAAGTTTAGAAGTGTTCAGTTTAGTCTTTTTGCAAAAATCAAGACAGTATGACATATCTGAGTGTTTTGGAGGCATTGGCAAGGAGCTGATGTTAAAATTCTCCTCAGATCAGATTTTTTTCCATCAAAGGAAAGATCTGCTCTGATTCACACAGCGTGAACTTATTGATCTATTATTGTTCAGGCAGAGTCTCTGGGAAACTATGCAGCAGAGAGCGCAGAGGCAGATGATGAGCCTGAGGGGTGGTGATCGGGGCGAGGCCGGGCACTGTACCAATCATATGACTAATCGCTTCACGAAATGATTCTGACTTCCTGTTTCACCGCAGAACCTCGCCCCTCTGGCCAGCACAGACACTGCTTTCATTCATAAAGACAACACAGCACAAATCAAGATTTTGAGTTTTTTAACAAAGCAAATGGCGCCGGCTCCGTGTCCGATCACACGAACCGCTCTGCGACCTCTTTTTGTTTGACCTTGAGCGTGTAAGTGGCAGTTTCTTGCCCTTCGCAGAGCCCGTGGGACATGTATGTGGGTGTAATGTTTGTGTGGGATGTGTGTTAAGACCGGGATCACATTGTGCCTCTGCTATTACTGGATATCCTGAGAGGAAGGAAAATATGGGAGGAGGAGGGAGAGGAGGCAGAGAGGGAGAGAGTGGAGGACTGGCTCATGTGCACCGGTCAAGTGGATAGAGAGATGGACGAGGAAGAGAGCGGGTGATAAGAAAGAGATAGCCGGCGTCCGTCCCGCGCGAAAGGAAATATGTTAATACTGTTAAGAGCGAACCTCCGTTTGCAACCCAGTTCTGGTTTCCACTAGAAAGCACAAAGTCCTTGACAGTGGTGAAAGACACAGAGCATGAGCGCTGTGGATGTTTTTACATGTGATCCCCAGATAAAGGAGAGGAACATTCTGGAGCTGATCTGTGTTGCCTCTTGTGTTTTCTCTCCCATAAAGCGGTGCGCAATGACAGAAACAAGAAGAAGAAGGACGTGAAGGAGGAGCTGGTCCTTCCAGAGAGCTATGAGCTCAGTGGAGAGCTGGAGGAGTTGGTCAATAAAGTCAGCAAAGCTCACCAAGAAACCTTCCCGTCACTCTGCCAATTGGGCAAATACACCACCGTGAGTTCCACACACACACACACACACCCGACAGCACTGTTCTCTTATTCTGTGTGTGGCAACATTCTTCAAGCTATGCCGTCACTGAGAGCTCCCAGATTGCATGCAAAGACGTAAATTCACCGTAGCTTCTTTCCCAACAGTGGTGGTTTAACTAATTCAGTTCCCCATTAAGCCATCTGTGTGGCCTCTGAATGATTGATGCAACATGTAAATGGATTTTTTCCCCCTTGATTGATGTAAAATGTAAATGTGTTGTGAGGCTCGGACACGCTCGCCCTTCATGCAAACACACTCAACCTCTGTGACAGCATACTGATCTGTGTGTGTGTGTGTTTGTGTGTGTGTGTTTTCAGAACTCCAGCTCAGACCACCGGGTCCAGCTGGATCTGGGATTATGGGACAAGTTCAGCGAGCTCTCCACAAAATGCATCATCAAGATTGTGGAGTTCGCCAAGCGGCTGCCGGGCTTCACCACCCTCTCCATCGCTGACCAGATCACCCTGCTGAAGTCGGCCTGCTTGGACATACTGGTGAGGAACCACTCTTTGTTTTTCCCCTTTTGTCCTCTTCTTCTTGCTCTTTTCTCACAAATAAATTAACTTGACAGATGAGGGAATACTGGCATCTGGTGGTGAGAAGTAGTACTGCAGGTAGTTTGCCTAAACTATACAGAACCTGCTGAATCCTGGGACAGTTACACAAAAATAACATTTAATAATAATAAATATTTTGTTTTTATAGAAAATATTTTTAAATAAGTATGCCGTTTTTTTCTCATTACTGACATAGATTTCCGCCTCTTTTTGCTTTCAGATGCTGAGGATCTGCACACGCTACACCCCAGAACAGGACACTATGACCTTCTCGGACGGCCTGACTCTGAACCGGACTCAGATGCACAACGCCGGCTTCGGACCTCTCACAGATCTGGTGTTTGCCTTTGCCGGCCAGCTTCTACCCCTGGAGATGGACGACACAGAGACCGGCCTCCTCAGCGCCATCTGCCTCATCTGTGGAGGTACTGCAGCACACAGAAACACTCCAGTACCAGATGTAAAGAGGAAGTGTTTTTTTTGTTGTTGTTTTTTTAAGGTTAGGTGCAAAGTCTTGAAAGTTTTGAAGTTAAGTCATTTGAACTGTTTGGCTTTCAAGGTTAGAATTGGGATATATTCCTTGAAAAATGCTTGATTATTTTATTATTATAATCATATAAACCAAAAGTATTTTAATACTTAAAATTAAATAATCCAGTCATCATATTTTAAGTCATTTTAGAGTCATATAAGCTTGCTGATAGCAAAAAGTCCTTTGTGTATTATTTGCAAACATTAAATCATCTTGATCAGAACATACAATGGCAGTTATTATTAATAGCTGGTGAAATATAAATTAAAAAAATCTCAGTATACATTGATGGCTGTGGGTAGAAAAGTGCATGTGAGGAAAAATGCAATGAGAGAAATATTTCATTTTAATATCTTGATTGAATATTTCTTTGGGTAAAAATCTGTACCAAACCAGGTACTTTAGTAAATATTCATTGATCAGCATTCATGTCAGGATAAATAATGCAAAGATAAAGAGCATTTTTTACATGTTGAAATAATTCAAACTATGACGAAGCTTCATATTTCTGCTGAATTTGAGATAAATCAGTGTGTTTTCCGCTCTCCTCCTCAGACCGTATGGATCTGGAGGAGCCGCAGAAAGTGGATAAGCTACAAGAGCCTCTGCTGGAGGCCCTGAAGATTTACGCTCGCCGCCGTCGCCCCAACAAACCTCACATGTTTCCCCGCATGCTGATGAAGATCACTGACCTCAGGGGAATCAGCACTAAGGGTTAGTGTGAATAAGTAGAACAAATCCTGATTTTGCAAAAGGCCTGACCGCTGTCATAATCGATTCGTAACAGTGTGTTATTGACAAAGAGGGCTTTGTCAGTAAGACACAGATTCTCTTCTGTGTCTCTGTGTTTCGTTTGTGTCCTCTTTGCGGCAGGGGAGCAGTGTGTTTAAGATGTGATTACTAATAATCGACCGTGTTTCTGCTTCCAGGTGCCGAGAGAGCCATCACTCTGAAGATGGAGATCCCAGGGCCGATGCCTCCTTTGATCAGGGAGATGCTCGAGAACCCGGAGGCCTTCGAAGACCAAACGGAGGGCAACGAGAGCCCGCCGCCCCCTCCGCCGCCGCCGCCGCCTCCACCGCCGGCCCAGGTCAAGCAGGAGGCCGAGGACGAGGACGACAGCTGGGCCACGGAGAACGGCAGCGAGCCGTCGCCGGAGGAGGAGGATGAAGACGACGACGACGTGGGGGACGAAGATCGAGACAGGGGCTCGGACAGTGACGGGGAGCCCTGGGGGGTCCTGGATGCCATAGATGGGTCGAGGAAAGGCCTTGTTGGGAGGGCGCAGTGAACAAAGCATTTCATACATGCACATACAGCTTCAAACACACACACACACACACACAGAAACAAGCACATACAGAGACACACAACACAACCTCACTCACTCTCCCACCTCAACAAAATGCTGGCCTTCCCTCCCCCTTTCTCTCTCTCCTTACTGCACATCACTGTGTCCTCCACAGCGGAGCACAGCAGAGCCTTATGTGTACAGACACTTCTAACTCAGGCCACATGGTCCATGACAAGTGAACTACAGAAAAGTAAAGTCGAGGAGAGATGACAGTCAACCATTTGAACTCCTGGCACAGCCAAGAGGGAAGTTAACGTGACAAAAAAAGAACAGAAACTCTTTGAGACAGATAAACCTCTCTTTTTTTTCCCACTATTGTTGTTTATATCTAAATAGGGGAACGGCCAAACCAGACACCAGAACTGAGCAGTTGATTCCGACGGATTACAACAAGCACATTTCTCAAAAGACATCAAGAGTACAGGGCAAAACCAAATCGAGTATGCTAATCTTCTTGTTCTTGTGGTTATTGCTTTTGAATATTGTTTTCAGTTTTACTTTTTTTTTTTTCAATTTATGAATAAGTCCATACATATCTATATACCATTATATTTTTGTCTTTATTTGTTATTCTGGTTTTATATATGAATTTCTTTTAGACAAGTTTTTTCTTTGAAGAGCTTTCCTGAGAAGATATTCCGAGGGAAAGAAGGGTAATCAGAACTGGCTGGGTCTTCCTTATCAGCTACATATGCTTAGCTGGGGCTTTTTTGGGCACTTTGGCTCACTGTGGATGTCAATGATAATCAACCCAGAGGACTATTGTTATGTTGCAGTGACTTAATCAGTTTCTGTTATCAGGGAATTGGCATTATTCTATTTTGCAGCCGGTTAAAGCTGCCAATGCGGAAAATAAGTATCTTTGTGCCAAAGTTAGGAAAAGTCATCTTTGGAGCACGAGTTAGACTACTGGCAGGGACTCCAGCCACGATCCAGCGATCCTCACAGCAGCGCGCTCACTCACACATGCACTAGCACACACTCATGATCTCACACACACACACACACACACATGCATACACACACCTACACACTCGGCTCGCTCCACCCTCAGCTGCAGCAGATGTGCCGCCCTGGCATGGAGTGCCCGGACAGAGATTTTACACTTGATCGTACATGTAGCACTTTTGTGATCCTCTATTCAAGTCAGGCACATCTCATCCGCTGAGAGTAGAGCTACTTAAATCTCCGTTAGCATGTCCAAACTGATGACGGCATCAGCATATAGAAAAAAAAACAATCAACCTTAGAGCACTCCCCGATGATGTCAGTAGACGAATGCACACTTTTCAGAAAAAAGCATCCACACACAGTAGCAGCGTCATGCAGCGACACAAAGACATATGCAAGTTGAAAGCAGGAATCTTTATGGAAGACATATTGGAATCAGACTCAGGGCTTTTCAGTAAGGACCAAACCCTAGCTGCTCTCAGGCACGCTAGAAACAGGCAATATTTATGTGTGTATTCTTGACTCCGTTTTTTTTTTTTTTTGATCAGCTCAACCCCTCTGCGTGTACATAGAAGGTGGCAAGTCTGAGAAACAGCATGGATGCCAGTCCGACTCTCCCGGAGGCGGGACGACTCACCACCGACACGGCCGCCTCCCGTGCTCGCGCTGGCATCCATGCAGCAAACTGCCTTCTCATCCCAAAAGCCATTATATCATCTTGTCTTCTTGTGTATGTCCTCGCGCCTCTTTAAAGGAGCTGTGGAGGATTATGTGTTCTCATGTATCATTTCTTTATTGCCAAAATGTCTCAGTAGGCGATCGGCTGGGAGAGCGCGGCTGATCTACAGTACAGAGGTTTTTTTTCTGTCTCTCTTTGAAGCAATATGGACATTCTTTCTGTAGCGGTGAGAAGTCCCATTTTCTGAGTATGGGCAGCTCTCCTCAGTTTGTGTGGATGTGTGTGTGTGTGTGCGTGCCTGAGTGAATGCTTGAACATGTTTTTGAGTCATTGGGTGAATGTCCTCAGCACGGTGCTGTCACACATCTCTCGTGTGATGACCTCATCCCTTCTCTCTCTCTGCCAGGTCGTCATGATGTTAGTGACCGTTATGCCGGCAGAACATTGAGATTATGTTGTTTCATGTTTTTGTTGTTTCAAAATGGCCAAGGTGTTGTCTACCCTCTGTTTATGTCAACTCTTGTCATACAAAGAAAAGCCATATAAACAGTAAGAGGCACAATAAACTACTTTTGTGAGATTACGGGACTTTTTTTGGTTATTTTTTCTGCAAAAAAAACCTCTTCTGTGTCATGATGTTGCTGGATTTGAGTGAATACAACCATGCATGAGCAAATGAATCAGTAGAGGGAGCTCTTGCACCATGGCTGCAGGGTGCACTGCATGCAGCACTGCTCTCCCTGCATGGAGGATAAGAGCCGGGTCTGTTAGGTCATGGAGAGCTGAGGGTGCAGAGGCTAATAAATCACCGCCTCCTGCTGAACAAGGACATCAGATAAAGGTCTGTTCCTAAGATTTGTTCACTCTACAGTCAGAGGTAGCGTAAAGTCCTATAGTTTTGTCTCAAAGATAGAGTGGTTTAGAAGTTAAAGAGTAAATCTGTCCCTTATGATTTATTTATTGAATTTAAGAACGTTGGACAGCGTGTAAAAAAGTGGAGTGCACCTTAGAAAGATGTCCAGCACAACACAACAAATAAAACAAAACATCATATAGAATAAATGTTTCTCGATTGTAGATGCACAAGATGAGACGTGGTGCTTTTAATGCCATTGAAAATTAAATACCTTTTGTTTTTGGACAACAAAAAACAACACATTAGAAGACGCCACCTGCTGCCGTGCAAAGTGTTTTTTCCCATTTCTGTTTATATTTCAACGACTAAACCGTAAATCAGAGAAATATCTGGCAGATTAATTGATACTGAAAATAATCGTTAGTTGCAGCCCCAGATATTAGTCATGTCCACATTGGATTCCTGCCAAGAATAATGAAAGTGATGCTGCCAGCTAAACAGCCTCTACATGGTCCAGCATGGGCTCACATTTTATTGGACTCAGGCGATATTTGATCTGGTAGCAGAGAGCATCCTGGATTCAGAAGTGAACGTAGTTTTGGTAATGAGCTGTGAAATGTGAAAGGACATCAGGGCCTTAAACATCATCCCACCAACACAAGGGACTCAAGTCCACAGGGATCCAGAGAAAAGGCTGCTTCAGGAAAGAACCATCACTGCAAAATGTTAACTTATTTCTTGTTAAAACACTGAAAAATTAAATTAAGTCATTAGGAATAAGAAAAGTCTTAACAAGAAGCAAACCTGTGGGGTCTGTGAGTAGCCCTTGTACTTTTTTTTACATATGTAACTTTGAACTTCTATTTCACATTAATTTAGAGAGAATTTGTACTTTTTTACTCCACTGCATTTAGCTGACAGCTTCAGTTACTTTTCAGATTTAACATGAAAAATAATACAATCGATTTAAAATGATTATGCATGCTTAAAAATTAAACCACCATAAAAAGTATATTAAGTAATAAAATTAGCTGTACCTGGATAAAATTAAAGTGCTGCTTGCATAAATGCTCCACAAGTAATAATAAAAAAATACATTTGGAACACATATATAAAAATCTGAGTGGGTCCATTCTGCATAATGATAAGATAAGATATTCCTTTATTGATCCCTATGGGTGAAATTCGGGTGTTGCAGCAGCACAAGTACAGATTAAAACAGATTGAGATAATAAAAATAGAATAGAATAATAAAATGACATAAAATGTTATAAAAAATAAAATTATTTAAATAAAGTTAGAACTATAAAACATAAACAGTGGCATCCTGAAAGTAGAAGTGCAAGATATGTAAGTTGCAGTGAAGTTTCTGTGCAGTAATGAGTAGTTTTACTTTTTAAACTTTATATTGTTGCTGATACTTTTGTACTTTTACTTAATAACATTTGGATTCAAGGACTTTTACTTGAATAAGATATCTGAATATTTCTTCCACAACTGACACAAAGTCAACACAAACTGGGACATTGGTAGCTGTGCAAACAGCATTTGAAACAGCCAGTGGATTAAACAAGAAAACCCTTAAACATCTTTCAGATTCCTCATAAACGTCAACAAAAAATCAAGAGTTACACATTCGTCACAAATTTATAACCTGGCGTTCATCACTGCCACTGATAACAGCAGCTCTCCTGACATCCTGATAAAGAACAGGACCGCTCTTCGTAAAGGGCTACTGATAGTAAACATCCCTCTTTTTTTTTTTCAGTGCACCAGTGTGGGATACTAATGCCTCACCTTGATTTTATTAATAGAGAGAGAGAGAATCAGAGGAGGGTGATAAACAGAGATGAGATTCTATCAATTATATGATTGCTTTAATTAACTATCATTAAAGACAGATCAATAACGCCAGACTGGAATTAAAATAAGGTCCATACATTACACACTATTTTACAAGGAACAATCAAACGGCCCCATATACCCAGCCCCTGGAAGGTGTTGCCATGGGAACCCATGGGAGGGTTTTGGGTGTGCTTGGGGGAATTTAAAGGAGCCCGGCAAGGTTTCTATATACTCATCCTTCCACATCAGTGATGCTGGATTAACTAATGACTTGAAGGATTATTCATTGGAAAATTAAAAAAAAAAAAGAGAGAGAAAAGAATGGAAATGTGTAAAGAAAAGCCCCTGGAAAAAAAAAGGTATAACTGTACAATGAATTAATAAAGGGTAAAAATGTCCCTTGTAATATTCTTGCAGCCTCAGGACATCAATTATTCATAAAAAATAGTAAAGAATCCATAAAAGTGGGTCATGAGTGCGGCATACCAAAGAAATTAATTTGAATATTTAAACACGGAGAGAGGGAGCAGAGACGCTGAGTTTGCTCCGAACGTGAGCAAACTGCAGGGGTGCCTCAGTCAACACACAGGAGGGATAATGGAGCAGGAGAAGCCGGCTCCTCCAGGAGCCATCGGGAGGATAAAGCTCACTGAACCCAAGTGCTCCTGGCAGCAGTTAGGAGAGGAAGAGCCCGGGCTCAGGGCGTGATAAAGGCACACAGTGGAGGTGCAGGTGACCTGGATGTGATAAAAAAAATAAAAAAAATAAAAAACTAAAGCTATATAGAAGACAGAGAGGCGTATATGTCATGAGCTGGATGCATGGGGTCACAGTGTGAAACAGCACATCATTTACAGCACGTCTCCTGCTTGGGTCAGAACAGACAAAAAGGACGTGTTCGTCATTTGTTACATATGCAGCGAATCCGTGGAGGGCTGGGGAATCAGTCAAGGGAAGAGCGGAGAGGTGAGGGGAAGGTGAGAAACGTTTTCAAGTGCAAAGACCATAAATTTAACACCTTCCAGTGTGCGAGCAGAGAGGCAGAGGCAGAGGCAGGCGGGGGATCTTAAAGAAAGGGTAATGGAGAAAGTGATGGAGAAACGGGTAAAGGTATCTGTGACAAGAGTGAGAATGGAGGGTGTGCCAGCAGGGAGGAAGAGGGAATAAACAAGGCCAGGTAGGGGAAGGTGGTGATTTGGGGATGGGGGAGCGAGAGCTGGGGAAGGCGGGCGTCGGGATCATAAAAACTAGGAGATGTGTTCTGGCCTCTGGGTCTTCATATCTTTTACATTTCTAATTAAAAGAGATAAAGAGTGAGGGAGTCATCAATCCCACAGTGATTTCCCAGTTAAGGTTTTAGAGGGGGCTGTAAACTAGGCAGCCCGGCATCATTGATTTTATAATTAGCTATCGTCACCCCAGACTTAAGATGGAGGGAGTGTGGTGGTAGAGGAGCAGGAGGAGAGCTTAAAAGAGGGAGCAGGAGACTGGCGGAGGAAAGGGGAGGCACGGGGATGCAGATGATGAGGAGGTGAGGCCTGAGGGGAGAGTGCGGGAGAGCCAAAGGTGACTGGGGAGAAAAATCCAAGTGAGGAATGCATGTGAAATAGGCAATGAGCCAAAGGGGAATATAGGTTATATAGCTGTGTGAAAAGAAATGGCACAGTTAATTACCAGTGAAATGTCATGTGAGGATCAAAATATTGCTATGATCTTTGGCCAGAAAAAGACACATTAGACCCAATAATGGATACATAAACCATTTTATTATACAGAACCCCACCCCGAACCCTGTTACATGACTGATAAGAAAATACACGGCGGTGTACATGTGGGATAACCTTCACACACAAAACTTCAAAACAAACCGTAACCACTGGAGCTTTATTGCAACCGGAGACGGTGTCCCGACGAGCGGCGCTCGTACTGGAGCTCTCAGTGGAACAACAAAAACACAACTTCCCTAAGACATAAAGTCAGATTACAAGCACAAACAAGGACTATGGAGAATACATGTAGTGTATGCTATCATCTGGGAAAGAAAAAACCAGCCAAACATTCCCTCTTCTACACAAGACAGTCAACACACAGTGACACAAGGGAAATGAGAGGTTGGACATAATCCTCTTCCTCCTTTTTTTTAAAACATTCAAATCAGCTCCTTCCATTTAAAACACCACGTGCCGGTATCATTCCCTTTCATTAGCACCAATATCTTGCAACGATAGAACTCATATATCAAATCTTATAATTATAGTGAGTATCTGAAAGCAGAAGTTAAAGCAAAAAAAGTGTAGATAAAATATACGTAAACACAACACACAATGATAATGATTAAGGTAATGATGAAAGGACAAAAACCGACATATTAAGTATCCATATATCAACTTTTCATCTAAAAATTCTTCTATAGTAAAAATAGGGTGCAAATACAGCAGATAAAATCAAGCATCAAAGTGTCTAGCAAATCTTCTGAGCCAAGCATGGGAAACTTTGTCACACATTGCACAGACAGCTGTGTGAGAACACCTATTTCAAACTAAACCTGAATATACTTTAATTGCAGCATAACTCAAGTTAATTATAAATAGAAAATCATGAAAAATGCATACAGTATTGATTAAAAGGTAGGCAGCAATTTTTATTAGGCAGTATATTGCCTAAGGGCTGGGGGAAAATACCAACACCACGTCATGATGTCAGGATCTATAAAGATGATTTTCTTTGCTCTTTTTTAAAATTATTTTAGGCACAAATTTAGACCTGTGTGGACGTGAGACTTCTGTACAATATAAACTGTAACAAACACTAAATATCCAAATGGCCAGCTAGTAAATTATCATTTTATCTCAATAATTATGAAATCCAGAATCATTAAAAAGTAAAAACTGCAGCTGATCTATAGTGAGAGGCTTATGAGCATTAATTTTATAATGATGATGATATGAAGGTACTGAAGTAGAAAGTTGCATCTGGCATCTATTTAATAGACTTTAAACACAATCTGTTCAATAAGCGTTCTATTTCAAATGCTTGTCCGTCTCGGAGCGCCGCGGCGTCACTAAATCTCCTTAAATGCATCTGCATGACAACAATCAACTGCTAATGCGTACAAGAAAGTGCATATCAAATCTTACTTCTGAGTAAATGGAGGAGAAATATGATGTCATAGACCTACATTACTGCAATATAATTCTAGCATGATGCCGTATCGTTACTTTATGCTGCCGTGAATAGCGTTCGAAGCTGCTGCAGAGAATTTAATGCTGGAGGAGAGTTTTGCCATGATTTCCAGCGGAGCCGGCCCTGCACAAAACATCATAATTACAGTGCCTGTCATGACTCCTAATCACAAATGTCATAAAAACGACATAACATCCATCGTAAAGCTCTCGACATAGCAATGATTCAACAGAAATCATTCTGCTACAGCCTGCGAACTCTCAAACGCCACAGCCCAAAAGCACGCCGCCTCAAACTGTGCAACAGTCTTGTGTCAGCCATAAACGCGGTGTTGACCTGCAACCACATGTCATTCCTAACAACGAAACAGCAAGGGGGCGATAACACAACAGTCTAAGAGGGGAAAGAGGTTCACGGCGGATACGATGGAAGTTGCATATTAACATTTTCTGTGTCTGTGTAGTGAGTGAGTGAGCTGTAAATGTGCTTGATAGTGGAAGTAATGCGGGACCTCCAAGAAAGTCCCCCGTCCTCCTCTTTTTGATCGCTCGCCTAAGCCGGATGTCCACTGGTTACCACAGTGAGGTGTCGGCCAGATCACTGGAGGAGGAGACAAAGCAGAGTGTGCGTGTGTGTGTGTGAAAAAAAGCTGAAAGAAACACACATTCTGGTTGAAAGCGGAGGTTAGACCGAAGGAGCGGGTGAGTGGGAGAGAGAGGGCTTTAATGATGCTGAAAATTGGCCCGTGACTGCGGTACACCCCTCAGGTAAATCATTGCTACAGCTTGCTGTCAACTTATCTGTCCCCTTGTCCTCCCATCTCGCCCCTCCCACGGCCCAGCTCGGTCTCACTCAGTCTCCCCCGCCTCGCCCTGACTCAACTTCTTTTACGACCACATATTCAAAACTTCCATCTTCCAGCCATACTCGCCCTGTCACCATAAATAATTGGTCGCATGTGTCTGTGTGCATTAGCAAGCGTTGGATTCATTGTCTGAAGCCTGAAACCATTTCTGTGTGAGGCCAGGGGTGAAAACTCCCTACTCATGGATACTAAGTACAAATTTAAAGTACAAGTACTTCGTTTTTTTTATTCTTTTGAAATACTAAATGCCTTTTCTTCTCTGCATTTGGGAAAGAAATACGATACTTTTCACTCCGCCGCATTTATCTGGCTGCTGTGTTCACTAATTACTTTGCGGAGAAAGGTTGTACACACAAATCAAGTCGTGAGCTCATAAAATATGACGCATTGCTGGAGTTTAAAACCAGCCAGCATGACAGAAGGAAATTTGTTGGCTTGTTTGGCCTCAAAGAAATTTTCATTTTAATATGCAGCCCGTAATGCAAAGCTCCATTTTTGAACATTAAATCTTCAAACTGTGCTCAATTTGTTGTGTTTGTCTGATACGTCACCTGCCTTGCCCTTCATTAATCTAAACCTAAATCCTCCAATATATTTCAGGGGAAGGCAAGTAGCATGTCCATGTGTCCATTCACATTATTTTCACCTTTTAGAGGCTATAACAGCAGTAGTATATGACATAGTTATATCAGTAGCAGCATTAAACACTTCCATGTGTAACAGCCTGATAGGTGGTCGTGGAGAAAGGACTCAGATCCTTTACTTAAGGGAACAGTTTGGATTTATTGATGCATGCTTGCATGAGATACTTATCCGTAGTCAATTACCTACAGTGGATGTTGGTCTGCATACCCCCAGTTTGGAGAAACAGGCAGGACAGTGATGCTAAGTCTCCACTACATTTTAAGTATTTTCACTGCTCTGGTAAAGTTTGCACAGGAGAAACTGAAGCCTTTATGTGCTCTCACCCGAGACACAAATCTCCATTTACAAACACTGTAATTTTACCTTGCAGAACACGGAAGTCGCTGGCCCACTGCTGCCTTGATCGCTCAGTTTGTTTGTGTTGTTTTGTGACTTTGGTGAATCCAATCGAACACTTTAAAGCACCAAAGTTACACAATAACACAAACAAGAGCAAATGAAGGGGCCTGAGGTAGATCGTGTTCTATTGGATAAAAATAGCTGTTTTTTTCAATGGAGTCTGGTGACTTTGTTGAAAGCTCAGACAATGTGTTTAATTTCTGCTGCATGAACTTAAACAGCATGGTAAAAGGTGAAAATATCCTTAATATAACCCACACTTAAACTGATTTACTGCTGCCCCTGTCCACAGCAGTACATTACTTAGCTTCTCTCTCGTACTCGTGCCTGTTTGAGATAACATAAGATAAGCTGGGCCCCATGTCCTGTGGGTAATACACTGACTATGGATAAGTTCCTCATACAGGCTCATTTTAATTAACCTGAGCTGTCCCTTTAAGTAAACTACACACTTGAGTTATTTTAATATGTTATCACCAGAATGAATATACATTTCCATTTGTTTGCAAAGCATGCAGTTCATACAGTAAAGCAGGAATTCTTCTTCATAACATTCCTGTAAACTTGATTTATTTATATTGGACTTCCCTGTTACTTAAAAGCAATGGATAACAAATTGTCTGTGTATGTGCGTACGTATTTTGTGTATAAATATGTGTGTTTGAGGGGGAGGTGGTACCTGAGAACAGTGTCCGTGTGCTCAGGCAGCAAAAGTGCTGTTTCCTCTCCAGAGCTGTGCCGTCCACACTGAAGTGTATCAGATTCCTCCTCCTTAACACGAGAGAGCAACACACACACACACACAGTTACAGGTCTGTCCAGGAGCTATTACAGTCTAATAACTTGCAGACTAGCAGCCTAATTGCTTCTTGGAGATAATGTCTGTATCAAACGATCCACTGCCTGTGTTTAACTGGTGTGCACGGCTATCAGCATGAAGGCATAGCTCATTTTCAGTGTCACATGCAATTAGCCTGTAGTGACGCTGAATGGCTCAGATAGCGAGTCTCACCGAATCAGAGCTGTGCGCGAGAGTGTCGGTGTCGGCCTGGTGTGGCGAGGAGAGCGGAGCCGGCTGGTTGATGACCACTGCGCTCCTCTCCGCCTCCCTGGGGGAGGGAGGAGGGCTGGCGAGGAGCAAGGAGTCGGGCTGGCCCTGCTCACACAGGCTGTAGTGTCCCAGAGGTCTTGGTGGGCGGAGGGGCTGCAGAGCCTCTGGGTTCTCGTCCTCAGAGTCAGATAACGCGCTGCTAGGCCCTGCCGGATAGAAACATAGGCAAAGAAAAAAAAAAAAAAAAGGGTCACTTTTCCTCAGAGCACTGCACCTGTCGCCCCCACGACACAGGCCATTCTGAGCAATATTTAGTGTTGCTGTTGAATGATAGTTAACACTTTTATTGTCCACATCTGCAGGGCATACAGTAGATTAATGTGTGGCTCCATTCACCTGTAGAGGCAATCGGGGCAGCGCTCCACTTGGCACTGGCCACTGTTCCCATCTTCTGCTCCAGCTGACAGATGTACTCCATCAACTCCTGTAGTGGAAAATACAGCCATCATATCACCGAGCGGAGCGGGGCTTTCATCATGGCTTCAGCAGCCGTCACCCTCATACACTTCTCCAAGCCAAAGCCACATAAAATAGTTACCCGGCAAAATACAAAAACAAAACACTTGCTATTATATAAATATCATTATCACTGTTCAATAAACACTGAAACATTCTTTGATTTATGACGTGCCACAGATTGGCTGCTATGCTCCCATATGGCGGATGTTAAAATTAAGGTGGACACTGATTTTTAAAACATTGACCATCTCCTCTGCCAGTAGCAGGCGAATGTGATGGTGGTAAGCCAACAAAAACTCTGCAGGCACTTTAACAGCGGCAGCACTGACTGCCCTGAAATCCACTGATTTATATTGCACTATAAACAATTTATATTGCACAATAACAACTAAGAAGACAACAACAGACAGAAGATTCTCAACACCTGGGACATTCACAATCCCTGTATACTTGTGTATATGTTACATCAGTAAGCTTTAAGATATGAATACATTATTTGTACAGGACTTTTATGAAATCAAATATTTCTATTTAAGCACTCGAGCTGGTACAAATTGTTACTAAAGTTAATTTAGGCTGATAATGACTGCGGTTATGAGCTGATTAGGATAAAACTGTTACGATTTACTACTTAATCTATACAAGCTATTCATTAGACTTATAAAGCTGGAAACAAATAGGGCACAAAGTTAGTACCCGTGACACCATATATGCAGTGTTTACACATGCATTTCAGTACAGTTTTCCACTTTTTTGGGCAGATGCAGGTTCAGGCTATCCCCTGTGACTCATTAAAATGTGTTTCTGACCTGTTTCTCTGCAAGAAGCTGCTCCTTCTCCTTATGGGCCACCCTCAGGCTGGCCTTCAGCTCCTGAAGCTCCCTGCGGGTTTCACTCAGCTGGACCTGCAGGACAGATATTAGAGGACGACAGGACATGTCAGAGGACACTGACAGACACTTCTGAATGATGGCTGAGGGGCAAACAGAGGAAATCTATGGTCAAATTTAAGGGATGGCTTGGCATTTTGAGGGATATGTTTCAGTACTACTCGCTCTCTTTCTCACCCGGTTGCAATCCTTTTCTCTCCCCAGCTCAACCTCAAGCTTCACTCTCTCCATTGTCTCCTCCTGCAGCCTCTCTTCCATCCTCTGCATCTCCGTGTTGAGTTTCTCCAGGTGCTCGTGGTCCTTCTGTCAGGGACACACACACATTTACTCAGCATATATTGTAACATGTTCACCTCAGGCAGAGAGGCCACTAATGAGGGCTTTGGGAACGTTTAATCATGAAGCCACCAGTTTTGAAACAGCGTGACATGCCACTGGTATTTGGACAGTAATGGAACAAAAATGAAAATATACTAAAACTTTAACTCCATCCCAAAACGCACTTCTCGTTTGATGTTCTGCAGAGATACAGTACCTCAGCAGTGCGCTGCAGACTCTGCCTCTCCTGGACCCAGCGGGCTCGTCCCTCTCTCAGGGCCAGACTGGAATCTGCAAGCTGAAGGGTGAGTTGGGCTGCCTGCAGACGAGCCTGGTGCAGTTCGGCCTGCCCTTGATCCCTCTGGGCCACCATGGCACTTAGATCACTCTTCAAGCCCTCTGTAGCGCGCTCGTTAGCATTCAGACGCTCCCGCAGACTCCGCATTTCCTTCAGAGTGGCCTCATTCTCCGCCTGCTCATACAGGGACAAGAAGAGTAGATTATCCCTTATGAGGGAGAAATACAGGGTGTCCATAAAGTCTATTTACAATTTAAAAAAAATCATTAAAAAGACAGTGATGACATATGTTAATCAGGTTAGTTGTATGTACTCAGTAGGTATCATCTGTGTATTTCAGGTCCCAGGTGGTGGTAAATGAACCCTTATAAAAATGTCTCCTCCTCCAGAGAAGGCTCAATGTGTCTCCTGGTTTATTAAACAGAATGGGCTCCTTCTTTCTG
>JAOWBC010001714.1:13408893-13419899 GCA_028566105.1 Hypoplectrus providencianus
CTTCTGTTAAAGATCTGGTGTCTGGAACAAAGATACGGGACATCACTGACCTAAAGCTAAAGATCACTGATGCCATTAATGAGGCTCTGTTCCTCATACAGTTTTTAACTATAAATCCATACATTAACCTCAACCCTTCCCTCCGTCTTCTACAGAATGCCTGACCTCTTTCCTGTGGGCAGTAGTGAGTTTCTGGGTGAGGGTGGTGATGCTGTTTTGGAGCTGCAGGACACTCGTGTCTCTCTGGGCCAGAGAGTTCCTCAGGCCCTGGAACTCCTTAGACAGACTTCGAAGTTCACCTTCTGTCTGTTCCAGCTTGGTCTAAAAGAAAGACATGACACAGATGGGAAAACAGAGTGGGATGTGGAGAGAAAGAACAACAAAAACACAGGTACTGCCATGATAAACAACATGTTCTGAATTATAAATACCTGCAGGCTCTTTCTCTCACTCTCCTCTTCTTTTCTTTGAGTTCCTGCCCTCTTTGCTCTTTCCTTCATCCTGCACACACAAATTTGGTTAATAATAATCAAAAGTATTCATGAGACCTACATACAACTAAAAAAGGAGACAAAGAGAGAAGAAAGACAAGTTGTACCGTTCCAGCTCAGTCTCTCTTTCCACATTTCTCTGAGTCAGGGTTTTGATATCCTCCTCCAGCTCTTTGATTCGCACTTTGCTCGCCTCCCTCGCATCCAATAAAGCACTTTTCTCCTGGGCTAGTGATTCTCCAAAAGCCTGCTCCTCCTAACAGACCAGAGGCATTTTTAATTTTTATGAGGAATTTTAATTCATCATGACATACACAAGGCTACCCATATAAAAAAATTTAACATTTAACATTTTAATATAACAACCCAGACGTTTTATTGAATCACTGTAGAAATTTATATTGAAAAAAGGCCGGACACTGTTTGACCAGAGACGTGCTTCTCATCAGAGAATAAGGACACAGATACAGAGAAAGTTATGGAAATGGTAATAGGCAAATGGGTTTTAGTCAAATGATCTTGTCCCTGTCATTTGCCTAGCTTTGTACCCCACCTTCTTCTCCATCTCCATCAGTTCCATCTTCTCTTGGCTCTGCTTCAGCTCTTCCTGCAGCCTGGTGATATCACTTTCCAAGCCTCTGCGTCGTCGGTCCCAGACCTCCCTCGCCTTCTTGTACTCCTCCTTCTCTTTCTCCCTCTGCCTGTTTGCCGCTTCCTGCGCCTGCAGCAGCTCCGCGCGCTCTTGCAGACATTCCTGCAGTCGATTCTGACAAGAGACAGAAGGAAGCAGGCAGCGGATGGGGAATCATAACTGCGCTCTGGTCTTTGTGTGCCAGCAGTAAACAACAGTATTGATTTTCAAGCATGTGTGTTTTATCAGCACTCATTAATTTAGCAAAACTGAAACTCTCCTTCACTACCTTATGTAGTAAATCTATCCTGCATTTGTTATGCTCACCTGCAGCAGCTCAGCCCTGGGCACTACCAACAGCATGTCTGTGCCTCCTTCCTCTCCATGGGGCCCATCCTCGAGGGTCACCAGGTCCTCAAGTGGCTTTGGAGCACAGAAACTGAACATGGAGCTCCGGGAGCACACTTCCCCCTTTGCGTCAATATATACAAACTCATATTCTTCAGAGCTTGGCTTGGGTAGGTAGGAGGCTGAAAAGTGGTGGACAAAAAGATGAGACATGTTGAAATATATATTTCAGTTATGAATAACTTTGTTTTAAAATACCATAATAATCATCAAGTTAGCTTCATTTATCATTTTCTATAAAGTGTTGAACAAGGGAGAAGCTAAATGCACTTTAGATAATTAAACTACCGCTTATTTTGGAAAAGAACACAGTACAAATCTTATGATGATGATATGCAAGGGGAATATTCAAATTGTATTATGTTGCATTGCAGCTACATTAATTCAATGACACCACAATATGCAACCGATCGATGAACAGCTAAATAAATGCCCACATGAGGTACATCATCTGACTATTTCCCATCTTAAAAGTTATTGTATTGTTATTGTATAGTATTTTGGTTCGTCCGGCGATGATTATTTAGCTTGTTGATAGTGCAATTCCCGACGCAGCAGCGTTTCGAAATTTTTAAGTTTTTTGCTAGCAAGCGAAACTGCGAACTTGCACCTTCTGTGGAGAGATAAGTTGTTTGCTCCTTCGGCGGGGGCGGGGCTTATCGCGAGATGTGGCTGTAATGCAGCTTCCGGCCACCACTGGCAGCGCTCAGCACAGGTGTCAATCAGTGCAGGTGCACGAGAGAAAAAAAAAACCGGATATCGTATTGCGCACGCGCATCATATTTGAATTCCCAACGGTCGCAAGTATTTGAAGTTACGCGAGTTTCTAAAACAAATGGCTGTGTTTTTGTTAGTTTACACCAACCGATAATACATTTTCCACCCAGCTATATCGTCCAGAAGTCAAGCTTGCCTACAATGAGTTTCTATCTGCATTATTCATCTGTTGAGGTAAGTTAACCTCCTTAATGAGCAAAAAATACCCGGTTAAATACCCCCCTGTAACGTTTTCACTGCTAGCTAAACATTAACTTTTGGGTGCTTAACTAACGTTTTATTTGATAGCTACTAATGTTTCTTCCCTTTCTGCGGTTATTTTGGTTAGAAAAACATTGAGTTTAATCTCTGTTTGTTGAAGTCACCTGGGACATGTTAAGCATGCCGTTGCGGTAGCAAACATCCATGAATTAACGTTAGAAAACATTAAGTAAGAAATGCTTTTGTTGCCGCTTCTATAGCAGTTTTATACTAACCTATCTTAACGTATTCATTGTGTTGCGTTCCTATTTATTTGATTTTTATTATATTTCATTTATTTATTTTAATTCCATCTATACGCAACACGTCCCTTTGTTTTATTGCGTTAACACTGCTTTAACACCAAACTTTCCTCTCGAGAAACAATATAGGCCATATCTATCCAACGCTATCTACAACATGTTGATAATGCCTAATCTAATTTAAATACTACTTTCTACACACACAAACATTACAAAGCTTTCAAATCTGGCATATTGCCAACTATACACAATAAATTGCATACAATTTCTGAGGGGCAAAAAAGGAAAATCTGGCAAGTTTCCAGTAATTGTATTTTTCCTTATTGTACAGCGCAGCCCAGATGTGTGCAATAAATTGACTTCATAGAAATTATAAATAACTACAAAGACGTGTTAACTTTTCATTCTCCCCTCTCCCTCAGTTTTTTTTTCTGGATCTCCTGCCAGCATTGTCAGGAGTAAATAACCCTCACAGTTACCGACAATTTAATTGATATATGTTCGGTAGGTTGTTATTTAACGTTAAGTTGTTTGGCCTGCTGATGTTTGATGCTTGTATGTTATATTATTGTATATAGAATGCACATGTCTTTTTTTCTTCTGTTGAGATGTTTTATAATCATTATTGATATTTTTTGGCACTGCACATCTCCATGTTTTTTTTTTAATAATTTCAAAACATCAACATGCTATCCTTTTTCTGCCTCTTCTAGAAGGGATTGTTTTCTAAAACTGATAATGTTACTAAATATCTGTTTTCTTGACAAATTGTGCTTATTAGTATAACCTTGCAGGTTGAACCATATTTGTCCATA
Organism: Hypoplectrus providencianus; assembly: GCA_028566105.1. Classification (NCBI taxonomy): domain Eukaryota; kingdom Metazoa; phylum Chordata; class Actinopteri; order Perciformes; family Serranidae; genus Hypoplectrus; species Hypoplectrus providencianus. The sequence continues at coordinate 13,412,519 of JAOWBC010001714.1, forward strand.
CCTTCACACTGTTGCCTCTGTCTCATTATCTCCCAACAAAACAGACAGTAACAGATGATGTTATGCCTCCTGATTCCCACTGACTGAGCAGCCAGCCACAGCCTGTGACATCATCCAGCCCATAAAGTAAGCTAACCTAATATTATCCTTATCTCACTGGGCTATAGCTTTATGTTTGGAATGATTTACTTTTCTGTTTAACAACACGTGTACAGTAAAGGGGCCAGATGGAAAACGGGCAGGAAGAATGACATACAACAAAGTTTATGAGCTGTATTGTAACTTAAAGCACAAGCTTAGGTCACAGTACAGGCAACCTTCTTTTTAAATAACTGCATCGGTGATGATAAGGAACCATCAGCAGTTTCTTTAGACTTTCCTCCCTCTGCTCTTCTTCCTATGCAGAATGACATTGACAGTATGCTAAAGTTAGTAATAAATCACTCTAGAAGTCAATGCCACGCCTGCTGCACACGTGCCCCTCACACTGAATAAGGCCTATCAGTTGCCACTGATAGACAGGACAGAGTGAGCACTGTATTCTTCAGTGACTAGTTGAAGTCAGAGCAGGGCTTTGACAAAGACATTGTCTTTGTCTTCCTCATTACTCAACCTCCTGTATCCGAGAGAAAATTATTCAAACCACGACAGTTACTGAGTCAAAGCTGACAGGGATATTTGTCTTCTGTATGGAATATTTTCCCTTTTACATTTGTGGAAATACTCTTTCAAGATTATAGAAATAACTAACAGTTTTCTCCAGTCAATACACCAATTGCTAGCCTTTTGTGTACAAGAGAGCAATTCAATTTACACAAACATCAATCTCCGGCTGAAGGTTTTATGTGCAGATCCAAGCACCGTACCAGTATAGATCCTGTCTAACTATGGGAAATAAAATGCAATTAGAAAACAAGGGCATGAGTACCCTGGAAGTGCACACAGCAGTTGACATCCGTGCCCTCTTGATAGTCAGCAGGGGCCAGTGCCCAAACAAACGTGTGGTAGTCTTTCACTGACGACCATCCCACCTGAGGAAGAAAAAATGAACTGTTGTTTTGCAGTTGTACAGTCTTTATTTACTTGATTGTTGTGACAGTCATCAGTTTAACAATACCTTGAAGAGCCCTATCCAATCATTGCTGGCCCAGTTGTGCTCTGAGCTCAGTGTGTAGTGGCAATCGACTCTGCTCTGAGGGAAGTAGCTGCAGCCCACGTTTCTGAACTCCACCTGCCAAGCCTTTTCCATGGCAACACAAAAGAAAGGCAGGCTATTTTGCACCTACGGGAAAAACACACAGTGTTCAAACTTGAGTTTCTATTTCAATATACTTAAATATATTTTTTAGTCTAATTTCAGAGTAGAAACAGACATGCATGCTCACACACTTAGCTGATACTGAAATGGGTAAGAGGTGACTGCTGGAGAACAAACAAGACAGCCAGCAGTCTGTGAATATTTATTCAGTGTAAGATGATATCCTGACAGAGCACACACTTGAGGAGAGGACACCAGGACTAAACCTCAGTGACAGCATGGCCTTTGAGCAACATGACATACTACATGTTTGTCACTAGGGCTATTTCTGTCATCGTCAACATGATTTGCCATTGTAGACCGTCACGTGTAAGCATGCAGTACAAGGTGTCTGGGGCCTCCAACATGTATCAGGCTCAAATTCCACAGGCAAATGCACCCTGTGTGAATTTTAAGGAATTCTGCACTTTTCACATGGAGACACGTGTGGCTTACAGAGAGCATTATTTATTTATATTGCATTGTGTGGGTTGTTGAACTCCACCATAAGTCACATGTCAGTAACTGTATGTGCCCTGTCATAGTAGAAAGTAGAAATAGAGTATTAGGACTTGAAACGAATGAAGCATTTAAAGATTTCATTTGCAAAAAAACTGTAAAAAGCATAAACAAAACAAACACCTTTAATTTTCCCTCAGTGCAATAAGTAAAAAGTAATGCTGTGTCTGTGTGTATATATATGTGTGTGTATATAACCTTAAAATAAAAAAACAGCCCAACTACAGTTTGATCGTTATTCCCTGGATTGCAAAAAAACATGATTTAGGAAAATATATAAAATCAGGTATGTTTTTGCAAATGAACCCTTGATAGTATTTGTCAAGTGGAATAACTGTGACTTTGCCATTCTTTATCCCCTGTCGTACAGTTTTAATCCACAATCAGAGAGGTGCAGAGTTTTCTGTTTTTGGTAAAGCATCATCCTTCTAAACTGACGTGTGGGGGAAGAAACTTTTATCCAGCAAACATTGTCGTCGTTTTGCAGATGCGTTTGAAAACCATAGATCGGTGACAAAAATATACAGTAGCTTTCGGAGGGCTCAAATTACACAGCACGAGGCTTGAGGCCCAACAGTAGCACATGTCGAGAAAACGTTGTGCCATGCATGTTGATACAATGTTTTTAAAGACAAACGTTATAACAAAACCACCCAGGAGAGATCTGGACCTGTATTCCTTAATTATCATTGTCTAATTAGTTGCTGTGCCACGCGTGCAAGTCATGCGAGACAATAACAGGCTTTGTTAACTACGAAAGACATCTGCGCACATTATCTCTCGACCGTCTCGGGTATCTCGCTTACCTTTATCGCCCTGACTTCTCTGTAAACGAGTCTAAACGAGCCGTCTCTATATAAGATATAGGATTAGCAATGCGTGAGAAAACATCAAAACCATGAGCTATATAGACGTGCCTTTCTCTTCGGTCTCAGTTGCTCCACTAACCCGAAACAATAACAAAAAAAAAACCCAAAGCAAAACACAAGCATGACAGCTTCACTTCCACGGCGGAATTGTGGGAACTGTTGTTCACCACGTCAATGAATGTTCGCTGTAAATCCGCGGTTTAAACTACAATCCCCAGGCTCAGGGCAGAATGACAGAGGTCGCGCTGGACGTAATATGATGCCTCTCATCAGCTGCAGTTGTTTTTCTCAACGAATGTGAAAGCAGAGAGAGTCACTGGTTGTTGGACTGCGATGTTGCAAACTGACCAATCTCTATTCGTATCTCACATAAGCGGCGAGGAAAACAACGATTAGCGGATGATGGAGCGAAACGGACCAAAACCGCGTGGGAGCGAACAATTTGACCGTTGTTCACTTTCAGTTTTTTCTTTATTTGGCAGACGTTCATCCTGTAGGCTACAATGAATCTTTTGCATTTGTTTTTTTCCAACATTATTATTATATCTTTTCCCATGCAGCTGGAGGGTTGAGAGTTTACATTATAAGGAAAATGTTGAATGGTAGCAAAATACGATTGACGACCTTTCAACAATCTATTTGTTTTCAGTTATTTGATTAATATATTATTTTCTCCATCAGTATCTGATCAGTTAAATCAATGTTCTCTAGAGACATGTTAAGCAGGTTAAATGTGTTACCTGAAAACTTTTTGGCATATATCCATGTTCCAGATTTGAACTCACTCATACAACTTTTTGAAATGCATCCTAGTTTGGCAATTGCTTTGATAGATGCCTCATAGCTGATAGTGTGCTTTGTAACATTTGGTGGGTATGGGTATAAATGCGGCATGGTGATGTTACTGTGCTGGACAGCAGATGGCAGTATACCATCTTGAAATCCTAGTGCTTTACATTCAAATTGTGTAGACCATATTTCCAAACCCTCTTCCCAAGCTTTCTTTAACACACAGTGTATGTTCTTAGCCTTCATGAGTTTTCTAACGTCATCTTGCTGCACATATATTTTTGTTTTTCCTTATGTAGGAGAGATGTTTGATCAAAGGAACAGAATTTTTGTTTGACTGCGGCATTTGATCTGAAATAAAATAATTAAGCTAAAAGGCTATCTCCTAATTGTTGTATTATTAAAGTAAATAAAGAGTTGGGAAATAACAAGTTAATAACTAGCAAAGTAGGTAGGTGATGATACCTATCACAGATAACAGTAATTTGTCAAATCGTTAGACCTAGACCAAAATGCCTGATTCTTATTTTTTTTTAAAGGTAGTACATGTTTTAATATTGCCTTTGTAATTAAACATGAACTCAATCGGATTAGAATGAAATCATGATTAATAATGATGTGTTAGGGACTCAATACAAATCTCTTTTCAGCAAGCTCAGTATGAAGCACTTGGCTGCCTGTCAGCACAAGAGAGCAGAGACCCAGATCATAGAAGTGGAAATTTAAATTAGTGTTTAAGATTTAAGGTTATCATCCCTCAGTAACCACATCTTAAATAATGCTCATCCTACATTATTATAGTTATTGATGTTCTTCTCTTATTTATCTCTGCACATTGACGAGTCAATCTAGTCACACAGTACTTTACTCCTCCTCAATTAGTAAGTCCAGTTTGGCTAATTTAGTCTGTTGAAGACACTATAAGGACGCTTCATGTAATTTTATGCCGACGGACAGTCGATGTTGAGACCCTATAAATTGTGTTTAAGTGGATTAATAGTGTGCTGAGCCTGTGTGTGCAAAGTGCTGCTGGAAATAGTGGCTCTCTATGCAGTAGGATCATTGAGTTATACTGCAATGACCAGTTGTTGTTGTTTACATGTGTCTTTTAGACTAGGATGTTAGGAATTTTAAATATTACAAAGGATCCTAATCACATTTTGTTGTAGTCAAGATGATTCTTGCTTCTGCCTCTTTATTTCAATCAGCAAATGAATATAAAAAAAACATTTGTGAATAAATTATATACTTTGACTCCTACTGGCTTTGTACCTGGTTTTGTTTGTTTGGTTGTTTGCTCTTTTTTTGACAGTGTTATTTCGGAAACCATCAGACCTCAGATAGCCTTGACTTTGAAGCCCCACTGCTGTGAGGAGTTAGAACATGGCTGTGCAGCAGGAATGTGAGGCTTCTCCCTAATAGAGACTAGACTGAAAGTGGATTGTCCATGAAACTGCTTGATCTTGACCTGGCTGCCTGCTGTTATGGCTCCTCTGTCTGTCATTACCCCACCCTAACACATGCACACACTTACACACACATACAAACCATATGAATGTATACTTTTTCTTTGAGAAGTGTTAAAATGCCTAATGTCAACACTTTACAGCATTAGGTAGAAAAACACCCCACTGTGAACAGTTCTGGCACAAAAGCCTCTGCATGCTGTTTATTTATCGGCTGCGGAACTATTCCAAACAAATTTAATCCCTGTCGTCTGCTGATTTCTAGCAGCCTGGCTTGGAATTCCTTTCAATATAAGAAAATGGTAAAGCCCCTGAGTGCTACTGCAGTTTTATTACCTGAGGTGGTCTGTCTGAATATAGCTTACCACATGTCTCATTCAAAGGGAATGGCAGGTATGTGTCACTAGTCATAAATTGTAACTTGCCTTCAGCTGTAATCAGTTGCCAAGGAAACCTCAAATGGGATTATGACCTTCTGTTGTGTATAGGCAAGAAAACTGTTAAAGTTGTCAGCATCCAAGAGACGAGCATTAAAGATTTATGTCAGTAAACAATTTATTTTCTCATTATACTAAATTGAAATGTGATGTTTTTTATGTATGAAAAGAACTTTTAGATTTTTCTGTTTTTCATCAAGGGAATTATTTAAAGCAATCAGAGCTTTTGGATTAAATAATGCCCATCACTGTCGGTTTAGTGATGTAATCAGTGAAGGCTGTGTGACCATATCTTCAAGGAAAGGCACTAGAAGGGTAGAAAACAAAGAAAGAGGGAGCGGGAGCAGAGTGCCTGGAAGGAGGGCAGAGTGTTGGGAGGGCGGAGATGGAGAAATGGGGGACGGTGGTATTTAGTATGCACGGCCAAGCTGCCCCATCTGCTTAGCGCAGCAGTCCCTGTCGTATAACTGTCTACAGGCCGTGGGCCACATAAAGAATGTCTCAGATTTGATGTAATTCCGCAAAATTAATGACAGCTTTACTCGGTATGGGCCGTGAGGGAATGATTAGTGTTTGATCGTCCATCTGATCAGTTCCCTTGGCTGGCTGCAGGAGAGATGCTCCACTATATGCCTGCATGCTGCCTATGACAAGCACACTAGAATACACCTATCCCAAAATCATCCCAGGGCCCCTACGCTCTAGTTTAGGTTTGAGTTCTGGTTCCTGTTTCCCCTCAACACAGACAACCAATATCTTGTTAAACTCTCTGTGCTGTGACACTTCCCATCAAAATGAACACCTACTGATTGGCGGGATGCAGGTCCCACTGGTGATGTGATTGTGTACAGGGCAGTTTTTATTTCAGGGTGTGCAGTATTTCAAAGGAAAGTGGGCCAACCAGCATCCAATTTAGAGAACTCAGAGGTCACACTATGACCTTTTACAAGATATGCTTTACTGCAGCTGTGATTGGAATTGGGTATTAGTTTTTAAAAGAGATGGGGAATGGATTGGGAATTTGAGAGAAGAAATTGATCCACTGGATGAATTGCAGGAGTTGGACAAGTGGAATTCCTCTCCTCCTTTTAATTCAGCCCCACCTCAGCCAGCCCAACCCCCATCTCTTTCCTCCTCTTGGGCTGCTGCGTTTACAAGCGAAGGGGGCATTCTGTTTTACAAGTGAGCCTGGTGCGTCTCGGTGTGCTAGCAACATTAAAATTGAACCCGTCTTATCTGTGCAAAGCGTGAGGCTTTACATCAGAGGCTGTCGGGCTGCTGCCATGAGGCTCCTGTGTGCTTTTATGTAATGTGGTGCAGTCAAAAACCCAACGGACAATTAAAGTGAGCTGATAGATAAACAAGTGATTGAAGACAGGGATGTTAGTTTGTGGAATGTAAGGTAGAGTTGGGGGGAGGACAACTTTATTGCCTTATGGTACTATTGTTTAGGCCTAGTCCAACACATGACATACATTTCTCAGCCAAATCAACTGTCATCATCACTTTATTTACTGTCTGATCTGGAGAGAAATGTTGTTTTCAAAGTCGTACCTATTTTGTGCTGAGTTGCATATGGCAAAGCTAATTTCCCATCTGACCATTAGTGTTCTGGTCCTGTACCAAGCACAGGGAGCCTAATTCAGCAAAGGCTTGGGGAGGGTTGTGTTTCTGCCAACACAGATTGTTGGACAGATTGGCAATCCTTCACTGTGTATGAATGCAGTGTTTTTTCCCTGAAATTGTTGGCCATTATAACAAATTACTTGCAAAAACACCATTAAAGTAAACAAAAAACCTCTTGCATCTGTTTTGATGCTAGGCCTGTTCCAGTTCAATTGCAACGCAGTTCATTATCCTCTTGCAGTTTTCCTCTTTTCTCTATTTTTCCATTTTTGTACTCTTCCATAACACTGTCTTTCCAATTACTTGAACGTATTTCCTCCAGCCTGGGTCCCCCCCTGCTCATTCGGCATCCTCTGATCTCCTTTCATTCTGCTTTCT
>JAOWBC010001714.1:13419999-13460818 GCA_028566105.1 Hypoplectrus providencianus
GCTTTCTTTCTTGGCCCCCTCCCCTCCCCCCCCCCCCCACTGCTTTCTCTTTCTCCTCCACATTTTATATTTTTGGCTGCGCTGAGGACCTTTCTTAGCGCAGTGACCTTTCTGGTTTTAAATTAAGCCCCACTGCGGCATGTCTCTCTTCATAGACCGCCAGTTACGAGCCTACAGAGAACCGCAAAAAAATAACGATTCTGATGAAATGGCCCCTTTAAAAAGCTCTTCCAAATTCCTTTTACATTTTTCTTCCCCTCTTCCCCCCTTTCTGGTCGCATTAATATTCACACTAATGAGGAACATCCTAAAGAGCAAACCATGGAAAATGTGAGATGAGACACATGCACATGCCTCACCACATGCACATCATACACACACTGTTGCTCATTGCTAATGGGCTCTAATCAAATGCCATGTATGTTTGAAGTGATTTATGAAAACTGGGCAGCGTTAGCTTGCAATGTGATTGCTTAATCAGAAGGAGACCATTTTTCAATGGTTAACCCAGTTTGTGGCCTTTTAGAAGAGACCATGCTTTACATTATGTGATTAATAGGCTTCTATTAAATTGTGTTTAGATGATGAAGAGTTTTTCACAACTGAGGTAATTTTGTTACTTGGTAGTTCTAAATTTGTTTCAGTACTTCACATATGTCCAGAATTTACAGTATGATATCACAGGCCCTTGCCATGTTAGGAAACAAAGTAATGATAAACCTCAGTACAGTATAATCAAACAGGACTTCCCAGATGCTGAGTAAGGTTGTAATGGCATTGTTCACTAACATCATTCTCTTGCCTCCTGTGCATAATAAGCTTTCGGAAAATAAAAAAACCCAAAAATCTGACTCAGTCAACCAAAGCTTCATACATAAATGTCCCAAATTTAATTGAAACAACATGAGTTGTGTATGCTTTGCAAAGCCACAATTAAACCATACCTGTTCATTGCATCCCCATAAAGCTCAAGCCAGAGAAAACCACAGCAATCACAGGAAATAATCAGAGCAATTAAGCTCTCAAGTTGGTGCTAAGCTGCTGGATGTTTGAAACATCATGGGAAATGACTTTCAATGGGTGATATGGAAGTCGTCTTGGACATGTGAAAGACGTCTTGGACATGCTCTGCATTTGGGTAAATTGAGAACAAATATTTTTTCTTTTATAAGGGACCAGAGTTAAAACAGAAGAAATAATCAAAAAGAGAATATTTGCCACATTTTTCAAATTTGATTGGAAAATATATGATAAGTGAGTGCAATCATTTCTTGTAAGGATCTCTGCAAAACCTTTTTTAAAGTTGAAATAAGTACAGACATCTCTGTAGCACCACAGTACTCGATTAAAATAGTTATTTTGATACAAACAATTGTCTTTAACAAACCTCTCACCATCCTGAAATTTGCATAACGCACTCGACTAAATAGGGAGGCAGTGTCTTTCAGTATACTGGTAATCGTTTTCTGTGCAGTTTATAAACTTGGCTAGTCCTGTTTATCTGGTCTGTCAGCTTTAAATTTGAGAACAGATGTTATATACTGGCACAGCTTTATTAGAAAACCCTTTTAAACAAAAATGATGGTATGTAATGCCCTTCTTGTTACTAATGAGGACCAGCCTGGTTTTTCATGTAGTGCACAGTGATTACTATATTTATCTCCTTTAACGAAGCATAAGGCACAATGGTACTTGCAACATTAAAGACATTTAATTCTGGAAAAGGTTGGCACCACACTGAGTTTATAGCACTTGCAGGATTGCTGTATTTAAGCACATTAGAGCTGTACTTTTTCCAGAAGCGTGTTTCACGTCATAAAATTTCCACTGACACCCTCAGATGCAGACACGAAGAAAAAAAGTGTGGAAAATACAGAGCAACATGATGTGGTAATATGCAGACATCGAATGAGCTTATTTTCTGTGCTCAACAGATTGGTCTTCTTCACTAAGAGATGAGCACACTGTAGCCTTGAATATTAATCCCCTCTCCCCTATATGGGCTGCATCTAACAACATGTAGAGATGATTTCTTGGGGCTCTCTTCTAAGGTGCTTCTTGTAGCCTTGGTAACCCTAATGAAATATGGGCCAGCCCAGTTAAAACATGTGTGGTATTACCCCATTCCAGGGTGTGTCCTCTTGGGTGTCTATGAATCACTGATCTCATCAGACTGGTTCTCTCCTTCTCCATCCTCCCTACTCTTCACATCTCTCTTTCTGTTCCCCTCCCCCATTCCCTGTCACACTCCAGTCCCCTGGGGCGTCCGTCTGGGATCTGCCAGGCTCATCAGTGTAGGAGAGGAGAAGGCTAACTGGGAGCCCGTACTGGCTGTAAATCTGACCAGGGAGGGAGGGGAACCTGCAGTGGCCACACTTCCATTGCAGCCCAGTAAGTCCAGACCCCCCCCCATTCCCTATCGCACTGAAATCTCTAACTTGCATCAACATGTGCAGACACACACATGCACAAAAATACTCAACAAGGTAGTTTTTACTCGGGTGTTCACAGCCATCAAAGCTCACCTGCAAGTGTCACTGCAATTAACTAGACATGTCTTAGCTTGTGAGTGATAATGAGCTCTCATGCCTAGCTCTATCCCCACCGTTTTCTTCACATGTTCAATCAGCATGCATTTCTATAAATAAACACAGTCAATCATGTTTTAAAGCTTGTGAAATATAGATTTTTGTTGTTGTTGATCACTTATAGTATTGTCTGGTTTGCATAATAGTAAAAAACAATAACTTAAAAAAGGCTGTGATATGCCTGTAGGAGAGAACATCTCAAAGGATATAACAATCAATTGTATGCAAAGAGAGGACTGCCATTTTTGTTTTAGGTTTTAGTATTTTCTAGTAAGAGGATGATGGCGTATGTTGGCTGATTAGGAGGCGATGAGTGTTGGGCGGCCTGCTATACACAGGGTGAGAAGTATTATTTAATCCATGGTGCTATGCAGAGGAAATTTCAGTCTGAGTCGCTATAAAGCCCGGAAAGCCAAGCACAGATCTGGACTGCAATGCAGTGAGGTGGGCCCTTCTCTCTCACACATACATTTAGTTGGGTGTGATACCATTCCATACACATAGACACACACCCTCCCTTTCCTTATCTGAGAAATAAGCATTTTTACAGAGTTTGAGCTGTAAAAGGAGAGGAGCAGATAGCCCATAAATCTAGCCATAAAAACGTTAAGTTGTCAGAGGTGCCATCAGCTATCAATCGTGTGCGGCAAGCTGATGAAGGGGAAATAGGTGATAAAAAACAGCATTTTAGGGAAATTATGTCCAGTCTTCCATTTGCGAAGTGCTGCAGTCGCATCACGGCAGAATCTTAATCACTGGCTGGTGTGGCCAGGGACTCTTCCTTGGTGTGACAGTGAGGAGGAGCACACCCTGGTGGGAGGGTTGGATATTGAGGAGGAAAGGAGAGCCGTAGGGGAAGGGGGGGCGGGGGGGCAGCGTTGTAGAAAATTATACAACTAGCATAAATCACTTCTACACTACCGTTTTTCTCTCTCCCTCATTTTCTCGCTTCCCCCATCTCCCTCACACCCTCTCTTCCTCTGTTCCTTTTTATCCTTCATGGCCGTGCATCTTCCTCTCCTTATTTGCACTCCCACTGCTCCTCACCCTGATGTCTCCCTGGCTTTCTGTCTTTTTTTTTTTCTTATTTCTGTCCCTGGCCATGTGCTTCATTTGAAGCACTACTGGTCATCCTCACTACCACACTCTCCATCCATCTCAACTTCATTTCCACCATGGTTTGTTTACATGCTTTCTTTATTGATCTGCTTTTTGTTGCCTACCAGGGATTTATTCCCTGTCCATGGGACTGTATTAGCGAACCTTGAGATTGACTTGTCTCTCTGAGATGGTTCAGATATAGTCTGTACTTGAAATAAAAGAAAATACCATCTTGGCTGACGCTTATTTCACACTTTATCAGACAGCACTGTGACATGATTCCTGGTTGCTTCTTTATTGTGAAATGTTTTCTCCCCAAATAGAACAACAACCGTTGATACTTTTACATCCCATGGCATTTTAATACAAGTCACATTCACTGAACAGGCTACGAAGTGAAGGTAAATTATGTTATACCCCATAGCTGTTTTTATATTAACTTATGTATAATACAGTGTGTCTTATTCACTTCAGTGTAAGGAAATGTGGGCTTGTAGCACAGAAGTGTTATAAAGGCATCATGTGAGACTACCCTTTCCTATTGAATTGATAAATGCCTTCATTGTCTGATCTGCGACTCCCCCTTTAATCTAAGGTCATTTGTTAATTAATTTGAATAGCCTTACAGGCTCTGGTTCTGCTCCAGTGGTCTTGGTTGAGTGATGTCATCCTGCACTGAGCAGACTTTAAGCACTGCGAAATGGATGCAGTGATGCATGTTCATCTGCAGTGGCCCCTTTAGTATATTCTGCCCTGTGTCCATTTATCAGGGGAAGGTGTTACTGAGCACAAAGGAGTCCTTAAGGAGTGAAAAGTGGCAGCACTGTAATTCTCACTTAAAAATGGTGACAAAGATAGAGTGAACTATTGATTAAGTATATATAGCATATAGTTCTAGTTCTGATGTGTTTATGAAGTTATAATGCTCATGTAGGATTTTCCCACATTGCTGGCTACATTCAGTGAAGTTGCTGGTCAGCGACCAAGTGGTTGTCTGTGGTCCTGGTGGTTTATGTTGAGACATTAAAGATGCTCTCTGGCTGGGATCACAGTTATCCAAGGCGCTGTGTCAGGGGCTTTGCTGCCACCCTTAGTTAGTCTGAGGTACTGTAATGCAGTATCCTTTTCCACGTCAGTTTTGGTGGGCTACTCTGCAGTTCAGTCACACAGCTTGTGTTTGTGACAGAGGGTAGTTTAACAGCACAACTAACCTTACTGCATTACAGCTACATGAACATGCAGGCTTTATGTAAAATTGACTGTCACAAAGATATACTGTCCAACTGAGTTTAAGCTTTTCTATGCTCTAAGTGCCGTTAATGTTTAAATAAAATATTCCTTGCCAGCATTGCGGTAGATCCGTGGATTTAAGGTTTTGTTATGAAATGAGTCTGGAACTTAATATGCTCTCACATTGCTTTACATTTGTTGACAATTGGATTGGCTTACGTTTTAAAAATTAAATCTTCATCTTACTTATACTGTACTGTCTATGTATACTGTATACTTATCTACAACAAAAAGCTGGTGGGCAGTTGTATTTTTTGGTTTTTAAACATTGACAGAAATTATAAAGGAAAAGGAAAAATGCTCTGATCTCAGAATGGTAGCAATGGATGAGATTAATGGATTAAAAAATACGACCAAAGAAAAGGAAAATTGCCATTAATTGTCCGAATTCAATTCAATCAGGTCTACTTATTTATGTTTCTTTGTATTTCGAAGCTTTTTCATTTTACTTGTGTTTTAAAGATTTTAAGATCAGAGCTAACACAAGACTTTTATTTATCCCAGTGGGAAAATTCAGTTCAGATCAAGATACAGACAAGGGATTCACAAAGATGTAAAAAATAAATCATTTTATACATATATAAATATACATATATGTATAGAATACTCAAATGTGCTTTTGAATGTTATTAATATTTTGTAGTGAAATTTATGAAGTAAACATCTTGGAGTTTCTCATGATTAGTCCCATACCCTCAGACAATTGCAATGCCTCTTATTTACATTAACCCTTAACAATGAAGGTTGCATAAATTAATAGAGGGTATATAAAAAAGGGTTGCATAAAAATAAATAGAGGGTGAATATGGCAAATTTGTAAGATGCAGGACAAATTTCCCTGGGTTTCTGTTGTAGGGAGTGGTTTTCCTTTCATGTTAAATGTCAGTGCAGGGACATCTGCATCTGCCAGGGGGCAGCCAAGCACACACATGAAATCAGCAGAGTTCCACAGTCAATCCTGCCTCTGCAGAGCTTCATTTCTCCCTTTGTTGCAATATTCCTATATCTGTTCTTCTATCAGATATTTCAAGCAAGTTGCTAATTAAGAATATCAGTGTATTAATAATAATTGTTAAGATTAGCACTTCTATTTGAATTATTTTGAGTAATGGATATAGTTCTGTGAATCGCTTTTGTAATTATATGCACTCGCTGGTTTATATCCCCTATTAATGTTCTCTTCATTAGCATTAAATCATGTCAGTCATTTTCCATTTGGAGGTCAGAAGAGGCAAAATGAAGGATGGAGTAAAAATGGTCTTATCTATAGGGCAATGTCTGCAGAAAAAAGCAATGTTAAGACTGTAACACATTAATGTTGAAACATTCAAAAAGTTTAAACAGCGTACATAAAAAGAACATTTATTCACTCTCCAAAGTAAGCTTGCCAGTTACAGTTCAATGAATTCAAAATGTGGAGTTGTAATTTTGTACCCATAAAACTGTTAAAAGAATTTCATTCATTTCACTACTACTCATTTCACTACTCAGCCCATTTATGAGCAATAAGAAATAGATACATTAATGTTATTGCGCATTTGAATAATGGTGCTGCACTAAACTTCTTATGGAACATTCACTGAATGGTTTTGTTTTTTTCCTTTTATTCTAAACCAAAGAAAGTAAAACGAAGTAATTATTCCAGGCCAGTAATGATGAAGTTTTGGAAACAGATTCCACTTTTTATTATTTATATTCGTTGTAATGCTTTTTATGTGTTTGTAATAGAACATAGTAAAATTAAATATTGCTGTTTGTTTTCATTCACAAGTAATTTGCTTCCTGCCTCTTAGCACTTTGATTGTCGATGTGATTAAAGGTTTGCTGCTTTTGCTCAGCGGGTGTTTGCACAAACTACGATGATTGCAGAAATATGGTTGCATAGCATGCTGTATAGGTCTTTCAGTTATTGTGCTATAAAGGTGATTATATCCTAGGCTTAACTTGTTTTTTAAGCCCAATGTCACTTCTGTTTCCTCAGCTCTCTGTAGAAGAGAAGTCATAAACCTTTTTTTCTTGAGCAACCGTGTTAAAAAGAACACCTGTAACTCGACACACAGACTTCTCCACTCAAATGCCAGGGGCAACTTTATGACTCATGAGAATGGGGACACACAGCTAAATAGATAGTTTGTGTACAAGCCTATCTTCTACTTGAGCATTCCCTTGGTTTCAAACAAAACGTGCATTTGGACAACATCTGAATGGAGGCCATTTTGGTTTGGCCTTATGTTTGCACAGCCCTGGGATTGTGCAGGCGCTAGTGGGGGATGGGTGGGCTGCTGCTGCTACCCCTACCCTGAAGACTCCTGTTAATGTTTTAGTCATTCTGGAGCCGCTGGGCTGCGAGACGGATTCAGTCAAAAAGCATTTGAGCACCCTCAGGTCCTCGGAGTGATTTACTACATATTTGGACATCTGCAAAGAGCCTTTGCACCTTGAAATTCTCTCTCTCTTATGACTATCTCTCTTTGCAGTAGTAAACCTTTGGGAATGTTCTGTCATACTGAGTCACCTTGAAGGTATCCAAGGTAGAGTCACTTCCTGTCACCTTCCCTCTCAATGATCCACCCCTCCCTCTATCTTACCTCATCTTTCTATCACCTTCAAACCTTCTGTTTGGGTCTCAACCACACCCCTCTCGTCTTGGCCATCAGATTTAATGTGTGCTACTCCTGCTCCTGTGTCTCTTAGCCCACCTCTTGCTCACCAGCTGGACACATCAATCCGTGTGACAGGTGCTTGTCAGTCTAGTCCTTACCAGTGAAAAGCTCAAAAAGGAAACTCAAACCCTTAAACAGCACAACTTTACCAGGGAATGAGAAAATGTGCCAAAATTTGATCACATCTTCATCAGAAATCTATCTTCACTGACAAGACAAGTTAAGTTAACTGATAAGCACTTATGACTAGGTTTCGTTACCTTGACAAGTTGTATTTACTGCTTTGTTGCCTATGGCGGCCACCCTGAGTCAAGTAAGGAGGAGAGCCGTCAGTGGTCATCAATAACAGGTCTGTGTGGTGTGGGTGGTGCAGGCTGTGTGGCATGTGTTTTAGAAGTGATGGCCAGAGGCCCTCTGTCTCTGCAGCTCTGAAAATATGGTGTCATTAGCATCTGTGTCTCCATAACTGGGGCTGTTGCTGAAGAGGCCCAAACATATCTGGTATGCAGTGTTTAGGAGGCACGCAGACAGGATAATTGCTGGGCAGAAACTGGCCGTAGCTCCAGACTTTCAAGTGCTCATTGCCTTTGAGCGTTTTACACCCCAAGTGGCTGAATAGCCCAGGGGAAACAAGGTCTGCATTGATTTATTGCTCACCCTTAAGTCTTTTGTTTCTTAAGACCAAGGACGACTCAATCAGCCACCAAAGTCTCGAAATTGACTTTGTAATATCATTAATGTTTGACTGGTAAGGGGTTGCACATTGGAATCTGAATACCATAGGAGTAAACATGTAAAAAGTAGAGCTTGTGTGCAAAGCCTTCATCCTTTACTGGTGCAGTTACTGAAATGTCTGGCTGCATTTCATAACCACAGCTGTCTCCCTGCCAGTACCAGTGATTAAACACAAGAACAAAGTGTTCTCATTGAGGTAGAGTAAGATTTGGAACGTTGTCAGGGAAAATTTGAAATAGTATCTGCTTACTAAATAATTTATGTTGGTAATCTTTTTTTGGCTGCAGCATCTTTCTTGGTTGCCAAGCTGTTTAATAACAGTGTAACATAAGTGTAGGAAACCAGTGTTTTTCTTTCTGATGCTGTAGTTTTTTCTTTTGTGTATGAATGCACAAGTCAGACATTGCAAGTTCTGCTCAAGAAAAATTACACAAAGATTTACTGTTGTGTCTTCCTATTTGTCTTTCCTCTCCTTTTTCACTTTATTGTTAAAACACACAAAAAAGAGTCATAATTAGTTGCATATGGCGCTCAAATGGCATACCCATTTATTTGTGTGTTAGCCAAGACATATTTACAGTCAAATGTTATGTCTTGCTATAAACATATTTATTGTTATATTATACACTTGTGGGGAAAGCATAGTGATTGACATTGCAATGTAGAAAGAGCAGAGAGGCTATGTATGTCTTTTCATTCTGTTAAGAGTGATTTTATACCCAACAAATGGCAAATATAAAGTAATTGGTCAAAATAAAAGTAGCACTGAGTACAATTTTTCACAAATGGATTGGAATTAAAGCTGCCTTTGTGTAACTACGCACTTAAAAAAAAAAAAATCTGACTGTTCGAGAGATATTGATTGTCATGCATTAACTATTTTGTTTGCATGCACCTTACAATGTAATGCTAATCAATGTCAATCACTTATCTTCTTGGTCTTGGTCTTCTTATCTTTGATAGGTTGCCAAGTATTCATGAGAAGCACATTGAATTAAATTTCACTGAACACCACAGGGTGTCTTATGCTCATACCAAGTTCAAATTTGCCATAGTAATAAATAATGCTCCTTTACCACATCAGGTGACTGATGAGACATAAATGCTTGAATCAAAACCTTCTTTTGCTGACTACAAGAATATTGTATACTTTGACTACATTTTCAGGAAGATAGAAATCTGTTAAAGCTAATTATATGTGCACAGTAAATGTATTGTTGTTGCTCCAACTAGCTAATTCCAAAACCGTTGGCTTGTCTCAGGGTTAAGCTCAAATTAGAGCTGGAATATTTTTTCTGTTTGAACAAACCCCTGCTAAGCCCTCTAAGGTATGGCTTGAAGTATGCTAAACCTCAGCCAGCAGCCATTTCTTGCCAGCACTATAAATGCCCAGATGTCGGTACCTAAGCAAAGCTTGACATGAGGAAAAATGATTAAGACAAGCAGAATCTCAGATACACACAAAACGCCAACAGCTGTTGATGGACAAATATTTCCTCAAGGCTATTGCATCAATTAAATCCATCAGACCTGACATAACTACTTATACTTGTTGAAGCAGTAGCTTTAAAGTACGTTTATGTATGTGTATGCTATTCCCATAGAGATTAATCACTCATTTTAAAGATGCTTAAGAGTTGTGTAGGAAACTTGCATTCATTGACATTCATCGACATATATATATATATATATATATATATATATATATATATATGAACTTGTACTTTTAAATCTATTGCCATAAACAGGCTTTCTAACTGTTACTTTGGAGGCTACCCAATGGTCTTCATGTTATTCAGAGATGGTTAGTCGTGGTTTTGGAGACAGCTGGAAGGCAGTTTTGAAAAAAGAGTGACATCAGCACAGGAACTGGATAAATAAGTCTAAATACATAGTATCTGTCAAGGCTGTAATGGAACGTTTACGGTATATGGAAAAATTGGTGAAGAAGGCAGGGAATGACTTGGTTGGAGCCATGTTGTGTAGAAGCGTATTTCTTCCATTTGGTCAGAGATGGACAAGAGAGGATAGGTTTCCTGTTGTGCTTTTTGAACTCAACCCACACGACCAAATAAGTTCTCAAAGCCACGCCATACCCCACCTTCCTTTGATGCAAAGCGAAGGGTTTTGTGGTCTGATTAAAAGTACCGTAATACTTTTTTTTCCTCAGGATTTTATAACAATGGTATATGCATATTGTGTAATTATTCACAGGGACACATTAAGGCTCTAGACATGGGTGTGTGCTCATGCAGACATGGAAAACAGTGAAGTACAGGGAAAAATGCTTAGATGAAGGGAATTAAGGACCTTGTCAAAAGACTGTTAGTGGTTGACTTTCAAGAAGTGTAGCAGTGGCAGTCAAGAATGATGCACCACAGAAAGTGAGTCCGATTCCCAGCTTTTGCATTTGCAGACTGCGTTAAGGACCTGTGCCAAATCCAATCATAAATAAACAGACAACCTCCCACCGAAAGTTAAAACAAGCATTTGGAGTAAATTTTATTCCTAAATTTATAGCCTGAGTTCTTTATACAAAAACTGACAGTAAGTGACTGTTAAACAAGATTAAAAAACAGTTTATTGATTGTAAAAGGTCTAGTAAAGAAGACCTTTATTTTTGAGTTACGATGTGATGAAAAAACTGTGAAAAGCTATGGCTTATGAAATATCTATAAATACCCATAATATAGCCAAAACCGGGAGCCTGAGCTTTGTGTAATAGTTTTTGTTACACCTAATTTGAAACGGGAACACACACTAAAACACACATTCCATGTTATACTCCATCTATGTGTCAGTCAAACATTTTGTTACTTAGAGATTTTGCAAGGTACAAGTTTCTCTGTCACTTTTGGCCAAGCATTGCAGTAAGATAGAAGATATCCTACACTTCATTATGTATTTGATTATACTCAAGCATAGGCTAATCATGACCAGAGCACAAACACATTTGTTAGTTTAAGAAGCTTGATTTTTATCCGAATCAACCAAAACATCAACATCATTCTCTTGCCAAAACTTAACCTTTAATAGGCCATCAAATAACACATTCCCCTGAAATTGTTTCAGAATGTGTTTTATCTTTTCCAGGTTTTTGAGTAAAACAAGTTAAAGTGGTTAAAGTGGAGGAGAAAATGGACATTTTGGATCTGAATGAATGCCAGCAGTGAGGGTTATCAACCTCCACAACTTAAAAAAAAAAAAAAAGAAAGAAAGAAAGTTGGCATTTTCATAAATTCAGTATTGAAATCAGAAAGCAACCAAGTGTTTATTTAGTACACTGTTTTTAAAATGGGATGGGAAGTTTAATTAATAATTCTATATCTTTATCTATATCTTGCCATTTTTATTTTTGTATATCTGTTTATCTGTATTCTAAACCAATCAAACCACTGAAATCATTCTTCTTGATTTATGCTTTCACTGCAGCAAGGTTAAATCCTGTGAGTCTTGTGTGCATTTATAGCCTCTTTGTTTTGTCTGTGTATGCTGGCTGGCTTGTTGGGAATAACTGTCATATCTTGATTGGTTTCTATAGAATTTAATCTTTCTTGGACGGATCTATGAATTTGTTACGATAGCATCCCTTAATCTGCCCCATATGGTAATATGATGGTATGTTGCTGCATTTGTGTGTTAGTGTGGATCTAGAAAGAGTGGCTCGAAAGCACATCTCTACATCTCTCACCGAATCTTCACTTTCTGTCACAAAAAGAAAAAGGGTCTAAGATTAAATATTTCTTTTTCTGATGTGGTGATACCTACATAGGATATTTGATTTAACAGCTATAAATGATAACTGAAAATGGATATAATTATTTTATCATAATGATAATACTAATCCCTATGCTGCAGAGACAGCCTTTAATTATTTAACATGGCTACATATCTGCATGGTGATATACAACATTGTATCACTTTACAGCTGTACAGTGAAAAATATGACGTCTTATATTTCTGTTTTTGATCATTATTGTACATTTTTAATGCATCATCGAGAATCCTTAGAAACATCACAGCAGAGACAGAGTACATCACAAGATCTAAACCTATTCCATGTTTCTTTGTTTTTTTCTTTTTTGTTTGTTTTTTGCCATTATGTAGGAGCCAGCAGCCAGTCAGCCATGCTTAACATTAAGGCTGGAAAGCAACAAGCACAGACATCCAAAGATTTATCCAAAGATAAAGTAAAGCCCTGTTTAGGGTGGAACACCAAGAACTGGTTGCAGAAGTGAATTTAAAAATATCTTTAAGAAATTAAAACATCAATATCATATCAAACTTGCACATATTATTAAATATCAGCACTCTTCCTGACTGTATGAAGTTGGCAGTAATGGTAAAATGTGTGAGTAAAGTTTAGGCATTTTTATGGTTAATTAATTCTATGACTCCTCAAGGCCCAAACCTTACTTGCTACCTGCTGACAAAAATAAAGGGAGTTTAGATTCTTTTATCTTATAACTCATTTAGCATGCTAGCATACCTAATGCATATATTTAATAGGCAGGCTTTATTTAAAAAAAAAAAATGTATCATTAAGGCACATCTATATTTTTTGTTGTTGTAAAAGGTAGGCTTAAAGCATTAAGACTCAAAGTCAAAATAAACACTGCTTTAAAGATAGATGTATAAATATTACACAGTGATTCTCATAGGATTTTGTGAAACTGTGGTGTGTGCCCTGGGTGACTCTTGCGCAGGGACCATGGGGAACCCCCCCCGAGCAATGCAAGTTCACCACCCCAGGAAGTAGTGAGATTTGTAGGACTTTTCCTCAGATAAAATGAAATAAGAACTCTTGAATAGATAAGAAAAAAAATAACCAATTAATTCCTTTTACGGTTTCAGATTATTTCTTGTGGTTTTTCCATTATTAGGGCATGCAATGTGGATAAATTATTAACTGTCCATTATGACTTGAGAGATTTTCCCCTTCTTCTTGATCTAGAAATTGATTGAGCATTAAGCATGTGGATTGATTCATACACGAAAGGGTTTGTTTTATCTTGTTAAACTGGGGTACTCGGAATCTGTACTTTGATTGTAGCAGTTTAATTTCTTTGTTAAAGACATACCTATTGTTATTGACAATGCTGTTCGCCAACCTTAACTTGTTTTTGTGACAGGCTCTTTTGTATATAGTCTAGGGGGGTGGCCCACAGCCTTGGAGCAGATTTTTAATTGATTTTTTTGTTGGTGTAATCCTCACCTTTCTCTTACTACTACACCTACAAATAAGGTGGGTTAAAACTGGTTAATGTTGATACTGTTTGTACCAAATCTGAATTTATATATTTACATTTGGTTCATATTCAAGGTTATAAATAAACTTAACTTTTCTGTGAACGTTTGAATTTGCCTTTGTTGGGCTTTTCCTGAAAACAAAGCTGCAAATAAAATTCCGCAGATTTATTTGATTGTCCAATCGATGTAGATGACAAGTGTTTCCTAAGAGTCGGCCCTGTTGACCAAATATGAGGCTCCAAAATCAGTTGTTCCTCCTGCAGCTAGTACTTTAATTGCACATGACAGAAACATACGCGGAGACAAGCAAGAACCCTGGGCTTTCCAAGCTTGGATTTCAATGGAAAGCTCAGATTGTGGTGTAGGTACTACTGAAAAACAGAACTTCCATTTTCACTTGCATTGCATACTAGAGTAATTTCCAGCAGTGAAAATGGCGTTCCAGAATATGAGCGTGGTCGTTCTGGGCGAGGATACATTTCCCAGTGTTTTGGCTGACTCAGATATTCAGTTGTATTTATTGAGCCAGAGTATACAAGCGACAAAATTCAGTAGAGTGAGGCTGTGGCTGCAGTGGGGAGGATATGGCTGACAAGGACCCTCCTGAACCTGAGCTGAGCAAACCCCAACTTTTGATGTTTGCTCAAATTACCCTGCAATGCCAACAGAAACAAAATCATTCTTCCGCAATTAATTTTTGTTTTGCCAATTTTTCTTGAATGCTGTAGCTGACACACCCCGAGAGGCTGTATGCATGAAAGTTTTACCCCCCTCTTGGACAGAGGTGCGCTGGAGATGGCCTTCAGGATCTTAGCATAAATTTGGAAAAGCAAACCAGATAATTAGTTAGTTTTATCATTAGTTGAGTTTAGTTGAGTTGCCTCTTAATTAAATATTTTACTAAAATTAAGCCTACTTTTACTGTAAAGGGTGTAAACTGAAATGGGCAGCTGTTGACAATGTGGTAAATAGATTGGTTCAGATGAATAAATTGCTGTGTTTTGGTGGATGTCAGTAGCCATCTTCGCACAACAAGTATAGATGTAGACTGGTCTTATTAATAGGCTGCAGCTTATTTAAAATTCTGCTGGTAGAGACTTGAACTTATCCACAGCCATTTCAGCTAAACTATATCTGTTCCCTGTATCTTATAAGAGTGGGACAGTTATTTTTTTCTTCAACTGTACTCGAATAACTAATGCTGCTAACGGTCTAAGCACTCCATGAGAGCTGTTCCAGCAACATATGTAAAAAATATAGTCTATCATAAATTAATTTTTCCGAGGCACATTTTCTCTGGGTTCATACAAAATCAACAACAACACATGAATAAGTCACATTTCAAAAGCAAAAGAGCAGAAAGGAACAAAGGTGATAGAAAACGGCTTACAGGGACCATTGGACATCGCCCCTGTGATCTTTATTGCATTTCACTTCACTCTGAGACACTTGGTCAAAGATCAAACATTTAACACCTTTAGAAAAGATTGCATGGCCCACCACTCCCATACCTCTATATGTTCATTAATTTTTAATACAGTGAGCAGTGATGACACAAAGGAAATATTCATTTGGAGTGTGACGCAGTGTTAGAAGAATTTAGTACCTTTGGCAGTGCAAGGCAGTTTCACTCTATAGTAGCCTAGTCACCTGTTTTAGGATATATGATTGTTTTGGGTGGTCTGAAAACATTCAAGAAATGGCTTGTCTGCCATACCTTCCCTCAAAGTGAGTCAGTCAACCCTGCCTCTGCAACACTGAGTCAGAGGAGCAGGGAGCACACAAATCATTTACACAATTGGAGGTAGAACTACCGGACGGAATAGTAAAGCGCTTCCACTCAGAAGTCTTGTATCTCCTTTGCCCCATAAACTGCACTTATGTTGCCTCATTCATTAACAAGACGGACGAATCTGCAGCCATGCTAGCAGATCTATGAGGCTGCACTCAGGCACAGCAGTGCTTTGAGCTAAATGCTCACAACAGCTTGTTGACTTGCTCACAAGAACAGCACACTGACATTTAGCAGGTTGCATGTTTACCAGTTTCACCACCTGAGTTTATCTTTGGAGCATGCTACTATTTAAGCACAGAGATAAGAGCCTGATACCAATCTCAGTGCCATTGTTTCTCAGCACTTCTCACTTGCAGGTTAAATAATCTTTATAATGTATGAATCAATAATAGCAAATGCTCATTAGGAGCACGACTAGATATACTTCAGTTCTTGTGAATGCTTTGTCAAGATTTAATTTCCAAACTGTAGGATTAAAAGGTGAAAGTCTTTAGATACATTTTCAACTATTTGATGTTTTTTTTAGATGTGGGGTTGAAGGCAAAGGAAATACAAGAATAATTTCAGTCACTGTTCATTCCCCTAATTGTGCACCAATATTTTTCAGGTTTATTCCTTTTTCTATACCACCAGGTTGTGTGCTCATGTTTGTATTTATTACAAAAACACCTGTCTGTTTAGTAATACCCAACAAACTAGACCCATCACATGATGTCAGTTGGCCAGCAGCTTTTTCAGACTTCATATACATTACTTTGTGATTGATGCCTGCAAAAGCAACAGACCATGGCTCACTCTCTGATTGCCTGTTTACAGGGCACTGACACTTTTATAGCCCTCCTAATACCATTACAAAGTATTACTTCAACAGCAAGGCTCTCGCCTTTCCTGAAGAATTAGATACAAAAGGCTGTTTGCTATGATCACTCGAGGCTGCACAGTTGTTAATTTAGTTTTTTGTTAAGGCTTCATGAGTATTTATCTGCATTTTAACTACGGTAACCCTAACCCTAATCACATCAACATGCACAAAGACAGAAGACTATAGGTATCTCAAATATGTGGGAAAGATATATAGGATAATTTCTAAAAACCTTTACAGAGATCATTAAAAATTGCTGTAGTTAATCTTTTAATGTAATTTATTTTAAATTGTTCCATATTTATTTTGCCTCATACAGATAAATGTCCCTCTCTGTCAAAATCAGAATCATTCAGTTTACTAAAGAGAAGAGCAATCATTTTACCATGAAAAATAGTAATGAATGGATTGTTTAATATTTGACCTGCTGGTGGTGCTAGATGAAAAGTCAGAGGATCACCATAGTCGTTAGCATATCACTCTATCTGGTAGTTGTGGAGATATTTCCATCTGGGCCAAAGTGGTGGAACAACTAGCAGACATCATTGCTATCTCCAGAGCCATGCCAGAAGAATGACAAAAAAGCAGTCAGTTGCTAAGACAACACTTCCTTCAGCTGCAGCACAGTAAAAGTGTTCCAGTTTGCGTATCAATAGCTTGGCACCGCAGGGGGCGTTACTGCAGCCCTAATAGCACAGCAACAAGCACGGAACAGAAAACACAGAGATTCCTGTTTGTTCGTTAAATGTCTTCACAGAAACCTAGGAATTAAACAAAAAAAATAACAACCGACAGCCAAATGTTTTGAGCCTTTTAAGAATGACGCATGTTGAGGCAGTCATTTTGCTTCAGTTGCAGGCAGGCACCTCCAGGGCTTGGTTCTGTTGTCGAACAGAGCCATAATATTGTTGGCTCAGGGTCGTTACCCCCTGCTTTGAGGAATAGGCATCTAACGAGCGTCTAATTAAGGCACTGCAGATTTGCGGTCATCTATTTGTTTTTGTTTTTCAGTATAGAAAGACTTGGGATTTGTAACCTTGGCTTTTATGTAATGTACTGTATTATTTTACTAAGTGTTTATGTAACATGATATATATTTCTTGGCAATGAAACCAAAAAGTTTTTTGCTTCGATTGTGTAGGGTGCCTCTCAGTTTTGCATTATTGCCAGTGAAAAGCTGAACCAACCCAGTCTTTGCATCCTCGGCCTTTGTGTTTTTCCTTCAAATAAATCTGTACACGTCCCTCAAAGGTATTCTTTTTTTTTTTTTTTGTCTTTTAGCTGCTTCTTTGATTCCTAAAGGCCTAGACCAGTAACAGAGAGCCGTGATGCCAGATTGTCTACATATATATCCAGTCAACGTGCAGCAGGTAACAGCATCTTTAATGCCTTACATTTTCAGAACATCGTTTTAATAAAAAATATTTGCATATTTAGTCATTTGCGTTATCTTTCAAGCCAATGACAGAACTTTGAAATGAATGTTTTCTAGTGTATCTTGACACAAAGTGTGGGTTGATCATTCCCATTAGATGATTTTAAGTATTGTTGTTGTGTCTCATTATGGGTGTTCTATAGTTTTGAATAATTTTCTACATGTTCACTTCTCCTGTATTTTAAAATATACTGTTGAATTGCTTAATTCAGCATATCAATTTCAGAGTTTTTCCATCAACGGTTTTTCAGAGACTAATTTCAAACATGAATCCATTTTTGAAGTTGTCTTGAATATTATATTATAAATGAATAACATTAAATAAAGAAAAATTTATTTAGTAATTGTTTTCTGTAAAGGAACAAACTAATGTCAGGATCCTAAATTCATTAACTCTTTCATGAGAATTCTAGCGCCAAATGCTTTAAAGTATGTAAATGTTTAGTCATTATAAGACATTAAAGTGCCCCCACACATACACAAACACACACACCCCTTAAATCTTGCGGTCCAGAACATCATTGGTGAAGTAGCTGGATTTGTAAGTTTGTTGAAACATTTATACATACATCTACATCTATTAGAGAAGAACCTAAAGCATCAAAGTAAGGATTAAGAGGTAAGTCGAAGAGGGGGAGAAAAAGCAGTCAGGATTTATTTGCCTTCTAGTCATAAAATGGATGTGAAACCACCCTCCATCGCCACTTGGAAGTTGTTGTCAGCAGGGATGACTCACCCTGACCTGGAGTGTCTAAAAGTTTGATATAAATTGTCTTGTGAAAAGGAACTTTCATAGACTAAATGCCATTTTCTTAAACTAATGTTAATTAAAATAACATACAGGACATGGATTCTGAGAAGTGGCTTTAAGAAAAAATGAAATTACAATAATGGAATAAAATGAAATGCAGGACATCTTTAAATTGTATGTATAACCAGAGTGTGTCAGAATGATGAGATAGATGTAAATTAAATTTGCAAGTTGTCAGTATACATGTAAATAAATGAAAAAATATACAGGATATTTTTGACGTATGGTAAAATAATTTTGTGTATTGTACTCACAGTAAAGAAAATGTAATTTTATAAATGATTGTTTTTATTAAGATTACCAGGTCTACAGAAGGCAATCCACACAGTATGTTAAGTGAGATCATCTAGGTGTAGGCCATGAGCTCTGTATTGTATCTATATCAAATGTATTTACTTATGCAATGTAGGCCACGTATAGGACCATAGGTGTAGTTTTCTTGTGCTGTGGTCCAGGTTACACGCCTCTTTGAATATTTAGACGATGTGCATTGTTCTCTTCCAGTAAAACAAAAGCAGCAGAAGATCTTTTATTTTAAAGAAACTATAAACCGCAACTCAGTCGTGCCTCAAAGCAATGGTTGCATTCTTCCCTAAAATGAAAAGAAGAAAAAGCGAAAGCAAGCGAGAGGAGTGCTGGGGGTGAAATGGAGTAATCACAGCAAAAGTTATGTTAATTCAGCTACAAATTTAAGAAATTTAGATCATATGGCTTAAATATGGGCTCTCAACTATGTTACTTGGGGTCACTGTTATTAAAAATAAAACAACAATCAATAGTTTTAAAGAATTTGTCAAAGTTATGAGAAAAACAGTGATATTTTGAGAATAAAGTCAAGGTGGAATAGGTTGTTTAAAGTCATATGCACATATTTAAGCATTCCCTGACAGTCCTTAGGCTAGTGTAGTCTCCAATTATTTAGATTTTCCACTGGCTGGTAACACTGTCAATCTCTCTGCGTCCACCTCAATTATAGACACGTTAGCTCTGTATGGGACTGTCTCATGACTCTGGGATGCTTCCCACTGCAAAGAAACTGGTCGTGAGATGACTGCCTGGTCATTATTATTTTCAGTTAAATTCCACACCTGCTGAAGAGCAACATGTAGCCCCTTCCCTGAAATAAAATTAGCAGAGCAATAAAGTAATGTACACCAACCAACTGCAGTTTAGGTTTTCTTCACTTGTGTTTTGACTATTTTATTATTTAAATTATGGCATTTCTTTCAAATATTAAGATGTTATTGTTTCAAAATGTGTGTTTTGAACACGAGCAGCTTAAACCTATATGTGCTATTAAAGTAAAGGCCATTAAAATTTAATTCAAACAGATTAATTAAATTGATGCCAATGTGTTTTGCATGTGTATTTAAGTGGTGGCACCAAAGTGTAGGGAAGAATACATGATGCCTACATCTGTGTTGACTCAGCAGAGAAAACATGAAATCAGAAAAGGTTTACGAGTCTTGTTACAATTACTTAATATTATATTAATTTAGCAATTCCAATTGTCACCTGGCTCCTACATTTTGTGTTTTCCTTTAGTGCACAAATTTATGTCGTAAATATCAATGTAAAGACACAACTTTATGCATATTGGCTCCAGGAAATTAACTTTTTTAACAGTCAAAATTTTGAAGCATGGAGTTTGAGTTAAAATGTAATACTGGGCAAAAAGTTTTGCTTATGTGTTTTGAAAGTTGTTTGAATATAAGATGTAAGAATCTGTGATATGGACAGTTTGCCTCTGCAATATTGCACATATAGAGTTCCAGAATTGGACAGAACGTCCACAAAAATGTGACTTTAATATTTTTATTAAAAATGGTTGACCAGGAGTTTCCCTTTCATGCCATCAATCATGTGGAAAGACTCTTTTCTAAATGGTAGATATCCGGTTTTGGAAACGCTCCTTTCTCGTGGTTATTATACCCACACACAGTATGGGAGCAAGTTGTAAAAACAACATTTTCTTCGCTCCGTTGGCTGAGTGTGCATAAATAAACACAAACAGAATCTCTCTGCCCAGACTATCCAAAACTCTGTTTCAAACTGCTCCAAGTTAAGTCCGTGTTTGAATGTGCAGACATGGTGTGATTTGAAAATGAAGGCTAGGAGACTCCGTGTAGGTCTCATATGTTGTTCTAAATGGTCAGGATTAAATTCATTACTACTTTTTGTGCAACCCATCAAAGGAAAAACCTTTATCAATTCAGTGCAGTCAAATGTGATATTTTCTTTGTTAATTCTGCCAAACAAATGATCACATATTTAACTGCTGACTTTTTAATTGTCTTGTATTGTGGTTACAAAAGATCTGAGTGTAGTATGGGTTTTGGAATATTGATTTGATGTTAAAGATCTCCAGATTAAATTACACCATGGGATTTTTTTGTTCTCTTAGCCAACACAGATGTTCCCTGGAAAACTTGACCTACATTCACAGATCTATTGTCTTTTACTGAATTATTTATACATAATCCATTTGTAGCTTGTTAGAGTCAGAAGCAATACAAATGCTGCTCTCTGTTTGGTTGCCTGATGCTGTAATTGCTGCTCTGACTTTATGAATACAGTTTAAAGGTCAACTGCTCCATTCCTGATTCAAATCCTGATTATGGTGCTGATGGCTGTTTTGGATGCAGCTGCAGACACGGAGGCGTCACACTCAAATGCACTGTCTCTACATTTCTCAACACTTTCCAGAAAATGTCAGTTTTCTTTACTCTTTCACGTTGCCCCATTCCAGTTTCTTGTTAGAGTGCTTACATGATGCATGAACAAAAAAAATACAGACATGAGATCTGCAACACAAAGCTGTATTTTTCTCCTACTGAAGTAATGTTAAAGTAAGTGAAATATGCACACAAAGAAACTGAATCCTGGGTAGTACTGTTTATAATTTTGCCATCTTGCCATAGCAATTAAATTTAGGCTCTATGGAAAAGCGAGGTAATAATGACTTTGATTTTAAGCTTGCTCAAAGATGACTGCTGTTTATTTCACATTACATTATAAAATATATTTTAATTACATTTTCAGATGAATCAGCATCCAGTTTAAAGGGAGAGATAAAATATGACTATTATGAATGTTTACTACGATATCAGCTTGAACTGCGAACAAATTTGCAAAAATATCATGATGCAGTGAAAAGAATTCCTTTTGTCTTGTTTCTATATAACATTGGGTGAAGAACTTGCTACTAAATGGGGCTACTGAAAATGTTTATGTGCAGTTTAAACAATCTCTACTGCTGCAGAATGTTTCTGAATGCTGTTTCAGATGCATGTTGTGTAAGATAGTTTTAGCAGCATTACAGCAAAGAGCAGCACTGAAAGCAACTTCGTGGTACTGCAGCAGTTCCTAATTCATTTAAAACAGTGATACTCATTTAGCAGCCTGCGGGTCACATCTGGCTTGAGCTTAAAACTGCCCACCCAATCAATTTCCCAGCTTTAAGAGCGAGTGTCCTCCAGTCGATGCAATCTGTAGTTTTAGGAACGTCATTTAATTGCGTTTTTTTTGCAGTAAGGTGGGTGGCTAAACATTAAAATGCTACTAATACACTGTATGTCTCTACCAGCTCTGGGAACAGATGTCCCCAGATTCTTTGACAAATTCAGCCAATCTAAATGGTCTTTTTGTGTTTACGCAGACCTGAAGCAAGGCTATGAGAAAATATTTCTACTTCAGGACATTTCCAAGATTCTGCAACAGTCAAAGCAGGCTTAAGAGAAGTCAGGGAAGTGGTTTTATTGATCAGCAGTATTCATTGTAAAAAAAAAATTAGATGATTTATTAATACATTTTATCTCCTAACTGACTAAAAGTTCCATTTACGATGTGTGGCTGTGTTACACAGCCAGCTGAATGTTTAAACTTGATGTACTTTGATACAAACAGCAAGCATTCTCTATTCAGTGGTTAAAATAAATGTGTGCAGCTCTATAGGATTTTTTTTTCCGCTGCAGAAATGCTGAAAGTATTACATTAGATTAGTTTGGTTATAGCACACCTGGCCATTGGTCAGTTTTGCTACCACAAAATGATGCAAAGAGCTAAGAACTATTTAAATAAATACATATGAAACATTGATTTGATTTATGTAAAAAGAAAAGGGTGCAAACATTGAAAATTATAACATGCTCCCCATGAAAACAGTGAACGTTGCTTTTCTTCGTTAGTGATTAATTCCAGCACTTTTCCTGGAATGGTATATTTAATGCTTGTGAGAAATACTGTGGAGATTCAATGAAGAATGTAAACATTTGATGTATTTTACAATATTAATCATTAGTAGTACTTTTTCGAACCCAGTACCAATGATTAGATTTTGTTCCTGTCATTCTTGCTATATTTTGCGAAATTCTATGTGACTTTGTTAACATTAGAAATGAATTTGTTTTTTGTTTATTATCAAATATTAGTCAACAGGTTACAACCATATAGGATGGCTCGATGTTGCACATTAATTTGTACCCTGTATTTTAGTTTGGGAATTATCACCATATAACTACATGTAAAACCCTCTCACGCATTTAATATCTTACCGATGCGGATTATTTTACAACCCTTTTAATCGTTAATTGTGCAATTAAATAGAAAATTAATTAAAGCTCTGAAAGGCCGATGCTCTTTTCTGGTGATACAGTAGCACAAGTCAGGGTCCGAAGTTTTGGAGTTTTGTTGGATTCTCCATAAAATCCCACGCAGGAAGAAAAAGTGAGAGAATGTGGTTTTTCATCGCCCTATTACTGCTCTGAATATGTTAATAAAAGAGCTGGCTTGTATTTAAGTCTTCTTTATAGAATAATTCACAGAGAAAAAACACGCACAGCTTTTTAAAAATCACCACTTTAAACAAGAAAACACGGAACAGTCAGCACGAAGTTTGAAAATCAGTATTTCGCAGCATAATCAGAGAAATGAAATAGAAATCGGGATCTTATCTGAAGTAAACGTCTATAAGTGTATCTTTTTGCATCCATGCAGGGTTTTTTTTAACGACTCAAGATTCATATGAATATTAATAATAAATGAATATTAATAATTCAGAGGCTAGTCCAGTCGCAGTTTGACATTCTTTTTCCGCCGGTAAACAACCCATGACAAAGGCATGTTTTGCTCGCCCTAGAACATAATAAAATAAAATCAAACTGATTAAATTTGAATTAGAATCCAATGCTTTGCTGCTACATTCAGGCCCTGTTCGTGGAGCCGCAGACAGCCTTTGTCATGTCATTCAGGTGAGATCAATAAGATTGGCGGCTTTGCGCAGTGCTGATGCAGAGCATCACTCTCATTATTTAAAGATAACAGGAATGCAGTCCACGCTCAGTCTGCTTAAAATAGATGAATGTTTGGCCATTTGTCCGTGACTGAATCTGCCCTGGACAGGATGATAAGAGGACTCTTAGCTTTTGTTTCGCTCCTATTTTTGGCTGGCAGGTTAAATGGGAGTCTCGGTTATTTTTCAATAGGATCGGATTTGAGGCTGCTTATGCAAACGGCTACTGTTTTTGTTTTACGAGCGAGGTGAGAGAGGTGAGGGGTGTCTTCTCCTCAGCACACCCAGCTCCGGCTGAGCTCAGTGACTTTGAACTTGAACTTCGTCTTGCTCATCTTCATAATGTGTGCAAGTCAAGCTGCACTAATTTTAGTCTATGGTTCAGTGTGTCTTGTTGGCCCATCAATCCATCTCCCTCCATTAGGCCATGCGCAGAAACTAAATCCAGACCAGAATGAACTGTGATTCACCAGACAGCAGGCGACAGTAACTTCACCATAATTCCACTTTGGTTTTGCAATCTGTCTTTAATTTAACTCGAGCTGAGCTAAATGAGACAAATGGAAAATCAGAAATACGGACGACTTGATGTTCACTCCTGAACAAAACTCTAAACTCAGTCTTTAGTGAAAGCAGTCGTGTTTGTATCAGATGTTCAATACTTGCGCAAGAGAGCAATGTCACTTGACCAGTAGTCACCTGACTCAAAATCCTAATGCAGGAAATATGAAGTCTCAAATATGACTTGTCTTTGACCACAATTATTTATTTTATCATGAGGAGTATGTATAAATGTCTATTGTTAACGCATTTAATACGTTTCTATTCTCATCTCAGTTAATTTCATCATATGTATTATTAGGCATACACTGTTTGCTGTATCTAGTTCACAAACACATTCTGCTAATGAAACACTGCCAGATAAAGGAACGAATGGGTGTATCTGAGGTGAACAGTTGGCAAATGTTTGCACATGCACGATCGAAAAGTATTACGGTTTAATTACCCTATTTTACCTCGAGCGCGTGATGCAGAGTATATGAGCCAATAGCTGAGTAATGTTTGATTGCAGGTAGAATCACCTCACTGGAGCCACTTCAAGCTCTTTATTATTATGTAGAATAACCTTGCAAAGTACAGTATCATGTGAACGCATTTGTAGCGGTAGTTTATTTTGCGACTTGATAACAAAGGGGAAAAAGCTCTAATATTACTTTTTGGTCGCCTTGTTCTGTGCGAAATCACATTTTCTCAGTCAGAATTAGATCTGCGTTCAGTGGTTTCATCGTCAATTTCCAAAATTAGAAGAAGAAAAAAACCTCATTGATGCTAAATATTGTATCTTTTAAATGCCACCTCCAAATGTCCTGCTTTGGTGGCTCAGGTGCAGCGAGGTCCCGTAGCCACGTCCCTCTGCTCGATTGGACTGAAAGTCACATTTCACAAAATTCATATAGTCACTCTAATGCTGATGCGCCTGCTTTGTCAACAGTCAAAGCATTTAGGTGTAAAATATCAGTGCGCCGGTGTGTATAAACAGTTTGGATCAACACATTAGGTACCTTTTACTTAAGCACTGTTGATAAACTTCAGGGCAGAATAATCTAACGGTTCCTCATATCACAACGAGTTAACCAGCAACAAGCAGGTGCAGACATCTTTTTACGCTCCGCAGCTCCTCCAAACCAACAACCTATGTTGACTTTAGACTCCTCAGACTCCTGCTACTGCAGGAGGAAGTTCTTAAAATCGCTTTCGGTTTTTATTTTGGGGTCTTTAAGCAAAGTGGGCTTCACAGCGTGGGATACATTTAAAAAAACAAAACAAACATAAGCTTCTATAAAACTAAAGTTCGCTTTTAATTTTACATCCTCTATAGGAAAACACATTCTATGTCGTGTTTTTGTTGATAAAGTAATAGAGTTTGTATTATAGTTTATTCCATACGTCTAAACTTTGTGTAAAATAAATGTCGCTTAAATGCGCCACAGGAAGTAAATGAAATGGCAAAGCACATCAAGAAAGACATAAAAATAAATAGATATTGTAACTGTATTTATAAACACGCCTGCAAGATGATTTCATAAATACGTACAGAACTGACCTAATTTTAGTCGTTATATGGAGACTCTGCAAATGATTGAAATGATATTCAGTGTTGGAGCTAAATGCAAATATGCCTTTCATGCAAGATAAAAATCTGATATATTAATTTTTGAACATTTGGACAATTATTCGCACCCAGAAAAAGCTTTTGTTAACAGTACAGCAGAAGAGTTTCTCAGCAGTTGATATAACTGCGCGTTAAGCTCACAAACATTCATAGCGCGTGTCCGCAGCATTTTGACACATTTTCTATCTGAACCTTCCGGAAGCTGCAGCCGGTACAGGTTGCAATGCGCAGTAAGTGGCGTGGAGATATTAGCCTGTAATGCAACTTCAAGAATGAGCAGTGTAGCCTTGAAGAAGATTATGTGGTTTAGATTAACATTTCCAGAGGTTTTAGTTTGCTCCCAGCTTGAAGCTACACATTAAAAATGATATGACCTTCCAAAATTAAAATATTGTCAAAGTGACCCTTTCCAAACAAATGCGAACTTATAATCAGATTTGAAATATACATGTTAAGCCTATATGAACTTTCTGTTTTTTTTCCCCACCTATTTCTAGAATAATTCCTCATCACTTGTTTCACAAAAGTTTCTATTTTGGAAAACACATTGAAGAATAAAACATTTTAAAATGCACCTGTACATGTTTGATCCGTTTTGGTCTATCCTATGCATCATCTGAAATATCTACCCAGAGAGTTTAAAGCGCGGTATTGTGTGAGAGAAGGAGTGAGATGATTAATGATGAGCGTGTGTGTCTTTTGTATTGCTGTCTGGACGGATGGAGCGACCGCCTCTCTTAACTTGAACTTGGACTTCCGACGAGACGCGTCAAACTGGATTTATTTAGTCTGCTTTCTCACCGCTTTACTGAGCACACTGCGGCAGGAAAATTAACAACTCACTCCTGCAGGACATATTGTAGATATTGGTAAATTAAAGGCACTGATCACATCTTTTAATTTCTTTTAGAAAGGCTAATTTTTTTAATAAATCATCATCACATACAGGTTGGAGCAGGCTTAGGCCCGCAACATTTGTACGTTATTACTCAGTAACATGTTGTTAATAGGGCTAAAAGTAAATATATTTATGACAAACATTTTTGTCAAAGTTAAATCCAAAACACGTTTTCTATAACAAGCGCTCCCTTGGTGACTGTGCGTTACAGATACTTATTATCTCAAGGCGCTGCGCATTTCCTTTGTCCATATCAGGATTCTGTATATAGTTTGTTGTCTAGTTGTAGACTCTTGTTCTCCACATATTATAATTAACAGAGAATGAAAACACTCAGTTTTGTATAGCCATTTTTGTGATCATGTTTATGTCGTCTATTTTTTACACTGTTCGACAATTTCCAAATTTTTGAGGCTTATGTGCTCTACAATACAGTCCATGTTGTATTCCTATTTCTAATTTAATTGCACTTTAAGAGCCTGTCTCTAAATTCTGAAAATACACTTTGTTTTGTATAAATGACGCGCAAGAAAGTCTTCCTCTTAAATTTAGTAAAATCTTGTCAGCACTGAGTAGTGACACGCTGACATTTTAATAACAATATGATAAGTACAGTGCATAAAAAGGTTGTAAAGCCTGTGTTGTATTTAGTAAATCCACTGTGGCCTGGCTGTAGCGGCGGTCTGCCAGCCTGCCCTCTGTCCTCTGGGCGCGGCTCCGCCTGGCCTGCTTTATTTTGCGGTTACGCCACAGCCATCCTCTGCTAGTCTACCTGCTCTAGATGAGGTTAAACGAGTCAAAGCCGAGGTAAATTAGCCCTAAACTGTAGTCAACGTCTTTTTCAC
Source organism: Hypoplectrus providencianus (assembly GCA_028566105.1). Lineage (NCBI taxonomy): Eukaryota > Metazoa > Chordata > Actinopteri > Perciformes > Serranidae > Hypoplectrus > Hypoplectrus providencianus. The sequence goes on from JAOWBC010001714.1 coordinate 13,447,736, forward strand.
ACATGGCTTCCCAACTTCTTACAACAAATATATATAGACCCCTAACCTATATTAGTAGTAAATAAAAAGAAGGATTTACCTCGTAGTGATTTTCATACAGAAACCATCCACCTATATTAATAGAATTTAGAGAAAACCCTAACATCTGACTGTAGAGGTTTCCTTTGATAAATTAGCTGGACTGTGCATCTGTTAACTGCGATCAGATTAGGAAGAGTGTGTCCCATGTAAAGGAAGGTGTTGGTGTTAGGGGAACACCACCCACTCCTCTGTATGGCCTAAACTCGACACTTTTGTGTCCTCTATTCACTGTATGTCGTTTCACGAATACTTAAGCTAATTCTGCTTTGCTTGGCAAACCTGGCTTCCTCCCAGTGACACCAGCCTATAGTAGTGTAATAGATCCATTTTTTGAAAACTTGAAGGCTCACGCGCTGCAGTTCGTGTTGAATAGTTGTGCAAAATGCTGCACGACGGTGTCGGACCTGTATTTTAAAATGTGTTCATGCATATGCAGCATTGTCCCGTGAGAAAAGTGACAAATAGGAATGTGTGAATCTTGGTGCAAGCTGAAACAGGAAACTAAATGCCCCGTAGTGATGTGTTTACGGCTGTGTATAACTGTCCCCATCTTATTATGTATTCATTTCATTCTGTTTGTCACGCAGCAGCACTGCACTGCCCTAGTTATAGATTTTTGACCACGTTTAAGTTTTTTCCTTCTTCCTTTTTTTTTTTTTTTTTTTTACAAAATCACGCGCCTTCCCATGCCCTGACTGCTGGCATAGATGTGCAGTGGTCTTGGCTTATGCGATTATGAACATTTTTGATCGTAAATTAAAGCCAGACTGAATGGGAAAACACCAGATTGAGATGCTGTTTTAGTTTTGTAGGAATGTTTTCATGACAGTGGACTGCTCTGCTCTCCATCCTGCCTGCTGAACAACAGCCCACTTTCTTTCTTTCACACACACGCACACACACACACACAAACACGCACACACACACACACCGACAACATAAGGCGATATGAGTTACTTAAAGGAAGCAAACATTGATCATTTCGAAGGGGAAAATGTTAACTTATCACAAACCTTAATGCAAAATACATGTAACGCGCCAGAGCAGGAGCTTATGAGTCACACGAAACTTCCAAATCAGCACCATTCTTGATTTACTGTGAGGTTTATGTGCGCGCTAGAGTCAGATTTTTGTCCATTCAATTAGTTCAGACACTTAATGCCTCCAAACTTTATGCCATGGAGTTTGACTTGTTCATTTACTAAAATCTTTGAAATCTCATTTTGAAAGTGTGCTTTGGCTATACTGACCTTTATCCTACCATAGTGTGCGAATCTATTTGGTCATTTTAGTCAACGTAATTCAGTGTTCAGTGAATGACCCACTTGGTTTAGTTTGATTATTAAAGTGGTTTTATCTCAAAGCTAAGCCTGAAGCTGGCTGGAAACTCGTAAACATACACGCAACCTGATTTCAGCATGCATGGCGCAGACTCTACCTGCAAGCTGTCAACACATTCTTGGATCGCTACATCGCCTCTTCTAAGACTCTTTATGCTCAAGGATTTGCATCATTTTCAAGACTGGTGAGATCATGTTTGGCAACTAACAGTTTTGCTTTTATTGGCATTTATCTGCGTCTAACCCACTGATGCATATATGAAAGACACGGAGTCATTCAGACGGAGGGGCAGCAATGCAACACTGAGCAAAATGCAAGTTTCTCTTAAATTAAGGCAAAAAAAAAAAAAAATGACTGTGGTGATTTTTTTCCGTTGGAGTCTTTGAAGTTGTTGAATAAGAAATGTATGTTAGGATTTACACACGTGGATGATTGAGAAGGCTGTATCATTGTACTGCAGGGTCAAAATACGTAAATAAGGACATATTGTTCGTACTTGAGATCCATTGGCTCAGTCATGTGTACATGTAGTCAGTTCCTGAGAGCGGAAGCCGCAGGTAGGCAGCATTTGTATGGGGATGGATGCACTCCCCTCCCCCACAAACCTCCGCATCAGACGGGCTCTCTCTCCGTCTGACAGGGCCTGTCTGGAAAGACATGATGTCTGGTTGTCGAGATATTTACAGCAGCGCATCATGGCCGCTTGTCAAGATATTGATAGTCGTTTCAATTAACAGTTCCTGGGAAAAAATAGTGAAACTGCAGCGTGCCCATGCTGGCAGATTGATTTACGCTTTTTAGGAAAAATATTTTCGAATAAAAAGTGTAAAACTATTTATAGAAAAAGCATTTATGTTTAGTTATTTCCAACACAGACAGTGTGCTGAGTTCTAATAAGAAGCCAACACCTTTGAGTTGTAGCATTCAGATGCACTGAAACTGATGCTGCAGCAGTTTACACTCATCCCAGACGTTTTGCTCTGCGGTGACGCATTCTGTTGTTGCAGTGACACATGGTCACACTTGAAGCATTTTACCTCGCAGGTCTGGGATTTGACTACATTTGGTGAATTAGATTAAATAATACTGTGAGACAAATTATTTGTGTGTATTTGTATTCACTAGCTGTAAGTTACGTCCATGGTAACTTACAGCTAGTCGAGTTGTCGGAGTTGTAACACATACTGTGGTGAATTTATTAAACTTCATACCCAAGTAATTTATCCCATTTAATTTTGATGTTTATATCCTTATTTAGGATTTACAAATGCAGCTTACGACGCAATATCACACGAATATAATAGCACCTTTTCCACGAGAATTGATAGATGTATTATCGAGAAAATAACAACTTTCATGTGAGTTTGTTGTTTCATATTATTTGTAATTATAACGAAGCTAAGGTAATAACATGAAATATAAAGATGCACTGCAATGTGAACCTGAACATGCGCAAACTTGAAAAAAGTCATTTTCGTCCGTTAAGAATGCACCTGTGTCTACAACCTGTCCACTGCTGAGCACGGAGTATAAACACAAAGCTGTGATATGTTTTGTAATTAATTTGAAATGAATTTTGGTGCAGGGTGTATATTAGAACCTCGCTGGAGTTTAGTAGGGTGTTTGTATTTTAAAGTTGGCCCGCTGGTTTCTCAGTGCTCTGACATTTTGCTGTTGTGGAAATGCGCCAGATGCTTAAATATTTAATATTAGCCTAATCATTTATTTGCTGGCAGCATAAAAGCAACTTTAACTGTATGATAATACTGTGGGTTGTTTCAAAGGTTTCAGAGAAAATAATAATTTATTCTTGTTATTGTGATGTCCATATATTTGAGATTTAACTGTATAAAAATCTTTTTTTCCCCCCTTTTTCCTAAAACCTGTATTACGACATTACAAATCCATAATTTCAGGTTCCTTTTAGGAGGAAACCAGAGAAAGATTTGGAGTCTGATTTATGATTATTGCAACATAATGAGTAACATGATAAAATCATAGTATTTTTTTTTTCTAAATGTAGCAACTTCAGCTATTCTCTCTATCTCTGAGACTAGGCAGCCTCTCTGACCAGCGCAGCATCCGCGGATCACACAAACGAAACTCTAACTAGTTTGTCTGCAAGCATTTTTGAATAATGTGGCAGTTAGGGTGAGTGTAAACCAAATGCACTGAACTAAAAAATAACATACTTTCATTCATGAAGTGAAAAAAGACGTGATCTCCTGAAGTCTGAGTTTTCATGGAAAAAGTGAGTGTGGAAGCAGCGGGTTTCCTGCAGCGTTAAAGCTGTCAAATTCCTGATCCTTGAAAAAACAAAACACAAGGGATTATTTGGAGTTCTCTCTCTTCACACACAGCAGATATTTTAGAGTTAGGGTCTCTAAATAACAGCTACTTTACATGTATACTCTAGTGTGAAGTTCATTCTTGTCTGTCTAGACTCTGATTACGACCCTGTTTGTCTGCGTTTTTTTACCTTGACCTTGGACTTCCGTGCAGCTGCCGTTTGGATGAGCCCTTCGTAGTTGTAATTTCCTTGAGACAAAAGAACTATAGTCTCTGTCCGAGGAAGGACAGGGGACTAGCTTCCTTAGTAAATGTGTCCTTATTATTCCCAGGGCAACTAAGCAGTGCAAAAATGTTGATAAACTAGACACCCTTCGTAGGGCAGCTTGTAGCCTGCTTTATGAGTGACTCATGGGATAGGCATCACAAAAAGTCTCCTTTATTGACACTTTGTGGGCCAATCCCATCGGTAATATTACAAACTTAAACGTTTTGGAAATATTAACCCAGAAGTAATTTTAAACAAGAGGGAAGGAAAAGAGGATTTTCGCTTGTTTTCATTAGAGGGGCCTGCTGACGAGGTAAACTAAAATGACTTTTTGTATTTGAAAGAAAGCTTTAGGCAGTGGGCACTTATTCAAATCTGAGGGGATGCGTGTAAAATATTGGCAGAGGAGTTCCTGTGGGAAAAAAGGTCCTCATTTCTACCGTGGTGTCTAATTGAATAAGATCTGTGCACGGTGCAGCTGAAAGCGGCCCCTTGTTCTTCTCTTCACCTCGGAGCGCCAGCATCAACTTGTATGTTATGAATGAAAAGCTTAGTGAAACAGAAACATCACATGAAACCGTTTAATGGTCATTTTAGTGGTCACGTTATCGCTGAAAAGTGTCTTCGAGAATATATCATACATTGCAATGGTCGTTATGTCTAAACTAAAGGAGGCTATCATTCATTTCAGGCGATTACTGTAATCATATCCTGGAATGAGAGATGCGTTATGCAGTGAAAGGCAATTTGCAATGACGGTATCTTACCTGGAATTAGCTCTACCTCGTCCTGTGTGCAGAGGTGCTACCACACTCATTCAACACATTCGACTTTGCCAATACTTATTCTGGTTCTAGCACACGCACACACACACGCCACACACACACACCGCATACCAAATTGATGTCTTTTTTTCCTCTCCCAAAAAACAAAACAAAAAATCTGACTGAATAATGAAATTAAACTTGTTCTAGACGTTACAGTTTACCATATTTAGTCTCCACAATATCAACTGCTGAAGGTCTAAATTATCAGTAAATATCATAGTTATGTCCTGCTGGAACAGTAATAGTCCACAGCCTGCACAGAATGGGATCTGAGCATGTTAATAGGTGACCCAGTGGCAGATGTATACGGGTTTAAAGGAAATGCGTCCTTCAGAAAAGGAGTGTTGATAAGATTGGACGGAGACAGATTTGCCTTTATAGAAGTGTTTATTAATACGTAATATATATATTTTATATATAATAGAAAATGATTTCATCATGAATCCCTGGTCACTAGTCAATTAAACGTCTATTATTAGGCACATTTAATTATCAAACTAAACCTCAGCCGGATTATATAGTTTTCACATAATGTACAGCAAAGTTTACGCACTAATGTAAAGCGCTTTTTTTTTTTTTTTTTTTTTTTAAGTCGGTGATTAAATTAGAAATATCTGTATTTTGTTTTCCGTGTATCAACTGTGACATGAATCATATGCATTCATATTCTCTGGCAGCTTTCAGAGTCGGCTAAATTTCACAGGTTGTTTTCGTTTGCCCCAATCTTGAAAGTATCCAAACTCCCCTTTAAGGGTGTGGGTCTCTGTGATTTAAACCAATGATATGACTCGGTATTCCGCAGGAAAAAACTGTGACATGTGAGGCAGTGGGTCTTTAAAGGGCTGCTCTGCCCCAACTCACAAGCCCAATCTCGTAGGACTTGTTAGCGTATCACGTGCCAGATTCTTAATGAAGTGGACACACGAGGGTCTCGTGTGCGCATGCGCTTGGTGTAAAATGTAGTTGGAAATGAGGTGTCCGTCTTGGAGTAGTCGACTTTTAAAAAGCATCGGCAGCCCCTGATATGACGACTTCGCTGGTTCTGCATCCACGCTGGGCGGACACCTTGATGTACGTTTATGAAAAAAGCCCGAATGAAAACAACCAGAATAAAAGCCAAACAATGGAGGGACTGAGCAGTAATTGCCCTGCGACCCACTGCAGGGACCTGATGTCGCACCCCGCGCTGGGACGGCATTCTGGCACCATAGCGACCCACCAGGGCTCCGTCTACTCGGATATTTCCTCTCCAGACACCGGCCGACAGTGTCCCGCTCCTCAAACGTCATCCAGCGCATCTTTGAGCTACGGTTATCCCTTTGGAAACCCATATTACGGCTGTAGATTATCCCATTCGCACAACGTGAACTTGCAGCAGAAGCCCTGCTCGTACCATCCTGCAGAGAAATATGCCGAGCCCAGCACAGCGCTGCCCACGGAAGAACTGTCTACCAGGGCGAAAGAGTTTGCCTTCTACCCGAGTTTCGCAAGCTCATATCAGGCTGTCCCAGGATATCTCGACGTGTCGGTGGTGCCTAGTATCAGTGCCCATCCCGAACCGAGGCACGACGCCTTGATCCCCATGGAGGGCTACCAGCACTGGGCTCTCTCCAATGGCTGGGATGGGCAGGTGTACTGCTCCAAAGAGCAAACGCAGTCAACCCATCTTTGGAAATCACCTTTTCCAGGTATGCAAAAATGTTTTTATTTTGTTTGTTTGTTAGTTAGTTTTTTTGTAAGTCTTCTCCAGGCTGTAATTCATTATTTAGTTCAGCTGTGTGTAGGGTTTAATACATGTGTCATCACATTAAGAAAGCTATTTTATAGTCAGATATTTTTACCCTGCTGAGATATTATAGGTTGCTCTGAATTTTATTGTTTATGTGTCAATATCAACTTACAAAGAAGTCCAAGGAAACTAAATGTGCAAAATGAACATCCAACTGTCAAACCTTATGTCAGTTATTATATGTGTCTCATGGACTCTGTTACTAAAGGCAGTATTATTATTCACTTTGACCTGAACCATTTACATCATAATTTTCTTAGAAGTATGCATAAAATCAGAAATGTGTATTGAAGATTTTTAGATGTTTGGCCCTTTAATGGTTAATATAAATTCAGAAGCGCAACTTTGCTTTGGACAGTTTGCAGTTTTTTGTGAGGAAGTCATATGATGAATCTAGTTTCAGTCACGTAAAAGACGAGGTAACATCAGTGCATACCTTTGCCCCCTTGTTTGACAATATAGTGACTAAGCTAGCCTACTGTGTTTGGATGGTGCCAATAAATCTCAGCGCCCTGCGATGGGTCCATCGCTCCCTGCATAGATCAGGATTCACCTCGACAACAATTGCATACAGACTTTTGCACAATGTTGCACAAATAGTTGAAAGCCACTGAGCAGTTCACATTATGTAATTCAGGGTTTCCTTTTTACTTGACTCACTGTCGTATATGTAAGATATCTGATAATGGCCACACGGGCCCGGTCAGTATGCAGTTTACAGAGTGTTTACTACACCATTTCTTTTACCACAAGGCTTTATTATCTGTGTGAAGTCTCTGGCTATTTTAATTTCAGATAAGAAAGTTATCAGACCTCGACTGGACTTCTCACTCGACATTTGCCCCCTATTTGAAAATACACAAGAGCAAGCCACGCAAGCATGGGCACGCAGTCAAGTGCGCGCACACATGCACAAAAACACAGGAGCGCGCTGTCCATGTCTTTCGTCTCGCTTCAGACATACCATATACACACACACACACACACACACACACACTCGCTCTCTATCTCTCTCTCTCACTCACACACACATACACACACACACACACACTGGCATGTAACAAAAACACCAAACTGCTGTTTTTAAAATTAAAAACAGTGGACTCCACTCAGAAATACTAAATTTACGCATAACAGAATATTTATTTATAAAAGGAATATCATGAAGATCATGTTTGAATGTCAGTTTGCTTAAAGAAAGAGCCACCATCATGTCATATTTACACCAGCTGTGGATAACTATCCACAACCCCTAAGTGCAAAATTACACGGGGGTAAAAAACAAAAACAAAAAAACTCCATGTCTCACAGCTTGCCACCATTTCTCAAGGTATTGCCATACTTGTCCTGTCATGTTTCTCATTGGCTGTCTTGCACCGAGCTCAAGCCTTGGCGAAAATGTGTCATCCCAGAATTATACTTACCTGAAGAAATAAAGCACCCACTGCAAGAAGCTTTGGGAGCTTTTGAAAAGAGCACAGTGGAGTGAAAGTGTTTAATTTATTTATTTATTTTTTTGTGAGATTACAGGCAGAGTTTGAACAGGAGAGTTTTACTTAAATTAAGTGATGCACTTGCGACTTTGTATTTATTTAAAGTTAGAGTTGAGTTAAAGTTTTTGATACTCCAATCTATTGTGTGATATTTATTTTTTGGCCAGGCACTGGCCGGCGTATTACACCCACATTGACACCTACTGCAGTTTATACACAGTCGTACCTCGAGGTTCAATTTAACATATATACGAGGGATTTATCCAAGATACAGTTAACAAGGTTTGTTGTGTAGTTTAGTAGATAGTAAACACAAGATTAAGTATCGACACAGCCTCAGGAAGAACATTGATCACTTGCCATGGACAAACAATGGACAATTGTAGTGGCTGTATCTTGATGATTCATTTACAGAGACAAAGGATGGCCTCACACCGCCACACTATACATTACTGACTGTTGCACGATTATATAATTGTGTTCTTACATGTCAGGTGCAGTACACCTGAGATCCTGACTGCGACAAAATTTCAGTAATCCCCCCGCCCCACCCCCACCACACACACACATACACACACAAACAGAGATGATCAGATATAAAGCGAAGACTCAACATCGAAAATTATTTTTAAACCATGATTATTTTCTCTCATGTTAAATCGCCACCTAATTCTGAACAGTGCTCACTTTGTTTCAGAAATAGACCCGTCTTTTCCACTGCAATTAGTGCTGATTTAGTGAATTGAAGCATTGCGGCGTTTTTGCGCATAATCTAATATTTTCCTTGCGTTTTTCTTCCTGCAGATGTTGTGCCATTGCAGCCTGAGGTCAGCAGCTACCGCCGCGGGCGTAAAAAACGTGTTCCTTACACCAAGATCCAGCTGAAGGAGCTGGAGAAAGAGTATGCAGCCAGCAAGTTCATCACCAAAGACAAGAGAAGGCGCATCTCGGCCGCCACCAACCTCTCAGAGCGTCAAGTTACCATCTGGTTCCAAAACCGGCGAGTCAAGGAGAAGAAATTTGTCAGTAAATCCAAGAGCAATCACATGCACACCACTTGATAAGATCAGCGACCATGCCTTCCAACTCATCATGCCATATATTTACCTCTTGCATCACAAATCGTGGCTGAAGAACATTTTGGGAGAGTGGATTTTCTTTTTTTTAATTTAACTTCCAACCTCTCCATCGACCATGCCACCACGTCCCCTGTTTTCAAGTTAATGCTGAGATTATGCTCTAAAAACTGTGAAAATATTGAAATTTCACTTCACATTTGTTTTATATGAATGTACATATATAAATATATAATATTTAAAACGATATCTGTATTTCAAAGACAAGTATTGCGTGTTTTCTTCCTTTTATTTTCTGTTCAAACCAAATCTCGAAAGGACTGATGACATTTCTAAGACGTCCAGCGAGCAGAGGACTGATGTCATTTAAGGAGAAGATAATCGCCACATGGACATAATTTGTGGCGTATTGACACGTTGAACTTGAGACTCATTCAACAAAAAGCTCACAATGGGGAGTTTCGAGAGAAAGAATGATTTTCTTTATTAAATATTCCTTCTGAATTTCAAAAGCTATGTTCCTCTGTGTTCTCTTAAACTGGGGTGAAACAAAGGCTCCTATGTTGTTAATCTGTATAGTGCAATGCATTTTTATTTAATTCATATTATCTAGTATGGCGGAACTGTAAACTGGAATATCCCAAGACCTGTATGTTTTCCTTTGTCAGTGAAGGATTCTGTCATGCAACTGGAATGATTGTAAACCATTAAAAGTCAGTGAGTATTACACATAAATGCACAATGGTTTTATTTTGTTTTTGTCTTTGTTAGTGTAGCATTGCAGCTGATCACGCGCCTTGTACGAAGCCTGTAATTTCTACTTTCGTGCAGTATGTGAACTGTATTGTGGTGTTGAATTACGTCCTGGTAACGTGTTTCATAAATAAATGATGATTATGAAAATGCTTAAATATTCAAGTCAATCAACCATACTTGCAGCATTTCCTTTCGTTTCAAGTTACAGTGGTGTCATTAAGCAGCAGAGAGCTCTAACCGCTTCACGTTCAGTCTATAGCAGCAGCGGATGAGAAGTGAGGATTTTATGTTGCAAAGTGCTTGATTAAGACTTATTGGGCTTCCTGGAGTCTTGATAATGGCAATAAGAGATGATGCAGTGATTACGCATGACTGGTGAGCAGCAAGGCGCCTTTTCTTTCACTGAAAGATACAAAATTAATCTTTAGACCATTTTCCTTTCAGGCCAGAAATATAATACTACGAATCTTATCTTTCGGATGGCTCAGTTTGGAGAAACAGACGGCGCCTGATAGAAACTCACGCCCTGTGTGCCCAAATCTACCCCGCCCTGCCCTCCAACTCCAACCGCATTTTTAATCAAAGTGAATGCCAAAAATGGTTTACCTGTTACTTGGCAGATGTTCAATTTCAGAGTCATCGCAGATACCCCGAAAGGCAATTAAAGGCGATTTATGCCTCAGATTTCACAGAAACATTCACTGGATGACCACAGAATATAATTTTCAGACCTTTTCATCTTCCGCAGGTACAAATTACTTATTGTTGCTGTAATAGGAGCATTATTATCCGCACCCTTTTTCTTCCCTTTCACCATGCAGTTTATTCAAGCCCCCCGCACGCTATATTTTGCTGATTGTGCATTTTGTGAGACAATAAGAATCCATGCGCAAATGATAATAATGAATGTGCTTGCCTAAACGTACTTTTACTTTGTTATAGTTGTGTGTTGCACAGCGCGTATTTGTATTTAGCCAGGCCTTCTGTAATCCCCTGTCCCAGTGAGTAGAAAAAAACAGGTGAGTTTAGCAATGAACTTGAGGAAGCATCTGATTCTGCAGCCTATATGAACGCATTACTTTGTTTTCCAAACACGCATTCATAGGAAGAATAGGAATATGTGCGCTCACCCAGTCTAAGCGCCAAAGTAACTTTGGAGCTGCATTACAGATCAGTTATCTGTAGTTTTGTTTAGAAATTATGTATTTTTTAAAATATTTTTGCATTGTTATATTTTTTTTTGTAATGCGGCCAGTGTTTCCACGTATATGGCCTTAATTTCTCAAGTTAGAAAGCTTTAGTTACAGTTATGAATGAAAGTGAAAAGAAAATACTTGGAAAAATTATATTTTAAATGTTTTTTTCCCAGAGAATAATAAAAGTTCAAGTTATTTTACTTTAAGATACTCAAGACAATGGTAACTTAAATGTTTTCGAATCTGAATTAACATTTACGCAAACGCATATTCATAATTTAGGCAAATTAAAATAAACTCTCAATCTTCTTTGTGTTTTTGCAGTCAAAATACTCCACGTCTGAGGCCTAGATATTTTTGGTGAAACGTGTAATATATGTGCGCCGCATATATATTTGTGCTCGTGCTTTTTCCTTTTAATTTCTCCATAGGAGACTCGTTGGCTGAGCTCTCATCACTTTTTCCAGCTCCTCGGATCTTTCGAGTTTCTTGATTAGAATCCAAGCCGTCAGACTTGGAGTTTTTGTTTGTCTGCTTCCTGGATTTCCAATCATTGTGGAAAGTTCTGGGCCCCTGATTTACCCTTGACCATGACTATGCAGTCACTTTGACCTTGACATCACAGCAGATTGTGAATAATAAATAAGGGGGCTGGACACCAATACTGGCGGTTTGTTTGTAGGCAAACAAGGTGTTATTTCCCTGTCTAGACAGCCGGGCTTAATGGCATGCCATAAATACATAAAAAAGGGGAAGTGTAGCGATATCCTCTGACCTGCATTTCTGACCATCTCTCAGAGCTGGGCATTAACATTTGGGCGCTTTTCTTTTGTGTTTTGCAGGAGTCCCTTAAAAGTAGTTGCTCTGGCCAATGCACTCTGGAAGCACCAATGGTTTCATTCACTCATCATGAGGTGTGTGTTATTGACCACGGAGGACAGGTAGGACTTTTGACGTCTCACACCAACACCAGTAATCTGCAGCAAGCAGCCATAGTGTCCACACAGCGAGAGGAAATGATAATACGACGTCGCCCACAATATAACGATTAAAGGTATGGCCGTTTTCTTCCTACTATGGCAGCAGGCCGCCGTGGACTTTGTTTTATGACTGTTTAGATCCCAGCAAACGCTGGACACGGAGCAGGCTAGAGGAACTGATAGAAATATGGCGGATAATATGACCTGTGTTTCATTTAAAAAATATTTTTCAAAGTTAAGGGCGCGCAGCGGTGATGAAGTTGACAGAAAAGTTGAGCTGCTTTAGATATAGATATATAGATTTATTTTAACTCCTGATATTTAAGGACAGTAAAGAAAAAATATATTTTGTCAAATTTGTGGAGAAGTGTATTGTTATAATAAGTCCATCACATAACTTCTCAAACAAAACTGCCATGAATTCAGCAACAATTTAAAATTGTTTTAAGGTGTTATTCAATTTGTTTGAAAGGTACATTCATACTGAAATGATAAAAAAAATGGTTTATGACTAAATTATTTACATTTCAAAATATAGACATATCTCGAACGGATAGAAAAATAGTTTTATATAGTCTACAACTTCAGAAGAAAATCTGGAGTTATGTTCCATTTGCAAACCACTTGAATGTGCAGGGTTTACTGAGAGTTATTTGTTTTTAAAGGTTTGAGTGATCATCTAAAAAAATGAAATAGCCACACGGCCTAATTAATATTTAGTATGCCAAGCAAAGAAGAACTCACTAAAGCAGGCATCATCAGCTTGAATTAAAACACAAAATAAATCAAACTAAATCCTTTTAGTCGCTTTGCACCCTCATCAGCTCCTTATTTAACCTGAAAACACTAAATGTATAAAAAGTTGTATGCCTTTGGTTGTGTGTGTGTGTGTGTGGGAGTGTGTGTAGGCTGCAGGCTGCAGGCCGCTGTCAGCCAGACACATGAGACAGGGGGCTGATAACCTCTGGTGGTGACCAGAGGAAAATA
>JAOWBC010001714.1:13461805-13472272 GCA_028566105.1 Hypoplectrus providencianus
TCGATTTTTTTTTCCGGATTACATATTTCACTATTACACACACACACACACACACACACACACACACACACACACACCTACATAAATATTAAAGTAACTGAGTCTAGAATAAAAATTAAAACTAGAAAATGAGTGAATAAAATAGAATATTTGAGCAGATAGCTGGTGGCAGATTATTGCGTTATAACTTCAAACTGAATGACCGTCAAGTTCAAATGCATCGGACAGAATGCCTTTACTATAAACGCGAGTTTGCAGTGTTACATTTGCATAATAACACACACACCTAGTAATAACACACACTAAATAAATATTCATGTTTGTTATTATTTCATGGCTTTGAAGGGAATTATTATTTTTGTTGACATTTATTCCCAGATATATATGGACTATCCTTAAACAATTAAAAGTAATGAAATCCATATTTATTCCTCATCTTAGTTAGAGAGTGTGGCAAAGCCGACAGAAATATCTTCTGCTGTAAACAAATGAAAAAGATCAACCAAAGCTTTCAAGTTAAGCGTTAGCACTTTTGTGGCTCCTTTAGGCTTCCCTTGGTGGTTTGTTTTCCTTGAAGGAAGCTTTAAAAGGGTTGCACAGGGCTATAACTGTGGCAACCTGCCTGCAGAGAATCAAAGAGAGAAAAGGAAAGAAAAGCCCTTTGTTTAGGCTATTGCCCTGTCTGGACAGGACCAGTGGATTCCAGGAGGGTAATTTCAATATCGAGCAGACAGTGGACTAGACAGTGACCTTGACAGTGCTATATGCTCGGTTTACCAAGTTCTCTTTTAACAGCAGATTTTCATTTTGCTAAATGAGAGCACAGGGCCTGCAGCTCACGGTCACATATGACATCATCGCTGGGCCAAAGATGCACTGAACAGACGCTCGGTTGTTTGAACGTGAAATGCGGATTTGTGGGAGCTGTGGATCGGAGGCGTGGAGAGGCGAGGCAAGGAGGCGCAACACATGGCCTCTTTCTCCGAGGTAAACTGGCGATTTAAGCCTGCAAGTTACTCGCTCCCTGGATGAGCATCCGGGCCACTTTGTTGTTCACATCACACTGCACTGTTTTGTTTTTGGTCGCTGTTTTAATAACACGAGAAGTGATACCAAGACACCCCATTGCTCCTCATCAGGCGGAGGCATAAGATATTATATTGGACTGATGTTGTGCTGCATTGCGAGACTCACTAACTAGATGCAAGAATGTGCAGTGATCGGAGAGGGACACACTGAAAGCGCAGCGGATCCCTGGGAGCTTCTCCAGTTTAAACATTTGATATTTGTCTTTCTATTTAAGGCTTGAGCTAGGCCCGGTGCCTTTAGGTTAGGTAGGATACATGGTCACAAGTGACGGACACAGCTATCAAATATCGGCTGACTTGCAAATCGCTCCCAAACCAATGTTTAAATGAATGCTGATGTTCTCACATAACACTTCATTGGCAAATTTGTAGCACGCAACCAGCTCCAGTCAGCACGCATGTGCACGCTGCTGCAACCTCACTCTTTTTTTGTTAACCTCCAACTCCATAATAGCAATTATTAATTAATTAAATGAGTGTGTTTATTTTTTTATTATTTGGACTCTTAACAATAATTTTCTTTTCAAGGCAGCATGTTCAGGGAGATGATGGGCTGCGTTTTAAACCAGTGAAATATCTTTCGGCGCATGTTGGAATATATTCACATTATTTTTATGACTCGGGCTCTTAGTTCTCCCTTTAAGATGCCATTACTTTATTCTGTTTTATAGATTCTAATTTCTACTTCTTTGATTCATTTAAAAGGACTATTTGAGTTCAATATCAAGTTCAACCCACCGTGAGTCTGCGTCGTGAACTTGAGTGGATAGACGGCGTGTGCTTGGTTATATTTAGGAATCCATGTCATTGATGAGTCAAACTTTTTGTCCTTGGCGGAGTCAGACTTTTTGTTTGATTGCCATAATTGAGACATAAGAAGCTCCCCACTGCTGAGTTATGAAAACTTTTCAGATCCATAAATTGATTAAGTCATGTAGTTGAGGGGAGGGGTGGAGGAAAAATTATGAATCCATAAAGGGAAAGAGGGATTCGCAAAATAGTTGCAGGACTTATCCAATATAAAAAGCTATGGGAAGTCTTTTTAGATTTATTTTTCAGGCAGTGTGGAGACTGTAGATCCGCGGCAGTGTCATTCAGAAGAATATGTTTGAGGATGATGTTTTGTGACCAAAGGCCACATCTGAAATCCTTACGCCAGCTGTTGGCTGAATGCCTGAATCCTTTACACATCATGGGGAAGTTTTCAGTGGTGGAGGATCTAAAAAGTTTTTTTTATTTGTAAAAAGAGGCCTCTGTCAGAAGAGAGGCAAGGCTGCAGTGTAGTATATCACATATTTGTTCAGTGTCTTCTTCGCTGCATCTACAAATCAACTAATTAGCGGGATATAAAGCAGAGACTCTGGGCTGATTGAATCAGTTAAGTGCCCTCTGATATCTTGTAAAATTCATATAAAAGAATTGTGAGAGGTATAACAATCCCACCAGAGTTTGGCTGTGAACGTTTATTGGAGGTATCTGTTAAAGTTGTTCGTGTGAGGTGTACTAGGGAATATTATGTGAAATATACCCTCTTAAAGTAACCTTGTAGAATATCGTCCTCTTTTACAGAGCCAGTGGCTTCAACCTGCTGACCCCGTTACTGTAAATATGAGTAGAGTGCGGCAATGAGCATCAGTCTTTTCTTAAAACAAGCTTGTAAAATTGGGACATCACAGCTTTATGTGACATGGAATTCAACCATAATTTGCTAGAAAACAAGATGTCATATGCACCCTCTCCTTCAAGAAAAATAGTTTTCATAAGAAATAGCATTTTAAAAAGTTTTGCCAGCTTATAAAGATATTAAACGAGGCCATGGACAGTTCCGTGAGTGTAAAAGGAGAAGCAGCCTGGACTCCTTTTGGACTCAGCGTGACTCAAGTGGAGAAAAACAAGATTCTAGATTTTTAATAAAAGGTTTATAGTATTTTTAAAAAGCATATAAACCTCTGTAATACAGAAGTTAATGTTTTGTTTTGTCTGAGATGGACCGAGTGGGTGGTACCATGTGTAGCAGAAGTTAGATGGACACGTGGTCTGAGGATGGCCAATCAGGCGCCCCTCCAGGTTTAACTATGTTAAATGTCAGATTGCAATAAACTAGAAGCTGTTGGTCGGGCCCGCGGAAATGGGCGAGCATAATCTCCTTAATCCAGGGTTTGTGGGACCTTTGGTAAACATCCACACTGGAGACACATTTTACTTTCCGAATTTTAGAGCCTCAGGGGGACAACTGGCGGGGCTACCGTCGCTCTCCTACCCGAGAAGGGACAATGTTTGCTCCCTCCCGTGGAATCCTTCGGAGCCGTGCAATGGATACTCTCAATCCTACTTTAGCAGCCCCGTGTCTATTAACCCTTCTTTCAATCGGTCGTGTGAAATTAGCAGACCAGAAGAGGGTAAATGTTACTACAACAACGGCAACGGGAGCAGAGAAACCTGTTCAGGTGGCAGCAGCCTCAAACGAGAGGATAGGGCGAGAGACACATCATCATTAACATCTGACCACGGGATGCACAGTGGAATTGGCAGCACAGCCGCCTTCTCCAAATACGATTATGGGACCGAGCAGCTAACGCAAGACCCGCCATCCTGTCAGTCAATGGAGTCCGACTCCAGCTCCTCTCTGCTCAACGAGGGCAGCAAGCCTCCATCCAGCGACACACAGACCCTGGTGTCACCGGGAAGCCATTCAGGCAACATAGCCGCAGGCGGAGGTGGGTGCTTTTTATTTTTAACTCTATTTATTATAAATGCACGTTCACTGTATTTATAAGAGCCTTGCACATAGCGTACAGTTGCGGTATTACACCGTCATTAGAGCTCGTTATCTTGATGCACAACTTGCAGCCTATACATCAGCCTGCAGGGTAGTTGCGTGGTGTGGAAACGCCGCTAGGGGTTGCCCTAAAATGCCTCACACGCCATGTGGTTGTGTACAGTTACAGATAAGCCCACCATACTATAATGTCCAGCAGCTTTTGTATAAGTGATCCTGTCATTGCAACTACACCTGAAACCACAACTCCTGATTCAGGGATATAAATGTGGGTGTATTGTTGCACTTTGTGCAAGCAAATTAGCGCAGTGATTTAAAGAGGAGAGGCGCTTTGGTTGACTGCATTGAATAGAGAGAGTTTTCTTTTTAATGACTCGTAAACAGAATTAATATCTGTCGCTGTGTACTCAAGAGTCATTTAATATGCTCTGAAACTCGCAAATAAGTAGGGTATTTGCAAGCACGGCTTAATTATCACGTTAATGCTACTTTAACTGCGACAATAAAACTTCCTGTGACACAAGCCGCTGTATACTCGTGGTCTCTATAAACAAGGTAGAAAAATATAAAATAACACTCATGAGCAAAAATTATGCAGGTTATGTTTGTTCAGATATTGGCTTTGTCATCCGACATGCCCAGGAAGAGATCAAAACAAATCCTGTGTGCTGTGCTGAGGATGACAGCTTCAAGGAGCCTCAGTTTACCAGATCAGGTTAATCAACAGCATCCTCTCATCTTGGATCTTTTGCAGATCACAGAAATCATCTCTGACAGAAACACTGTCCGTATTTCCGCAGTTGCAGTCATCTAAAGGAAATGCATCATCAGTATATTGTAATTTAACTTCTAGATAGAGTTTTCTGAATCCTCCTCAGCTTATTCTGCTAAAAATGATGTGAAATCCACTCAGCTCACAGTAAGGCTATTACCCAAGCTTCCCTTAGACAACTGACGCCCCCGTAGGCTCCTCATAACCTTGGAGGTGACCGTGATTTTGCAACTGTGGTGACTAATCCGCTGTATGCCCCCTCCTCCTCCCCCTCTCCTCCAGGCGCCCCGTGGTACCCGATGCACACTCGGACCAGAAAGAAGCGTAAACCGTATTCCAAACTCCAGCTGGCTGAGCTAGAAGGTGAATTCATGCTGAATGAGTTCATCACTAGGCAGCGGCGGAGGGAGCTCTCCGACCGTCTGAACCTCAGCGACCAACAAGTGAAGATCTGGTTCCAGAACCGCAGGATGAAGAAGAAGAGACTCATGCTGAGGGAGCAAGCCTTGGCCTACTTTTAGAGATGCGGCAGGAGGTGAATCGATAGGCAGTAAAAGCCAAGCCTTCTACGCTCCCTTAGGTCTTATTTCAATGCATGCACTCATCTATCCATCTTTTACATTGCAGGAAATTACTACAAAATTTTCTGATATTATTTTATCTCAAAGGTGCGGGCCACACATGCCCAAAATAAGCCACTATCTGGCATTCAAAGCTATAATTTACATGTCAGGAAGACTGCCTTTATGTTTAGCACAGTCGCACAAAAAGCTGTAAGAATGTGTTTTTCTGTGCAGGATGCATCTCTTGCTTTTTTCTGATTTGACAAGAGATCAGTCACATGTAGACCACGCGAAATATGAGCTCGAGCCAATAGCTCGGTTTGGGATGATGCATAATAACAACCTCATTTTGTTTCATTTTAAATCAGATAAAACAAGGCGGAGCGGAGCCACTTTATAACATCTAAAAATACGCCTAAAAAAGCAGTGAAGTCAGAAAGACAGAGAAGCCTGACTGGAGACGCATCCGCGCAATAATTTCTCTGAGGTTATGAACTGGTAAAGAAGAATCTCCCACCCGTTTGCTTAATACTTGTACAACTGTAACATGTTGGGTAAGAGGAACATCGTCCTTATCTCCTTTCCTTAGTTTCCCCAGGCTTAGTGGGCACGTTCACGGTCACGGGCAGGAAGTCTGGGAGTCTGCATGAGGAGAGGGAGGACTAAAACCGCAATGTAATCCCTATCGATATCTTTATGACTGCGCAATGAAAAAAAAAATATTGCCATGACTTTGTTCATGTGCTAACAAGTTTCTAAAGGTATTTTTCTTACTTTTATTACCTTTCAACTTGTCCTTACAACAACCACAGAATCCTGCATGGGTTGCAATTCTTTCGTTGAGTGAGATCACCGTTTGAATACGGTTTTGAGCTGCTATTAAAAGTCCACGTCCAGATTGTGCCCGTTAAAAATAGTGTATTCAACAATAAACTTGCCAGAATCTGTAATGGAAATATTAAACAGTATAAGGGCATTTTTAGGCCAACTTGGTTAAACAAGAGAGCCGCCTGAAGTTGCAAATAGGCGGGGAGTTGATACGATTCAAGGCCTGAAAGAGCATTTCTGAAACCTGGTGCTCATAATAAAAATAAATATGTAGAAATTTAGAAAAGTTAATTATAGGCCTATGTGTGCTCCCTTAATTCGGGACGAATGCAGTGCATCATCTGTCATGTATAATGAGTAAGCTATAGCAGTGAAATGTATTTGCAGCATGTTATTGATGTGAAATAGCTATAAGTCATGTTCTGCGGGCCACTTTTTCTGTAGGTGACTTTTTTATACTTTTATTTTCTGAACAAATCAAAACGCGAACACAACCTTAAACATTTTGACACAAACGTCTACAAAGAATGTATTATTATTATTATTATTATTATTATTATTATTATTATTATTATTATTAGGATGGGAGGACGGGGGCCTATTAGGCCCACTAATTGTACTTGCTCCTTGCAACGTGCTCAGTGTTGTCCCTTTCCTTACCTTGTACTCGTGTATAACTTTGTAAAATGAAATTACCTATGTTACTATTTGCATCCTGTCTGAGGATCCCCTATCGCTATGTAATAGTGCGTTATGTTATTGATCGTCTTGTACAATATCGCATTCCATATAGCCTATTTGTGGTTGTGAGGGTTGGAAATGTAGGCCTATTATATCATACTGCCAAGAATGGATAGAAGAAGTGGTATGCAAAAAGTTTTACCATCCACATTTAAAGAACCCCTGTTTGAGTGTAATAGTTGTTTGTTCTCGTTCTTTTATCTCGTCCCTCATTGCATTCCCTTCTTTGCGCTTGTAAGGATTGCTACGTTGTCTTGTAAAAGTAATAATGATATGAATGTATATGCGTAAGATCTTCAATAAACAGAATATTGAAACGTTTATTGGTGTTACCTCAGTCTGTCATTATGTTGCCTCTCTGAATGGCCTGCTTTAACACCAGCTTTTCTGAGTGCTGAATGGTGGCATTTTTTTTATTAGACGTGACCTGTAACACAGTTTAAAAATACATGTGTCCAGCGCAGTGAAATGAACATTAATGGGACATTTGGAAGTATTTGAAAGGGTGTTTTCTTGGCACATAATTGTACATGCTGTGAACTATAATCAATAGGAGCCCACACATGTTGGCTCTTTTATTACGGTTGCTCAGATACAAAGGTAGGCTATAGGTAGCCGTGATATCTTCCATGCAAAATGGCGGCTAGATGCATACACCCCCCATATTGCATCGAATATTATTTCTTATTTATAGCAGTCTGGGATACTAAATACAATATCTAAATGAGACAAAAAGTAATTTTGACATTTTCCCTCTGAAGCCTTGTAGTTTCCCTTGAAGTTGGACCTAATCAATGTCACCGGTATGCTACAAGCCTATAACAGCGCAGCTAAACACGCAACAGCTCTGTAAAGCAGTAATAGGGTTACACCCCAGTGCTCCATATTGTCAAGCCTGTTGGACTGGCTGACCAGCCCGTGTCCTGTGTTTGCTTTCGTGTTTTCAACATGTAACTGCAAAGCAAACCCTGGAGTATGAACACATGCGCACAGGGCGAATAGAAATGCTTCTACAAATGACTTTCCAAACGACACAATGAATCCATATCTAAGCACACAAAGCTCTCCCTACTGGCAAGGACGTGTAAAGCAATGCAGGGCCGTGCAGTGTCTTTTTTCCTATCAGCTAACTAGGCTTTAATAAGTTAGTCCCCAACAGCTTGCAGCCTCCGTTATGGCGCAGCAGGCCAACTGGAAACGGTTGTGCTGTCTCAATGTTGAGATCAGATGTTGCCTTTTCAGTGAACTGTGAACGGCCGCTGCTGCAACCGGCCTTCCTCAGTCAGTCTGTGGATACTAACAATACAAATACACACAGGATTATTACATTATATAGCCTTTTTTGGCGCGGTATCAGCTTCTGTTATCAAATAAGATATATTTAAGATGCAGTGTGGTTGCGGTATCTGATGAAACTCTGTTTGAGGTGGCATCGCTTCAGTCTGAAACTCTTGTATGTCATAGTAGTAATAAACACTGAAATGATGCTGACACAAACATGTGACATTTCTGCCCGTTTGCCCTGCTGCAAACCTCCACCTTTCCCATGTAAACTCAAAATATCTTTTTAAAATGTATTCGTCGACAGAACTCACTCTATTTATCAATGTTTATACACACAGTATATTTACAGAATGAATATTGGAGCTGTAATATCCTCAGTGAGAGAAAAGCTCCGCCTGGACGCGCAGCTATTCGATCGGCCACAAATCCTCAATTTGCAGATATAAACAAAACAACACGTTGTTTGTTAGTTGCTGGTTACTTCTGTAATTGTTATAATCAAATAATGGAGTTTACTCAAATTGTTGGGGAATATATAATATACCTTGTCAAAATGGGATGTATAGAAATATAGAGCATCCGTTGGTTTTGAGTCTGGAAAAAAATGTTCTCCATGTACCTTTACGCATCTGAATAACGTTTTTTTGAGATATTCTTCGAACTGTTTGACCACCTAGAATTAAAACAT
Source organism: Hypoplectrus providencianus (assembly GCA_028566105.1). NCBI lineage: Eukaryota > Metazoa > Chordata > Actinopteri > Perciformes > Serranidae > Hypoplectrus > Hypoplectrus providencianus. The sequence goes on from JAOWBC010001714.1 coordinate 13,470,549, forward strand.
AGATGTCAGATGAAATACTAGCATCTGAAAATAAATAATTTCATCCGTCTAATTTGAAAATACATGTTATGATATACAGCCTTTTACGCACCGGCGACAACAGTCATCTGTCCCTGTGTCTTTTAATCCCAGAGATCCACACTGCATTAGTTTTGAAGTGGCGCCAGGCTGTTTCAAAACATAACCGCAAGTGTACCAAGTATTTGCTGTGGTATTGTAATAACCAAGACTATGAAATAATACTGAGGAGATCTTAAATTGTGTGTATTGAATTTGATCATCCAGAGGACATTATTCATAACAACTCCAATCTTTTTGGCCCATCAAACGCGCTGTTGGTCAGGAAAGGGGATAAACTATGGTCTGATGTTTGTGTTGCCTTGTTAAATGAGTTGGAGGAGAATAATAGATGCAAAATGCACCATGACGCTCCTGACTGTTCTGCAGTACCTCAGCCATTATTTGTAAAAGAAATCTTCAAGGTCAATTATGTTACAAATATTGTCTAAAAACTTCAGGATCAATGACCGTGTGCGCACTGGTAAAACTGAAACAGTAACAATTGCAATTATTTAATTAGGATGAATTATTTATATTTGTAGTTTAAACGCCACTGTGCTTGTAAAAATGCGCAAAACAACCTGCTGATATGGAAAATAGAGAGAGAATGGATATTAACAGGGGGAAAGCATTTGCAATGTAAATATAAACGATATCAATTTGCAGTGTAATATTAAATCACAGCAGCGACAATTCGCATTTTTTTTTATACATACAAATGTGGTTTGACAACGAGGAAACTGGTGTCAGCATCTAAAGCCCTCGCCACATTCAGCTCAGCGTGATTCTACCAAGAATAAATGATGCAAAGAGTGTCTTGTTCTTTTACAGGCCAGTTAGGTGATTCCTGTGTTAAACGGTGGGATTATTTGGACTGAGGAACATGGCAGCCTGGCCTTTGAACGGAGCCAAACGGATATCTGAACATGTAGTTTTAACTTGAACTTCAAACCAGATTTACATGTTAATGTTACGCTTCACTTTTTCTCCTGTATCGTATTTCTTAGAATATGTGTGCCGTTTATTTTGCTGTTGCTTGTGAGTAATTATCTTGTGCGGGAAGCGTTTTTGAGGGCTTTCACCACTAAAACACTGAACATTACACTGCGTCTTTACCTGCCATCCCTTCCCCTCAACAGTTACAAATGATGCCTGTGTAACAGCTAATATTAGTGCTCACCTAATTCCCTTGTCTGCATTCTAATTCTGATATATCAGAATAACAATTCACTATCCAGGATTAAAAACCCCTCAAAGGGAACCATTGCGGAAAAGCTCAGGATATTTGGATTGTAAAACCGGATGAAATCTCAGTTGGCTTTGCAGGTCTTTACAATAGGTCTTTTACTGCTCTTGAACACTTTTGACTTTGAGACTGGCTAAATCTGTTTATGGCGGCCTGTCTCCGCGTCCCAAAGGTCAGTGAGCTTCACAGTGCCCTTCGCAGAGAACTTGTGTGGCATGTGGTCTGCGTCCCCCGCCACCCCTCTGCCGTTTATGGTACGAAGCTGGCTGGAGAAATAGAAAGCAATGTTATTCCGACTGAAGTGTGTGTGTGCGTGCGTGCGTGCGTGCGTGCGTGCGTGCGTGCGTGCGTGAGAGGGGGAGCGTGTGGACGTGCGTGAGAGTGCAGGGGGAGCGTGTGTGTGTTTTGAAGCAGTGTT
>JAOWBC010001714.1:13476952-13491569 GCA_028566105.1 Hypoplectrus providencianus
ACAATGACGCAGGAAAGAACACGCAGGCGCATCTTTCTCCAAACCATTCATTTATTTCATTTTATTAAAAAAAAAAAAGAAAAAAGAAAAAAAGAAAAAAAAAAGGAGAAGTCCGGGGGACATGTCTCTCTCTTTAACGGTCACACACAGATAAATGTGGAAAATAAAATGTTCACAGCAGCTTGAAACATCAGCTGGGACTTATTTAATTTTAGAGGGAAACGTCGGATACATCCATGCTGCTCGGTCAATAGGCCCAGTCTGAATGGCCTATAAGTACACGTTTACAAGAACACTAATTGTTGCTCTGCTGTGAAGCTTAAAGACAACAGCTACAACCCAAAACATTTAATTTGATCGACTCGTGAGTCCAATAAAAACATTTTACTCCAAGATATCAGTTTAAATGTTGAGAGCGAGCCGCTCACACACTGCAGTGATTTTCAGGGCGGTGTTGTCAATAACCACTCCAAAGAGAAAAATGCTGTATCCTGCAATTTTGAAGGGAGTAATTAGGTTTTTCCGATTTTTTTGTTGATGTCATCAGGGCACATTTTCCCACTGGGGGAGATGCAAGGTCCCAGGGTTTCACTGGTAGTACTCCTGCAGGAACTTGGCTCTGTAATTGCGCAGTTGTCCTCCATGGACTCTGTCATGATCCAAAGTCAAAGGGAATAATGAGAGTGGGCCGATTACTCTAGCTGCAGTCTACATGCATGCTGTGTATCCCACACTGCCTCACCGTTGGTTAGACTTCATTTCACAACATAATTACAGCCGCACATCACCATCCAGTCTAGCAGGGTTTTTCATTTAGTCAGATAAACGTAGAAAAACGTGACTGACGAATTAATGTTTTGCCTAATTATAAACAGATAAGACCGGTTCATCCACACGTCTGTTCAATAGCCATTTGAGCTGCAGACTCATGGAGTCACTATTGCAGAATAAAAGGATATAAAAAATATTATAACCCTATGAAAACATCTCCTGCATATTCACTAACCACAGTGTAAAACTGTTCTGCATGGGGAGTCTCAGGGATATGTAAAAGAACACGAGTCATCCACTGTGATTTGTTAAACTTTTCTAAATGGTGAAACGATGATTAGGCTCGTGGGATTGCTTTTTAACAGGTTTATACCTTATTAGGGTTACATTCACAGCGACTACTGACCTTTACTTTCCTAATGCACATTTTGTACTGTGCGTAACAGTGCCAGTGATAATAATTCCTCATTTAGCCTCCATCTGTGGTTAAAATATTAAAAATACCAGTACCTCACTACTTTGTGGTATGGATCGTAGTTCTGTTTTAATAATATTATTAAATCATAATATTTTAATAATAGCAGTAATAATAATAACAATCTTACCTGTAAAATTCCATAACACTATGAAATTCATGTGAGTGAGTGCACTCTGCAGTTTGAGCTGTGCCTGTTTAAGGAGGTGTAGCTGTTTAGCTAGCCTACCAGCAGCCCATAAACATAAACACACACAGCACATATCTCTCTAATTGTCATAAGCCAGCGAGCAGGAATCTGTTACTGGTTTTCTTAGTGCGCCTGTGGTGTTTGAAAATTATTCGTTTGAACCTCCTCGATCTTACCTAAAGCCAACCACTCCTACACATCCAACTCTTCCAAATTGATATATGACAATATCTACTTTCGATCACGTGTCTGCGGGGCGACTTAGACGGATTGCGCGTCATCTCGCCTTCCCAAATTTTTCCCTTCTGCTGCAGCTCGTATCCAAAACATCTATCTATAGTACGGAGTACGAGAGAGAGAAAGATGTTTAACTCGGTGAATCTGGGCAACTTCTGCTCCCAGACGCGCAAAGACCGGACATCCGAGTTTGGGGACAGGACAGGCTGCGCGTCCAACATCTACCTCCCCAGCTGCACCTACTACGTTCCCGAGTTTTCTGCCGTCTCCTCGTTTCTTCCACAGGCCCCGTCTCGGCAAATCAGCTACCCTTATTCCACAAATCTGTCTCAGCCGGTACGGGAAGTTTCATACGGCTTGGACCCTGCTAGTAAATGGCACCACAGAAGCAATTATGCATCGTGCTACTCGGGAGAGGATCTGGTGCATAGGGACTGTCTTCCACCATCCACCATGACAGAAATGCTTATGAAGAACGAGAGTGTGTACAGCCACCACCATCACCATCATACCCATCCGGGCTCCAATCACCCCTCCACAGGTTTTTACTCCGGCGTGGGGAAAAACAGCGTCCTCCCGCAAGGTTTCGACCGCTTTTTTGAGACCGCATACTGCAGCAGCACGGACAATCAGTCAGACAATTGTTTACAAAAGGGCGAGGGGGGAAAGCTGGAGAGCAACTCCCAGCAGCAGCAGCAGCAGCAGCAACAGCCCATAGCCTCTGTACCCGGAGCCCCGGAGCAGGAAAAAGACCCAGAAGATGAGGAGGAACATACAAATTCAGGCTCATGCACTTCTTCCTCCGCAACAAACAAGGACGGCACCGCCAGCAAGAGCAGCCACTCGAGTAGGTATACCGAAGCTGTAAAATGGGGGAAGGTTAAGGGGACTAGCCCGGTGTTTTGTCGGTCAGATTTTATGTGGAGTTTTATAAGCATTCAAAGGATTTTATTATAACCCTACAAAGCTCTTTCTTGCAACGAGAAGAATTTTTACGATGGGAAAGCGCTTTGAAAAAAAGGGGATGTTATACACAGACGCCTCTATGGTGAGAGTCTGTGAAATTTTTAAGAGAGAGCTATTGTGACAAATGTTAACTTTGATCATGAACTTGCGTTGGGCATTTTAAGGGATTTTCTCGTTGGGCTGTCGAGAGTAAAAACCAATTGGGCAGAACATTGCTTTTGGCGTCTTGTGAATTTTCTTTTAGCACTGGGTATGCCCGCAAAAGACATGCTGCACCGAGTATTACACACTTTACGGTTAAAATCGCTCCTCTCCGTCCCTCTAGATATCTGTCCGTCTAGATGTGGGTTAATGACAGATAAGAATCGTTTCATTTACAAGCAGGCACTATTTGAACCGATATGAAAGAATCGAGTGTTTTGCATCGTCTGAGGAGAATGCATGTCTGCAATTTAAGCTATTTCCTCTCGAGCCGCAGAAAAAAAGGCTCAAGTCCAAATCCATTTCCTTTTGACTGTCTACAAATGATTTGCATGCAAGCTGGTATAACTTTTAACTTGACTGAGCAGCATAAAGTAAAACAATGTTTGATTATTAATGCCTGAATGGCTGTCATTGCAGCACATATGTGCTGTTGTTGTTTAGCTTCCTGTACATTACATTAGCTCAGCCAGGCTGCAGATTCAAGCTAACTGAGGCTGCCCCTCTTTCTCACGGAAAACAATAAAAGAAAAATCTATTTCCCCAGTCACCTGTTTGATAAGAAGTTATAGGGCCACAGAGGTCTGCTTAGGCCATTGCAGACATGGGCGATGCATTTCAACTCACTGCCAAAAGATTGTGTAAATTGTTAGTTTAGCTCCAGAGGAATGTGACGCACATAATGCGGTGAAATACTTTTGTTGTTGTATATTTATAACAGATAAACACGTACTTAGAGTCTGTAAGTTGATATTATTTCCACCAAGTGATTCGGATATTTAACACTCTTTATGGCTGGTTGATCTGATAGCCTCAGCCACTTTGCTTGATGAATGTTGACTGAAATGTTATCATTACTAACGCCACTGAATAATCACCTCCGCATTAAAGCGCCTTTATTCGGTAGAAATTGTTAAATCACATAAGCTTGTTGCTTTATCCCGTGAAACTATTGACTTGATTTATTTTAATATTATTTTTTTTTCTTCAGGCACTCCTCGCACAAGAAAGAAGAGGTGTCCATATTCCAAGTTTCAGATTCGGGAGCTGGAGCGGGAATTCTTCTTTAACGTTTACATCAACAAAGAGAAAAGGCTTCAGCTTTCCCGAATGTTAAACCTCACCGACCGCCAGGTTAAAATTTGGTTTCAGAATAGAAGAATGAAAGAGAAGAAGCTGAGCAGAGATCGCCTCCAGTACTTCTCTGGAAACCCCCTCTTGTGAGCAGGAGCAGAAGGTGTCACACTCTTGGGCAGTGACATTCAGGCCTACTCTTATCTCATTGAATTGTAAACGTGGGCAAAAGCATTTTCTAAAGGAGCCCATATCACCAACAGTGCAATGTTAAAGTGGACAGTGGGAGTAATGGGCCTGCATGGGATAAAGTCGCCATTTTCTTATTGCCCCACGGGCGGCGGTGAATTTCTTGCTGGTCCCTTAAAGGCCTATGGTTAGAATAATCATTTATACCTATGCTGTTCTTGAATATGTCTCTCTATTTATCACGATTCTCCATTGTGTTTATTCTATTGTTCATATAGACATATTTGTTGTTAAAATATCAAATGTAACAATTTGAATCCTTATTGCGCAGACAACGTTTAGCTCTTCCCCGTCCCTCTGGTCTATGTATATAGCATATCACTATCTAATTATTTCCCGACCAGAGTATGAACAACTTATAGAAAAATCTCCCGGCTCCATTTTTTTTTCGCCATTGAGAACTGTGACGTCCAATCTGTGAAAGTATATCCTCCTGTACAGAGCAGCCTATGCAATGTGCATTCGTGACTGTAAATAGGCGTATATGTTGAATTTCCTTTCCCCTACCCCTGCTGCTATTTTTCACTACACTGCCCACACACCTTTAACAGCTTTAACGCCAACACTCGTTAAATTATTTGCTTAAATCAGTGGTGCTTTGGATTCCAGAGAGGATGAACAGATTGTTGGCCTGTGTATCATTAATATAATATCTATGAAATAAACAGAAACGTATAGGCAAAAAACTCAACGACTTTGTGCTTTTTGTACTATTAGTATCACAATATCACGCTTTGTATTTAATGTTGACATCCGCAGTGTCTTTTGGAAATAGCAAGTGCCTCATAAATGTGTGTATAACCTAAAACTGTTGGCCTGCATACACATAACATTAGCACCATTTCATGTTGATACACACATTTGTTGTGGTGGGTTTGGTGCAGCTGTGAAAACGAGAAATAGTGTCGGCGGGCCTCCACTTGGTAGATATTCGCCTATTTTAAGGTTACACCACTCTCAGAGTTCATGTTTAAATTTTAGCAACCGTGTTAAACGAACATAGAGGCCAGATCTTAGAAATGTAGAGAAAGAGAGTGGACTGATAACCTCTTTTAGTGCCCACTAAATGGAATCGCCACTCTTGTCGTCTAGACACTGCCATAAAGACAGAGGCACTAAATGGCTATTTTTTTCTCTTAATTGCACCGTCTGTTCAGGGGGAATGGCGTTCATTTCCGCAGTAAATAGTAAACAAGCCTGGACGTCCGAAGGAGAGAAAAAAAAAAAAACTTGCCAAGAGGTTTCGACATGAACTCGGTCTGTGTAGTCAGTCACGTCAAACCGAACCCCAGCCCCCTGAGCACACAGCCGTCATGCCACCATTCTTCTGATCTGAGCTTTGGAAAACCGCAGCAAATCAACTCTTTGTACTGTAGAGACTTTGCCTTCAGTAAGTCTGCTTCCATCTTGTTTATTTATATATTTATTTATTTAAATTTGCCTTGTGAAAGACCGCGGGGGAAGTTTTTATTTTTATTTTTTTATAACTCATCGGACTGAATCAAGCATTTAAAATAATAGTCTATTTGTCTGAGCTATTTGTCCATTTCAACACATCAGTTATTAATAAATGATTGTTGACTAATTGGGCCACGTGTTAGGAGTTAAAATAAGAGATAGCTAGGGGAAAGGAAATTATAACTGGCATGGTGTTTTAATGTGTGTGGTTGTGTGTAGTGTGTGTGTGTGTGTACCTTGTGTTGAGCGCATGCGAATTTCGTACGTGTGTTCCCCAACATATGTGCATGATGATTGCACGTGTGCATTAACTACAATTTATAATTAAATGTAGTCTTTGAACTTCAATAATGTCAAGGCCTTCACCTTTAACCCGCTGCAATAAAGTGGAATCAAGGAGCCCCTTTAGCCCGGAAATGTGTGCAGAGGACGGAATGGGCCAATGAGAGTGAGTGGGAACAGAAAATGGAATGTGTACAGAGACCAACTTTGACCCCTCGCATTAAACTACAGCAGGTAACTTTGCCAGCTTTAGCACGCCCAGTAAATACACTTTATTGTCCTTGTAAAATGTATACGTTTTCACGCATGAGACGTTTTAAAACATGTTGGTATAAACTGTAGACCTATATTTGTATTCTCTGAAGACAAAACATGTTACTGTCGCAGTGTGCTGGTCGTAATGGGTGGCTGTGGAAGTGCAAACACGACGGTTTGTGCGTGGGTGTGTGAGTGTGTGACTCAGTCCATCCTTTGGTTTCTGACTTGAGATGTGCCTCTTGCTCAGGCCGCTGTGCATGGATCAAAGGGATTTTACAGTGCGTCTGTATTTACTCCTGAGCGTTTAGTTTGGGCTGGCTAGGGTTAATAATCGGCAGGGTTTGGTTAGGATTACTGTGAAGCAAGGAAAAAAACTCTGCATCCATGTGATCCTCGCTATTTAATTGGTTCAAGCATTAAGACATTTCTGGCAGAAATTGAGATCAGGCTCAGTGTGCATATGCCTGTGTAATACCAGGAAGGACAGCGGGCCTTTCTGACAAAAGAAAGGCGATGCACACTAGCGGAGATCAAGGCTATAGGAGCCCCTCTCTCGCCACACCCACCAACCTTGGCCCTGGGACGGTGACGTGGGTAATTTGTAGGTTTCTCCAACACACAACGTCACTAACAGAGAGAGCTGCAGAGGCTCCTGGAAATGTTGTCTAACAACCACACGGGGGCCCGGAGTCTCCCGGCCTCTGCTCTGCTCTGTTTGGTTTCCTCAACGGGATCTTGAAAACGCTTCCTGAGATGGATGCCTCGGTGACATCAGAGTAGTATTATTAGTTGTAGATGCATCCTCTTGTGATGTGCTGTGTGGCAGAGGCGCAGTCCACCCTGCAGGAATGCAGCTCCTGTAGTGTGGCTCTGGTGTTGTGGTGGAGGAAAATGGCGGTGTGTTTTATGTAGATGAGGTGAGTCAGGAGGGAGAGAATATAGCCTGGTGCCATTAAAATGTAAGAGGGGAAAATTGATTAATCCGGCTCCATAAAATCCATGGAATTGTTAAGAATCGCAGTTTTTTTTTCGAACTGATGCTGTAAACTATCAATAAGAATTTATTTTGTTTTTGGAGTATAATTAAGCTATAAACAAACAATATTTGTTGAGTCCAGGGAAGGGTGTGTATGTTGAAAGTTGTACGATTATTCCCACAGGCCCATAACAAAAACCAAATGTATTTACAGCACGTGTACTTACTGAATAACATCAAAACAAAATGTTTTTTTCTTGTCAATAAAATCACCACTTTGGCAAAATTATTAAAGCTTAGAAAAAAAATTAAAACTATGAAAAAAAAATCCCTATGAGCAGGCAGAAATACTCAAACGGTTTAAATGATTTTGATACTATTTTGTAACATTTCCAAATATTTTGCTGCGCTTTCAAGGTTATTATTTCTCAGTTCTAATTTGTATTGTTTTTAATTGTGGTGTAAATGTGGAGGCATTCCCGTTTTCCCCCTGTACATACTAATCAAGAGGTTATAGGCTATTGAATGGTTTTATACTACAGTGTGCTACTCACATCTCAGCACCTATCCTGTTCTATAGGGCCATAAAACAGTTCGACGCTGTAAAACCAGCTCCTTCTATTGCTGCTACCAAATAACTCTCAAAACGCTCGAATTTACATTAGTGCGTTTGTACTGTGCTTTTTATTTATTATTGCCACCCAGCTCAGTGTGACTTTAATTTATAGAAAGTTTAAAGTCCGATATGTCGGCCGTGTGTATTTGTTGTGGTTGTGTAATGCTCCTATACTTTGATGGCGGTTTCCACTCTGGTTTTTAATTAAGAACTTACATGATTCTGGCACCATAAATTTGCAGTTGCGCATGGAGTGGACAGCAGCATGAAAGAGGACACAAAGCAGAACCTCCTCACGTCCAACTGGAAAGATATTTCAAAGTGGCTGCCAGGAGCAAATTAGTTGTGTCGCCCCAGTGGCTCCTGATTAGTACAATAAGGAGGGCCGCTCCCATACCTTCTGCCCCGCAGCATTCAACACCCATACCTGTTTGCAATATAATAACAGCCCCCAGGTTTGCAATCAATTGGACCTCAATTTAGTGGCGAAAGAACTGGCTGTAGTTTAGACAAGTGTAAAGACCGTGGTAAAATACAGTCGCAGTCAACGCCGTGTGTGTGTGCAGGGTAGCTTGCACGAGCAGTGCGTGTACAAGTGTGTGTGTGTGAGAGAGAGAGAGAAAGAATATTCTTGAAGGTTCAAACACTCAGACATCACAGGATTTAGGCTACATGTGTTTGTTTTTTTTTTTTGTTTTTTTTTAAAATGTAATTGTTCATCTAACACTATCCCCACTGGAAACTGATTAAATTACAGAGCCGGCTGTGAAACATCTGCAGAAATAACATTTTAAATTTCGTAAGCATTTTATTTAAGAAAGCAACATCACGTTGTGAGTGTGCAGTTTGTTATGAAAGCAGAAAGGTATGCACGCTCACTGAAACACTTTGTCTCATTTGTGAAGAGCCGTTTTCTTGTCAGTACCCTTAAATACAAACAAGCCCATTCAACTGTACTCTTATTCAATTAATGGCAATTAACAAAGTAGGACTTGTTTAAGGCTTGCGTCTCTCCCAGTTTGACATAAATGGTTGTGAATGTCGGAGACTTTGATCTAATTTCGTTTTATGTCCATTCAGGTCCGGAAGAAATCATTTTCCTAACTCTGTGGCGTTATCATGCATGTTTTTACACATGGTTCGGTATGTGACATCATAGTACGATTTCTATAGCTGTGCTCGGTCTGAAACAATACAGAGAGTAAAATCACGATAATTGCAATGTATTACCATATACAATGGAATGTGTATTCTGATATCACAGTTTACATTCTACTGTGTTGTCACAATACACATTCTATTGTGATTTCACGATATACATTCTATTGTGATTTCACGATATACATTCTACTGTTATGTCACGTTATACATTCTATTGTGATGTCAAATATCCATTCTACTGTGACATCACAGTCCGTATTGTGTTCATCGGTCAGGTGGATGAATCCAGTCAGCCTACTGTCCCCCTCATTATTTCGGGTGGCGGACATCTAAATTCTTGTTTTCCTGCAAAGCCAGGTCTGTGAGACCATGATAATAACGCTGAGGCGTCACAGTGTTCTCTGCGTCTCTTTTCAAATGTAATCATTATTTGGAGTTCAGGGCTCGTTGAAAACTTGTATATGATTTGTTTTTATGTGCATGACTTTTCTTGTGCTGGGCTGAGGTGGAGGTAGCCTGCAGGCTAGGTGTGAATGTGTGTCGTAAAGCACTTTTTGTATGTGTCAGCGGAGTGAGTGTGTGAGGTGGGCTATACATTAGGTGTGGTTATTAATGTGTCCCTACATGAGACACGATGCGTGAGGATTAAAGAAAGATGGAATATGAAAAGACAATCTTTAATAATCCTTCAGGCTATTCTAGGATTTTCTTTTTCTGGGGTGAAAAACTTTATTCTTCAAAATGTAAAAAATTTAGGAAGTACATAAAACTTTTAACTTCCGGGCACGCGCTATTTTATAGTTATATTATGAGCTTTATAAAGGTTTCATGAGCCCAAGATGTTCTCCACACTCATAAGACCACGTTGTCCCTCCGCGTGTCCTCAATTAATTTAAAAATACACAAAAACGGAAGAAACATGTTTTTCTTCCGAATGGTCATATTTCTTTCATAAATGCGTGGAATGTTGGAAATGAAGAATAACCACAAAGCAAGTAAATCAGTTTCCAGTATTTATTTCACTTCCATTCAGTGTATCACATGCAAATAAATGTTTTCATCATCTTCAAACATCAGTGTACACATGCAAATGCGGACAGATATTTAAACACATGCATTTTGCATATCGCCCCTATATCTTGCCCTTGCCTTTGAAAATGATTCTGAACCGATCAAGCAGACAGGCGGGAAGGCGCGCGTGCACGTTTAGCACAATCCAAACTAGAGACACAAGCACAGCCGCATAGCTGTGGTGAACGATTTCAACAGGCCAAACGCATACCATCACTGGCTGAAATGTTTGCTGGATATCTGGTGGTAATCCAATCCAAAATGCTGAGGGGACATAGTTTTAGTCTCAGTCCTAAAACCTAAGACGTGCATGGCATGCTACATTTCTCGATCCTCGCTCTTCATTTTATCTCGGTGGGACCTCGTCCTTTCCCGAATTTCCCCTATGGGGGATCAATAAAGGAATTCTTATAAAGGAATTCTTATTATGATTCAGAATTAGACATTTCTACATATCACACATGTAGGACATTTGAAACTAGTTTACCAATCCTTGTTTTAGAAAAATATAAACAAATAAACCCAACAATCGATGTCTTATAAACCCGCTGCTATTAATTCTGAACACAGTTTAGTTATTACCTACAACTGAATCAGGAGGCTGTGAGCTTTCTGAAGCTGCTTGTTTGTGGTCTGTCGGGTAATTGTGGGTTTGTTTGGACTGGATGTCCTGAAGCACAAACACTCAGGCCTGACACCAAACAACACATGACGCACAGAAAAAGGACAACGGGGCTTTTTCACTGCACACAACGTGGAGTGACAGACCAAAATGTCATGTGGGTCACAAACTAACTTCATTTATTAACGTGTAAAATTGACTAAAGAGAGGAAGTGCTCACCCTGGGCGAAACATTGTATCTATATCCAGTTCGTGTGAGATTTCACAATGACGGTAGTGTTTTCTTATTTTTTTATTTAATGTTCCAAATTATGAAAAGTTGCTGTATCCAAAAAAACCCTGCTATTTTTATCGTATTTACTCTGTACATGTTTCAGAACAGTACCTTTTTATAGATGCCGTTTGGATGTTCTAGCTGCATCACACGATTTCTTTATGTTGGTATTACTGTTACACATATGTATTTTTTTTAGTTTTTTCCTGAAATGGACACATTACGCTTACAATAATCAAACCAATCAAATTAATGAGTAGAGAAAGAAAATTAAGACTATTCAACATTTTTAAAAAGACAATCTGCGCATTAATTTCAACGAGAGGGCCATATTTAATTCACATACAAACTCTTCAGGCGTAAACCCAGTCTAAGAATTTAAACATCAGCAAAAACGAAAATATTCAATACATTCTCTAATAATTTCAAGGCACGCAAAAACATCCTGAAAATAATACAGAACAGTGTTAAACAACAGCCCAGTTAACTACTTAGATTTTTTTTGTCCCTACAGGAAATAAAGCAGTTGCACTGCGCTTCACGTAATTCCGTATGTGTTTCTTTTACACAACAATATTAAAAATATCCTTAGAGGCCCAAAAGCCTCTAGCGAACAAATTTCACCGCCTAGTTAATATTTTGTTGCTCATTTCAACAATAAAAGCGGTGAAACAGACTAGTGCGGCTTCATGAGCTAGGCCAGTAAAGTTACAGTTTACTAATTGGTCTCAAACGTTTCTAATAGGTTTTCTTTTTATAACAAATCCTGCTGTGAGTCTGTCAGAGTAGTAAAGTTTTCAACAAAAAAAAATTACATAAAAATAATCAGAGTAAAAATGAGAAAGACCTGGTGGTGGTATGAGTTGCTCACATTTAATTAAATGATGAAATGTGTTATTGAAAAAGTATAACGCTTTTCAGAATATATCAGCATTACACTGAAGCAAGTCAATGCAAAAGCGACTGCACAGATTTTAGTTTAAATTTTACTTCACGGTTTAGAACTTGGTCTGCAATTTTACACTTCTCTCCGTTTAAAATACATAAAGAAGTTGACATTTTTGTTGAGATTTTATTTGGCAACACACCTGCGGACAGCTTACCTTGCTAAATCGGTGGCAACAACAAAGCAAACCGATGAAAACAAACAAAAGAAGGGAAACAAAATGCACTCTGTTTTTGGCACCTCCTCGATAGCTTCACCTCCACAGCGTTGACACCAAGACAAAGCTGAAATCACGCGTATACCAAAATACTATTTCTTTCAAACATGTAAAGTTTTGAACTGAAAGCGAATTAAAATGGTCAAAAGCCACGTAGTGAGTGCAGAAAAGCTCCTGCTGCAGCAGCCGCCCTTTGTTCCTCCTGGTGTGGGCCTGCTGTCATGACCACCGTTTGGTCACTAGGTGGCGCTCTTGCTCCATCAAAAACCCTCCACGTTCCCCAACTTGACCGCGCTGACGTCACGTCAGTCTGGAGCATCAAGGCCACTTCCACGCCGCTATTGGTCTGAAAATCACATGACTTGTCTCCCAGCATCCATAATTATGTTACTGATATTTTTGCACCCCCCTCCAAAAGATGTCAGCATCCTACTGTCCTGATTCTCCTGGAGAAATCCCGTAGTTCAGATCAGTGGAACACACAAACGATTACGGTGTTACCAAATGCAAAAATGTCATGTCCGAATAACATAGCTCCCGGTAACTTCCTGATGGATTCCTTAATGGGAGGATCATCTTCCTTCAGGGGTGAGGGTTATTCCAGCAACCCCGGGATGTACATCCACACAGCTGCAGAGTACGGATATTCAGTGATGAGAAACATTGGGAAGGTTGGACCATCTTCACTCTCCAAAAGAGACGAGATTCCTCCGGGCGGTGTGCCGCTCAGCGGCTTCCAGGATGCGCCCTACCTGTCAACACAGCTGGCCACATGGACCCCAGGCTCCAAAATCAGTAGGGACGAACAACCTGTTGCCCAGTGTTTACAACCCTGCTCGTTTCCAGCGGGCAACGTCAAAGAGGAGGCGTTTTGTTGCCTCTATCAGGATGACAGCAATAAGGGGAAACAGACAACAGAGTCCGCCACTTACATCCGGCTCGGGGACAATAGCTGCCGGCCTGAACAAACCGCCTCGTCCAGCGGCTGTTTCCAGGTGTACAACGGAGAGAGGCCGCAGCAGGACGAGCAGCAATTCCCCTCCGGCTTCTCTCTGACCCACTTGGCGACATCTGTTGAATCAACATCAGAATCGACATTAAGTTGCAGCAAACCGGCGCAGGAGATAACAAGAGACGGTACAAAGACAGATGAGAGCCAGAGCAGGAAGGAAGAGAAGGCCAAGAGTGACAGCTGTTCAGATAACTCGGACGGTGAATTAAAAGGTAGATGACTACTTTACCCCCTCCTCCTCCTCCTCCTCCTCCTCCTCCCTCACACACCTACACACACGTACAGGCTCGTGCATACAAACATAGGCGTGCATATACAGGTTCTTTGTAGACTATAATAATCCGCACGTGCTTTAATTCTATCAGTGCACGGTGTTGCGTCATGGCCCAATAATGCAGCTTCTGTCTGATAGCAGTCATTTGGGCTGTATGGGCATTTGACAGCCTGGCCTCGCAGGGGTTATGGTGACCGTGGCATTTAACACCTTTCCATTAATGTGAGAATGTGTGATGGGCAGTTATCATTGAAATAAACACGCTCACACACACAAATACACACACACTCACACATATCACTCCCTCACTTTCTCCTTCTCTTTCTTTCTCTGTCTCTCTCTCCTTACATGGCTCATTTACATTGAGACGTAACCATTTTTAACAACACTAATTTTACGCCTCAAAATGCTGCTTTTGAGAAATCATAAAATCCTCCGGTTTGCGCCACAGTCAAAAAGCTTTTGTCACAATGCTTCATGAAAACCTCAGGGACCATTTCTCACTATTACATTTCTCATAAATACATTTGCACTTTTCTGCGCCGATTAAATGATAATTCCAGATAATTCAGCCCGTTTTTTACTACATAAACATTTAAAGTCAACGCCCATGCCTGGGAACTATTTCCCTTCTTTCTCTTCATGCTAACATTGGCAGCCTGATAGCGATGAACATCCCTAACTGTCATATTTTCGTCTTTTGGCTCAACCAACGCGTGTCATTGGAGGCCTAAATTTAAATGAAATTCGCAGCGAACGGCATCAACGCCCTTGATATTTTAAACTCATCCAATTTAATAATAATTATAATTCTTGTGATAATTTCCCCCTCATAAATTGTTGCTAAAAATTTATGCTAGCTACACTGAGGTTATTGCACAGCCATTTGCCATTTGTCCTTAGCTTTTATTTAAAATGACTTTCAGCTTCTCCTGTTATTTATGTGTTTAGCTTCTTAGGCTACATGACGACCAACAAGCTCGTTTTATTTTATTTTAATTTAATTAGCGGATATAGTCAGGCAATAGAATCGTGTTTTTGAGTGAGTGTGTATGTGTGCGTGTGTTTGTGCGCGTGTGTCCTGTTAATCCCATATTACTGAATTAAATGTTTTGGTAATGATTAAATGTGGGCCACACACTGAGTGTTCACATTAGGGTAATTATTACTGTAACCTGTGTGTGTGTGTGTGTGTAAGAGACAGACACACAAATAGTGTGTGTGTGTGTGTGTGTGTGTGTGTGTGTGTGTGTGTGTGTGTGTGTGTGTGTGTGTGTGTGTGTGTGT
>JAOWBC010001714.1:13492948-13507288 GCA_028566105.1 Hypoplectrus providencianus
CACACACACACACACACACACACACACACACACACACACACACACACACACACACACACACACACACACATATATACACACGGCGTGCCTTCCTGAATGAACTATAAAACGCTGCGACCTGCACACTAGACTTGAGTTCCAGGTGAACACATGCAGCAGCATTGGAACAGTAGGGTGTTATTACCTTGCGATGATAATTATAATATGAAGCAAACGAAAGGAGGAGGCAATCTGAAGCAGTCTATAAATAACTCGTGGCATGTAAGCAGTTTCACTTTGCTGAGCTATAATGAATGTTTGGCCACTTGTGTTCCTTCTTCGTTGGTGTCTGTTACTGTGGCATTTTCGTGCTGAGTATAATGTGCATGCACAAGACGACATTAAGCTATGTCATGGCAAACGATTCCAAAACAATAAAAGGAGGGGGAAATAGAAAGGTATTACCAACTTTGTCCTTCCCCTGGCATAGTGAAGCAAATGAGAGGGAGGGAGAGACACTGCGGATGAGAGAAGGAGATCATGGCAGTTTTAATAGAAGTGAGAGACCATAACGTTGATTTAAATATTATCCAGGTGACCACAGTAAGTCAAGGTCATAAAATTCTAATGTCAGGTTCGCCCTGGAAAGCATTGGGGGTGGATTTTATGATCTGCAAATATAATGTGCTGCAGCAGTAAAGATGCGTTTAAAGGTGTGTGTGGAGGAGGGCTAATCCACACAGCAGAGACTGCAATGTGCAGGATCCAGCCGAGGCGCTGGGCTGGAAGGAGCAGCCGCCTCCGCCCGGGATAATGGAGCTTCATGGGAGCAGGAGATAAGAAAGATGGTGGATACAAGGGACAGCGACCGCGACGGCTGCAGGAACAATAATAACAACAAGCATCAAGGCAAACACGTGGATAACTAAACGCACCGGGAAGCCGTCTGCAGGAGGCACGTGAAGGTAGGACCCAATTTTCACGTAATATTTTAATTTCCTGTTGAGGAAAGTATGCCACATCTGTCAGGGGGAGCTTGCCTGACAGCTCTTGTGGCACGCATGGTGCACGCCTGCACACGTCGATAGTTTATAAGTTGTTGTTATCAATCAGCGTGCTGCTGGTTCTGTTTTCTTTCTCCCTGCAATCAAAATGCTGCTGGTTGAATGTTTTTCATGACGTTTCTGTATACTTATTGATGGCTATTTTTTTATTTTCTGCTTTTTGGATCAGCTGCATAAATGATTATGCTGGGCTGCTTCTATGTTACTGATGTAACTTGAAGAATAGTATGTTGTTGCTGAGGGTTCTTTATAAGCTAACAACTCAAAGCATGCGGGCTTATTTAAGCTGTCTACAGGCAGTGGTCAGAAAGTAGCTTGATCCATGTTGTGTTTTATTGTGGTGGTACTCGCCTTTTCTCTTTGTGCTGAATAGTGTTAATCCTCTCTTGGCTTTTGCATGCATTGTCCTTTCCATGGATTTTAACCCCTTTTGCGCGAAGCTGAAGCGTGGTTTAGGTAGTTTCATGTTGTTGGGGTTGGCTTCCTGGCTCGGCAACAAGAAACTGCCTTGATTACGTCAGTTCGTCTTCATCAAGGGCACAATTTCCGCTGAATTACCCCCTATAGTCACCCAGGTCCCCGCAAATGGCATTGTAAATGAACTGAGCTGCAATACCTTGGACAGAGACGTTTTCTTTCTTTGCTGTTTTTTTTTTTTGTGGTGGGCTGTAAAACCTTCTGAGGCTCTCAGAAGGAGAATAGGTTGTAAACAACATGGGGTAAAGTTTTAGACTGCGTTGTATTGCATCTGTCATCACTGGCTGTCTGTTTAGGTTTTCTGGTTTCAGCTGCTTTATGATCATCTGACTAGATGGATGGAGAGGTAGATTCTAGCAGCTAGATGGATGGATAGATGTCACGTGTTTGACTCATTATTTATCTGACAGTTTAATCCGGCTGTATAACAGGAATTGGATGCGTATTGACTTTTCTATGATCTTATGTGAGTCTTATTGTTGTAAATGCACCCGGATGCTTGTATTCGTCCAAAATGCCAAGCAATCTCAGTCTCCATGCTGCAAAGTTCTATATATTAATATATATATTATGCTCTGTCATCCAATAATTCCTGCTTAAGAAGAAAATATTTTACGCAAACATCAGCATACTAAGAAAACTCACAATGACACCCATAACAGCATTAGTCCCATGAGAAATCACATTTTGCCAATTAAGGCCTATTTATTTTTTCAGTAAAATTCCTGCGATCAGTATTTTTGCGCATCGAATCGCTTGACTCGTTCACAGTACTTCTTCATTTTCCCCTTTTTGTATTATTGCGTGCATGGGGAGTTAAACTTTTTATTTCTTGTTTCATCTTGTTTCTCCCTCCTAACCGCTAACGAACTGATGCGTATCTTAAATAAATCAGTTCAATTCAAATGTATTATAAAAGACATTTGAACAAACAAAAAAATCAGGAACACGGAATAATCAATTTCTTAAAAGTAAACAAACCACAGGAATATAATCTAATATAATATGATATAATATAATATAATATAATATAATATAATATAATATAATATGTCTTACTTAATTGGACACTATGAGACCTACATTTTTAATAACTGATATTATAGATACGAATACTTGATGTGATTGCCATGACAATGTAGGTCAATAGCGCTGAATTATTGCATTTATTAATGGCACATATACATTATTGGTTTATTAAATGTATATTATCAAATGTAAAGGCCTGACTTTGTTTAAGTGTCGTCCATTTAATTTCCTACAACACTGATGTGTTCAGTAGAAGTGAAATTAATACAGATCATTTAGCAAAATAAAAGTTTTGAGGAAAGCACTGGGCTTGTCTCAAAGAAACACAATAACTTATTTCTGGAAGTGTTTTCTTGTGGCGCAGTCAGCATCTTTCCTGCTAAGCAGTCCAGTGTTTATCCTGGTCACTGTTTCCCCTTGTTTTCTCAGCCCCCCTCCCTTTGGCGGTGGTGCAACTGGAAGAGACAGTCTGGAATCCAAAGTCACTTTCATTCAGCTCTGTGAATGAGTGTCTCCCCTGGAATGCATCACTGACAAAGACTTTACAGCGCTGGAAACAGCCCCGAGAGCTGCACAGATTCACCCTAAAACCATATACACATAAAACAATTTATTTCACTTTGTAGTGGCGCACAGGAACTGAAGGCTTTAGACAGCCACTTCCTCGAGACAGCCCCACAAGTGTTACTGCCACTAACATGATCAGACATGAACCAAATATGCTAACGGCTTTCCGCTTCTTTTTTCCACAGACATTATTCCTTTTCTTTATTGTGATGTATAGAAATAAGCTCATCGTGCTACATTTATAAAGCTTTTCCTTTCTTTTGCATTTCTTTTAATTTTTAATAGACAAGGACGATTTAATTCAGAAAACGAAGGACGTTAACTTTATTTTACTAGAAAATGTTCATATTTTTTTATTATTATTGGCGAATAAAACTCAATATGTAGCTTTTTAAAAAAGGAATTAAAATAGCAGTAAATAATTGGGAATGTTTTATCCGTGTGGTTTCAAGCTTATGCAGCAACATTTTGCAACAAAATGCTACATTATGTTTTTTTTTTTTAATTCAACAAATTATAACCAACATCTAATGTGAATTTCTTCGCCTTCGCTCACCGAGCAAAACTGTTGTGTATGTTGAGAATGCAAAATGTATCTCAGTACGGAAGGCCTGTCCACTATGATCATATCTGTATTGATCAGAAACGAGTCTCAGAGCGTGTTTGGCTGGCAGACGGATGGCTTTTATCCTGTGCTTTGGTTTGAAAATGCTATTAGGACGAAGTAAAAGCAGAATATCTAATTGAGGCTCATGCTTGGATGAGGCTGCATGCTGCGGTTCTGGAGGACACTGTCATACAGTTTGGGGCGGATAGGCTACGGATCATTTTGCGGCCTTTCAGATGATCACACAGTAGCTCGAGCTTTCTGTTCAGCACATGGGACGATATAAATAACTTTTCATATTCTCTTTGAATTTTCCATATGCGCAGTTTAAGCGCAAGGCCTTTAATATACTCCAAGTGTAGCCTATATTATTTTCCCTGTGCGTGTGTTTGTGAGAGAAAGGCCTTTTTAATCTGGAGCTTTTGTGCTGTGACTATTTTTATATTTAATATCTCCATTAATGACAGAATGATCCTGCGCCTTGTCATCACACACAAGTTTAAAACTGTGACCGCAAGTGTCTGATAAATGAAAGTCATGTTGCAACGCATCGCTTCAATCCTCCGTTTGTTACTCATCAATCCAGTCACACAAACTGGCTGTGCTGATAGTAGGCTTATTAAACTTGAGACTATTTTGACAATGAGGATAGATCCTCTTTACCCTCACGTGCACAGTGGGTTATTTGATAATTAGCTTGTGGCACTCAGCTCTATGACAGTAATGATACACACAAAGAGTCATCTGCAGCCTGTCACATTTCTACTCTGCCGCTGCGGACAGATTCATGATGTTCATGGAAGCTTTCTTATTCAATACTTCTTTGCATTTTTACCTGAAAACTACATCCAGGCGAAACAAACACTTTGGCAAAATGTATTAAAGTCAGGCGTAGGTCCTGAAACATTTCTTTCACCAATAATTTCCAGTGAATATGAATCGTGACTGCACTGCGGCGGCGCCGTTCCACCCAGACTGTCTGATGCTTTTGTCCGTGAGCTCCACTCAAAGCTGCACAGAAATATATTCTTTCCAATACAGACACAACATTGTTGCCCTCAGTCAAGCTGTGAGCGAGCAAACATTAGCCCCATAGGCCGATCCCTCTGCGCCATCCTGAGAAGTTGATCTGTCTGATACGTATTTGTTTATTTTCATGAATGGAAAACTTGATCATTCATGCAGTTTGTAACCCAATGCGATGTTATAATCATTGTTTTATTCAGTGTAAACGTGTATGAATGGTTAAAATCCAGTATATCCGCATTTCTCCATATCACAGAGAGAGTGTGAGGATGGAGGTGGCGTCTCTACAGTCTGAGGAGGACTTGTGGTTTTAGTCCATATGATTAAAGTGGACTTGACTTAACGAGAGCCCGTAAAGCGAAGCACAATTTCATATAATTTGTTTCTTTCTTAACTTGTGTCCTGCATTACTGATCGATTTCTTTTTTTTTTTTTTTTTTTAATCTTTTATACGTTGGTGATCCTGGATCGTGTTCAAAACGAAATAGACAAATCCTTTTTACCATAACGAACTGCTTCTATACCTATGGCTTATGTTAAAGAACAAGGAAACGTGAAATGCAAATGCTTAGCGGTGCAAAGAGGATGCTTTTACCATTTATAATTTTAAATGGTGTTCAAGTCTTTTCATTAGGAAAAAAAACAACAGTCAAACAGAACAATGGCGGAAATAAAGGATAAAACAACAAGGGATAATTAATGATGCATTATTTATTTATTATATCACAACAAACATGGATAAACGAGCAAAATAGACACATTTTAAATGTAAATCCTCACTTTTTCATTAATGGACACACACACACACACACACACACACACACACACACACACACACACACACACACACACACACACACACACACACATTATATATTTATGCGCACAAACACGTGCTCACGCCCAAAGCATTCCCAATGATAATTCACGGGATTACTGTGGACATAGATACGAGCTCTATAATGTATTTATATGACCATATGTTATGGCAATAAATGGCCACTAAGCACTTTCTCATTGTGCCTCCATGGCAGCAGCAGAATAAACGGGCTCAGACCTTCAACCCGCAGAAAACTTTGAAACGATCTAAATGTAGATATGTTAAATGCACTAAGCGGCTGTATTTGTGTAAACATGTGTGGAAATGTTTGACCTGCGCATTCATCAGCGCGCACCAGGACACCGTTTGGCGTGATGCGGGTTAAGGTCTGGCGTCTGGCCTTTTAAATTTCATGGTTGAATCTGAACTCAGCAGCCATGACAAACACCGCACTTCCTATGATGTGTGTACTGCCCGCATTTTGTTTTACGTCACGAGGTCCAAACACTGAATATGATATCAGGTTTTGTTTTTTTTTCTTCTATCACTTCAAGTGTAAAAATTAATTTGAACTAAAGTAGAACTCAGTCCGTCCTGTGACGTCATGTGGTCCTCGTAGCTTGGCGGTGACAAAGGGAGGATTTGTAGTCAAATCCCCGCACTTTGCACTTTTTATATTCCCAGGCAGATGCACTACATGCGTCGTCGTCTCTCGTAAATTGGGATTTATTTTTTGATTTTGGTTTCTGGTTAAACTGTCATTTCGTATATGGGGACCGCAGTGCACCCAGTTTGAGTTAATGTCAGCTTGGTGAAGTGTGGCTTGCTCGGCTGCACTACTGTCATTTCACTTTAGTAGGACTGCACACCCTTAGATTTAGCTCCCGTGTCTTGAAGATTGCCAGAATTCCATTCACATACTTTGTTTTTAAACTGCAAGTCCACAGGACAGCAACAAAGACAAGATGACATTTCAAACAGCCTATATAGGTCGACACACCCTTATATTTAGCTCCCTCGTCTTAAAGTTTGCAAGAAATCAATTCAGTTAGCTTTGATTTTATGGGCCACAGTAAAATGAAACATTTCAAACGGGTTTTCTATGCATACACACTCTTTTATTTTGCTTTCTATATTCTTAAAGTTTGCAAGAATTTACACGGCAAGTCCACAGCAAAACAAACAAAAAGATATAGGAATCTGCTTTCTGAGGCAATGTTATATTAATAACCCATCTATTTAACTCTGTCCTCTTTAAGTTTGCAGAAATTCAAATCTATCAGCTTTGCTTTTAAACCACAGGTCCACAGTAAAAGAAATAAATATGGCAACATTTCAAACAGCTTCAACGCGTCCACGCGTGCTTTTATTTAGCTTCCTTGTCTTAGTTTGCAATAATTCAATTCAAAAGAAAAAAAACTCGTCGACAGTAAATTAAAAATATAGTATTTGAAACAGCAATTGCGCATATGATCCTTCATGTGTCACAAAATAATTCGTCTTGAGCACATCAAATAATTGAAACATAACAAGCATAGTCACCACAGTGACACTGAGCAGCATCACCGCGTCTCCAAAACACACACATCTGCAATGAAGTCACCACATTACAGAAATAAAGCAAGTGCATTTTTTGTGATTTACTAATACAGTAGCCATGTTGTTTTCCAGTCTGCACATGTGCATTAAACTTTCAGTATTTCTGTCACAAAGACTCTAATTAGTGCTCCCTGTGACACTGGTGCCTTCTCCGCCTCAGTCTGCTCCATCGTATATTGTGTTATTTGCTGCAGCCCTGCAGAAGAGTTCAGGCTTGTTTCACAGGCTACTAACTGACGAGTTCCACTAGTATATTGCAGAGTAAAGTCGTGCCATTAGATACAACAGTAACATTATCTCTGTTATGAAAGCTTGGATCTAGTTAGCCCTTAAACGAACCTTTTTACCTCCTGCGCTCTCTGCAGTCCTCTGTCTCCTGTCTTCGGCCTTTCTGTTTGATAGGAATTGTTTCTCATGCATAAAGTGGTGGTGGTTTTTATGTTGAGCGAGGAACTCGGATGCAATCTTATTAACGACACGTTTATGAACAATCAAATGGTCCTCGTTAAAATTTATTGATGGGCATAAAAACATGGACGGTCACTAGCCGAATATAACCCGCTGCAGTGGGCTGCTTGTCAAGAATCTGAATCCCCTCCTCTCCTATCTCCGCAGATCCCATTTAGGAAATGTTTGGTCTGCTGCGCCCTCGTTAAAACGGTGCAAACTTAATTGTTGCTGTATCCTACATCCCGTATTCTGAGCCCATCTATCGTCCGTCTAGTCTACATGTAGCTACAGTGAAGACTTCTCTCTCTGTTAAAATATAAACAGCAGCACAGGAAGTTATAAAGCTTTCACTTTATCAAATGTGCTGCTGCTGCTTTGATACAGATAAAAGGCGTCAACGATTCAATAAACACTTTCATGTTGTAATCCTATCCATTGCAATAAGACGGGGCTACGGTAGATTTCGCCGGACAGAGATTGATTACACCATCAAATAGTGCCTTGCTCGGTTTTAGACGTAATGTGCGCAGGTCTGTACTGCGCCTAGAGCCAGATCCCCTTTTAGCGCTACAAAGGAACGTTTTGTTCATAAAGAAACATGGTTGTTGAAGTTACCTCTAATACGTCCAAGAGAAAGAGCAAAAAAGCACATTCTTTAATCCGATTTATGTGCAATGTGATCCCAGGATAAGTGGCGCATTGATCCACTGTACAATTTTTGTGGGGGTAAATATAATCACGTGGCGGCGAGGCAGCCAATAGCAGCCAGGCAAGCGTTGAGAAATAATTACCTGCCTTGATTGTTCTATGGCTAGATAAAAAAGTACACATACACTCCATATAATAATCGGATGCATGTAAAAGAGTCGGGGAGGCTTCGACATGTCGACCACGGGTCCCATAAGTAATTATTATGTGGACTCCTTGATCAACCATGAAAACGAGGATGTCCTTGCTGCAGCTCGGTTTTCGGCTCCCGGTTCGCACCCAGCCGGCCCTCGTCCGACGTCCCTAGTACCGGAGTGTGCTGACTATCCTTCCTGCAGCTTCGCACCCAAGCCACCCGTCTTCTCCAC
Organism: Hypoplectrus providencianus; assembly: GCA_028566105.1. Lineage (NCBI taxonomy): Eukaryota > Metazoa > Chordata > Actinopteri > Perciformes > Serranidae > Hypoplectrus > Hypoplectrus providencianus. The sequence goes on from JAOWBC010001714.1 coordinate 13,501,643, forward strand.
CTCCTGGACCCCTGTACACTCCCAGTCATCAGTGGTTTACCATCCATACAGTCACCAACCTCACTTAGGCACAGACTCGAGGTATATGCGGTCATGGCTGGAGCCGATATCAGGCGCCGTGCCTTTCCATGGCTATCCGGGGAACAGCAGGCACTATGGGCTGAAGCCCGACGCCTTTCAGGAGCACAGAGCCGCCGAATGTCTCGGCTCCAGCGGACGGACGTACACGGATTATTTGTACTGCTCATCCACTGACATGCGAGACAAGACGCAGCAGAATATCCCTTCTCCCGAGTCGGAGCTCCTGGCTTCAGGGAAACATAAAGAAGAGAAGCCGGAGCTAGATCCGAGTAAGTTCAAGCTCCTTTTACAGCCGGGTGGGAGTTTGGGATTGAGTTAAACTGCTTTTTTCTTAGTGGCATTTAAAGTCCTTCATAAAGTGAAATTATAAGCTGTTTCATCTCCCCTTTTCAGCTCAGCTCAGAATCGCCTCTGCTAGGCGGAAAGCTTTAGGAACTATAAAAGACAAACGCTACTAGGCTAATATTGGGGCTATAAAACCAGACGGGGTTGTAAACATGGACTCAAACCTACAGGAAGACGTTGAATTTGGATGGCTGTTGCATAATGTTAAACACATGCAAGGTGCTCTTTTTAAGCGAACAGCCTAAACCTACATATGAAGTAATATTCATCAGTTCATGCTTTATGATGCAATTTTACGACCATATTTTGACCCCGTGCCATTACACACGGCACATGCAGCCCCATAAGCCGACTCCAGTCAGTGTTTTTAAATACAGGCCCTAGCTGTGAGGAAAAGACACATTCTGGCTCCTTTTGATCCCCATTGGTAAATATTATCTCCCATATTAAATTAATAATAATGAGAGGATGATTTGCACAGAGTTGCATATTAAATTAGCTTCCATTTTTTTAAGCCCAAAACAAATTCACATGACTCTTCCAGCCAACTTGAGGAATGTAGGGACATTCTGGAGGACTTTCACCACGGACCTGTAAAGGCTTGAACCACGGGCCATTTTATGGGCCAATAAAGTGAATAAGCGCATTGAGTATTTTACGACGGTGTTACTCACAAGTCAAGGGGACAAGGAAGCAAATCAGTGCAGGGTTGGATAGTCTGAGGATGAGAATCTTCCCTCAAAATGTTTACAATCAGATTAGCTTTAATGGTAAACATCAGTGTGTTTTGCACCTTGTGATGAGCCCACATAACTGCTGTAAATCTACAGGCACATTTTCTAAATACTCATGTGCTAGTCTTCTGTTATTATTTCACTTTCTTAAATGTCCCAGTGTTGTTTTGTGTTTATTATTATTGTTTTTTTACTTTCTACAGATAACCCTGTGGCCAATTGGATACACGCCCGCTCCACGAGGAAGAAGCGATGCCCTTACACAAAGTACCAGACTCTCGAACTGGAAAAGGAGTTTTTGTTCAATATGTACCTTACAAGAGACCGCCGATTCGAGGTCGCGAGGGTCCTGAATCTGACCGAGAGGCAGGTCAAAATCTGGTTTCAGAACCGGCGAATGAAGATGAAGAAAATGAACAAAGAAAAGACCGACAGCAACGAACAATAATGTGGACTGCAGTCCCCAAACCACCATAATAACCACTAGTCACATGGACAGCACAGATGTACCAAAACACACTCTCCTCTCCATGTTTATCACTTTGTTGGATTTTGTATTAACCTTAACTTCGAGACTGTTTGATGCTAATTATGTTATTTTTCCAGTGCACATTTATGTGTCCACCTATAAGAAAAAAATATATATTAAAAAAAAAAAAAAAAACCTTCCAAGGAGATGATCACATTCTGCTTTCACTTCGAAAATACCTTTATGTTTTTTTGTAAGAGGAATTATACAAGTGCAGTTTGGACACGTTGAAACTGTCTGAAGAAAGAGAATACTTGAATTCTTTTGAATTTCACAAACCCATAATTTATGATGTGAATGTTTTCTTTCATGTTTATTTCCTTTGTACGTTGTTGTGCAGGTGTAGTATTTTGTACAGAAACAGAGCATCTGCGACCGGACTGTCTGTCTTGTATTTTTGTGATAGTTGTTGCTGTATTTGTGTATTTCTTTCTCTTTTTTTTTGATTGTAGCCTACGAGTTTAACTATAGTGTAGATATAGATCTCTGCAAATATAAACATAATCACTAAGTTCTTGTATACTGTATTCTTTGTGAATCTGCGTGGCTGTCCTGTTTGCGCCCTAATGCTTTTATTAATTAGTCCATGGCTGCAGTGAGGGCCCGAAAAACAGCATGCAATTCAATGTCAGCATCACTCCTTCATTTAAAAAGCCGCTGGGTAATAGCGTTACCAAAACACTCCTGGGTGAGCTTCATGTTGCAAACACATGGATGTTTGCTAAATAATTCTGCGTCTAACGTGTTTTACCCGACGTGCATTCCTCCAAGTACAGCTAAGGCCTAAATGAGCTCTGCTACCGCAAATAATGGCGAGCTCTAAAACTTCACGTTGTCAGCGCTCTTAAGGGTTTAAGCAAGCCAACCCTGTTTTAATTTAACTTTGCAATGCCTAATATCTTGATCTTAATTAGCCTCCTCTAAGCCTCAGCCACGTCAGTCCCAGTTGTGCATATATTTAAGGATAACCGCACATACACCAAATAAACGCACAAATAGTCCTTTTGGCCTTTTAAGGTAAAAAATAAAGTAGCCCACATTTCTCCAAGAGCATTAAGAGCCCGTTCTGCTGCAAGTCATTCACCCTGCTGTTGTGTTTACGGGTTTACTAACATGAGTGATCTGCAGCAGGAAAGTTCACTTCAATTGCACACGAAACATTCTCATAAGAGCAAAAAATAAATGCACGAGGCCTGAGCGAAATTTGTTTTATTACTTCATCCACGTGTTTAAAGTACACAAAACTAGTTGTGCATTTATCACATTTCCAACAACGTATTCCTTTTTTAAAAATGAAACACTGCTATGAAGTATTTTTCTAAATGGATGTCCTTTTACTTATCTAATAATCTTAGACATTGCTGTGTTTTTTTAGGCTAAGTTCGTCAGGCCCACAGGCGATCAGAAAACCTGAGACTAAATTTGAGCATTTGAGTGCTAAAGTGAGAGACAATTTCCCAAGTCTCGCATTTGTTTCCTGGGATAGGCCTAAATTGCCTTTTTGTGGTGGCAAACAATACGGACAGGATGCAGTAATTTCAAAGCCTAATCCAGTGCATTTCCGCTCAGCTCGGACAAAAATGCCAGTTTTACAGCCCCTGTTGGAGCTCGGCTGTTTGTCTCAAATGCAGACGAACAAAGCAAACTCGACTAACTGGCTAGACGTCTGGGCTAAATTACTTTATGGTTTTAATGGACGGTGGTGGTGGACTCCTTCAAAGGAGAGTCATGCGCACCGTTCAGGGAACTTTTGCCTGATGGGCCAGCCGCAACCCCCCGCACTTCATCATAAGAGTGGTCTATTAGCCTACAATTAGATGGCAAACGTCAATAGTTATTGTGCATAAATATGAGTGTAGCAGAGCACTATCCGTCGTATAAGAGCGGGTGGCGGCCAGGACAGGAAAATGATAAAGCCCAACAACCATCTAAATAGGAGGAGGCTTTATGCATGGAGTTCCAGATGTGTCGGTGAACTGCTTTCTAAACTCTGCTATTTTTTTTTAAGGAAATGGAATTTTAAATATACATGGTTTAGACAAATGGGGAGACCCATTTCTGTTCACATCACAGTTGCTTCTGATTGGTGGATTCTTTCAGGTTTAGGGACGCATGTGAACACTAGATGACGCTGTTGGTCCATGATTTGAGCAGGGTCTCTGTGTTGAAGGACTTCTTTACAGCTCTGTGGCTTGGCTGAAAAATGAAGAGTAACCTATCGATGACAAAATGACAGATATGGTCACCCACCGCATTTAGTGTAATAGGCCGCAGAGCAGCGCTCCGGGATGCAGAGATCTGGTTGTTGTGCTGAGCACAGCGTGTGTGCAGAAACTGAAATTCTACCTATTTTTTTATTTTACTTTTATTTTTGATCTTCTGTTTTGCGAATTACGTTTTTATTTTAATTGTCATTTTCTCGGTTAAAAAATAGCTTATGAAATATCTTTAATTTTGACCTGATGTTGGATGTTGTGGTATTAAAAAGATATATTTATATATTTATTCATTTTTATTTTTAGCTAACCATTATGGTCTGTCTATTAAATAGCACAATTTTGATAAGACAGAATTCAGTGTTGACAAAGGGCAAAAATATGCAGATTTATTTGATAATATGCCATTATGTGTTTGGATTAATTTATATCATTTCAGCATTTGTTAGTTTATTGGTTGGTATGGCTGTTTTGTTTTATTTTATATAATGTATATTAAATAGAGTAACTCCATCAAAATACTTTTGGGAGACAGAAAAACAAAATAACATTGAAATTAATAAAAAGTCAGAGACAATATTTAAATCTAAAAATACTTTAATAATAATATGCATCAGTAACACCAGTACCACAAATTGCAACAGTGACAGCACAAACATTATAAATAATACTCACATAATCCAGCAACACGGTAATAAAAATAATGACAATAAAATGAATAGTTATAATGATAATTATAATTCTATTGCCACTGTACAGTTTATTAAAAAAGCGGGTACCTGCTCATTAATATCCATAATGTGCCGGTTATGACGTCTGTAACAGCAGCTTTAAGTCCTCCAGAAGTGTGCAACAATGATTGGCAATCTGCATATTTATAGAGTGTGAAAGGTCTATAAATTCGCCCAGTGCGCCTTTCATATTTTACGATGATGTGTATAAAACGTCAGTAACCCCACAAAAACCACACTGGCATATTTGGAGAGAGAGCCCATACAACTATTGAGCTGGGAATTGTGCGCGCGCTCATTGTAGCTAAACATCCGATGTAAAATTTTATGAACTCCTCCACGTGGGGAGATTTACTGCTTATCCTCGTCGGTTTTACGGGGTCAGTAAGTGGCACCTAGTATTCACAGGTCGTGTTTATATTTGCGTGTGTCGGTGTTTTACAGCGCCTGGTGCCTGGTGTCACCCTGGCCTTTACTCGATTACACGCAGAGGATGTTTTTGTCTAATTCCCTTACAGACATTGGACAGTGTTTACCTCTACGCCATGGCTGCGATGCTGCCTTCCTTCTGTGTTTTTTTTTTTACTGTTGTTTCATGAAACATTTCTGTTTTGATGAACTTCCTAAGTGCTGCATGTCGACCTCGTGGAGCCCATAAGCTCAGCTGTTTTCTAGAAATGAGCGTCAACGGGGTCTGACAGGGCGAACAACAACAAATAACAGCTTTATCCGTTTTTAAAGAGGGAACCTGTCCTGCTTTACACACCTCATAACCTGCAAAGAGCCATAAAGCCACACTATATGTGTCACCGTCTTTATACTTTAACCAGTGCACATCTCCATTGATCAGCTCTAACAAAGCTTTTTGTGATAAACACAACATTGATCATATTTAAAGCCTCTTGTGTTGTTGGTTATGATTAGTGCAGCTCCTCTCAAGGTGGATATATACGTAGGGCCCACGTCTGACCGGTCGTAGGAAGATGATATTCATTTGTACATTTATGACT
>JAOWBC010001714.1:13516139-13549798 GCA_028566105.1 Hypoplectrus providencianus
GTGTGTGTGTGTGTGTGTGTGTGTGTGTGTGTGTGTGTGTGTGTGTGTGTGTGTGTGTGTGTGTGTGTGTGACAGCTGTACTTTTTATGTGTGCATTTGAAGTTGAAAGCGTTTGTGTTGTCATAGCTCAGCTTGCTGAAACGCTCCCTCTGAGTTTTATGATTGTCTGTGCAGAGACAATATTTTTTCTGCGGTGATGAAGTGATTTCATGTGTTTCTGTCCCCTGCTGAAGCTCAACAGTCTCTGCGTTTCAATCTTGTAAAATACAATTATTGGCAAAGCCTCGTCGTGGAAGCCTGTAAAGTCGTATAACCTACTGTTACACACGTTGTTTGCTTTTCCCTTATGAAACATTGCTGTTGCAATGGATCGTGTCCGCTGCTGCCCAACACTATGCCTGCAGAGAAAGAGAGGGAGACAGAGACAGACGGAGAGAGAGAGAAGGAGAGAGACATGGGTTGTTAGGTAAATCTTGGTTTAGAATAAGAGGGGAAAACCACAGTCTATTGTTTTGCCCTGCAGTGTTTTTAAAAGCAGAGATAGGTTCGCATAAAACTCCATGAAGTCATGAATCTGTCCGCATCACCACATTTAGAACCTCACTTACAAATCCCGACAGGGCAAAAATTTTGCCTACTAATGGTCATAATTTATGATGTGTGGATCAACATGCGCTCATTGGGCAACAGCTTCCTGAGTGCTTAACGAGCATAAAGTCGAACACTTCCGGACATTAATTGGGCTAGCCAGCGATGGTAAAGTGCTTATAGAGGGCTTTACATTGTTAGTATGTGAATTACTCCTTATTAGTAAGGTTAGAAGCGGGGGAGAGGAAAAAGCATCAGGGGCAGAGCAGACTTTGCCTCCCTCGCTGTGTTTTTAATCATGGCTGATAATGTAGAAATTTTACAGGTCCCATACAACTAATTCTGACTGATGTGGTGTTGCTGGATATTGATGTGTAAGAATGCAGAGGAGAAGCTGTGGCTGCATGGACGTGGAAGGGCCCCGTTGTGTTGCATGATGTTAAAAAGTTAGGCCTTCAGCTAAAGAGTCCAATTAAAGTGCTCATTTAAAACCGATCCAGCGCCTTAGAAGTAACCATATCACCTCAATAAATATAATAATATTAATGGAAATGATAATAATAATAAATGTCCTGTTACGCATGATTTCCATCACGCTTTTCCTTCATTGCGCATTCACCGTAGATAACTTCCTACAAATCAAGAGCACACACTATTCATTAATCAATTATTAATGCTAATTATTAATACCCATGGTTAGAAACAGGCCATTCTTAATAATTTAGCATTTTCTTCTTCGACCTTTTTGGTTGTTTCGTTCATCGCCGGCCATAATGTCCCTTTAAAGATCGTGGAAACGTGGACCAAACGGCTCTTTTCCTCCTGCATCAAAAGCCGCGCATGGGATTTGCCTCACGGGCCGCAATAAAACACTAAAACACGAGGGAAAGAATGACCTTTCTAATTCTGCACAGTGGCACAACCTCTGCTGCATTCCTGCCTCTCCAGTCCACACATTGGCTTTAGTGTTCAGCCTTTATTTACAACCCAAACTTTATGGAGCATCGTGTTGTTTTGGGGGGGAAGCTGCGAATAACAATTAAAGCAAATCTTTATTTTTTTAAACCCAAGTAATTCCACTTAATTTGAGTTAAAGATAAAATAGATTTTTTTTAAAGTTTTATTTATTTCAAAAGCTTTTTTTATTATGCGTAAATTAAAACTCCAAAGAGTGACGACAATAGATATTATAAGAATGAAACAAAGGCGTTTACAAACCTTGTACACAGGCTGTTTCTGCCACAGCGAGCATGACAAATCCAGAAACTAACACTGGCAGCCAAACACCAAATTCATCTCATTGCCGACTTCATTTTTATTATTATTTCTATTTAAATGCAGTGGAATATACTTTTAATGTGTTCCGTATTTTTTAATGTTTGTTTTTGTTTAATTCTATTGTGTGTTAAAATGCTTTTATTTTTACTGGAACTCCCAGTGGGTGTTTGAACTGAACCACTATCAACTGATTCGTTGCCTAATATCAAAGTGAAAGGGGAAAATAATCCCAGGACAGCAGTAGTGGGATATTACAGCCTCCAACTTTTGCGCTTTATTTGCCTCAAATTTGTGCGATGCGGATGTCACATATGGCCACGAATAAGGTGAAGGGAAACTTTTATTGCACCAGCTACTTCCTCCTCTTTGTTCTTGTCTCTTTTATGGTCCATTCAGGATCCCAAACAACAGACCAAACAGTGTTGCACGTTTAAGCTGCAAGTATTCACCCCACTGAAGAAATCAGTGAGGTGGACCAATAGGCTGCTGCGTTTCATCACACATATTCAATAACTGCATTGATTATTTTATAGGTATCTATTATGGCCTGTTGCGAAAAGCCAAGATAATGTGAATTATATTGTTTCAAATTAAAATGTGGAGCTTTATTTCCTATCCTGTCTAAACGCGCTTTTTTTCCTTCTTTTTTTGACATAATGCTTGTAGAGTAAAAAAAAAAAGAGGCGTTTTTATCAGCTATGCAAAAAGTAATTTAATTCTAAAAAGAGTGACAGTGAGTAAAACGGATCTGTTTTATAATGTGAATGTGGATTTCTTCGCTTTTAGAGGCGGTACATTTTTTGCCCTGACAGGCGCTCAGGTCATGCTAAAATTTTTCGCAGAAACACCTCCAAAGTAATTTTCCAACCCATAATTTGCTGCTGAGATAATTATCGGTTCCTCTTTCCCCCCTGTGTGTGTCAGAGGAATGTCGGGGTATGATCAGAACAGGGAAAACACTGGAACATCTGCATAAGCATTTTTACGCGTTGCATTTTAAAGCAATTCAGCTCAAACTCCTGTGCGTAAAATGTAAACGCTGCTTATTGTCCTGAGTTAAAGAGACTGTACCTGACGGGCTCAGGGTGAACACCGGCCACTGCTGGCCTGCGTGTGCCGGACAGCCGCATAACTGATTAGATTTTCAAAGAGAGTGGCAGAAATGATCTTCTTGCACGCGGTTCTTTGGCGGTTCGGCCGGACCTATTGCAGCTTTTCCTCCTCTACTTTATGCCTCCACGTGCTGTGCAGTGCTTTCATTTGTGAGCCTGGGAGATTGCTGCCCGTGTTGCAGGGCTTTGCTGCAGAGATAGTTGTTGGTGTGCTGGGGAACGTCACTTGTTTTATTGCCCTCACAGAAGAGAGACCATAAACGCATTCTTCCCACCTACACCCTCCCCCAGTTCACTGCAAAAGCATTGAAATTGCTCACATGCCAGATAATTCATACACAATGGAAACATTAACAGTATGTTGGAAACGCGTCGATATGGCTGAGATAAACAATAAATGCCAATATTCATTTTAGTCTGCACACAAAGGCGGCGCGTCCTGCGGGATGGGGGCATGGAGATATGGTAGCCCATCGCTGCAGTGCTGTTGTGAAATTAAAACAGAGGTTTTTTTTGGAAGCACACACACACACATACACAAATAGACAGATCTACACACACACACACACACATTCACACACACATTCCCAGACACACATCATAAGAAGCCAGAATCACAGGGAGGGTTTTGCTGCATATTTCCGTTAATTGGTTTAATAAATGCTTTCCTGTCTCGCACTCTTTAACACGCGCTTGAAGTTGTGCTCATATGTGTGTTTATGCAAATTTCCTGCCTTGCTTTGACTGTGATCACTGCACTGAATGACATTGCCCACGTTTCACTCCACGCTTCCGCCCTAAACACCACATATTCTTAAAGCTGAAGTCAAAAATGTCTCATCCAGCCAAGCTCACAGTGTGCCACTCCAACTCTACGTTGTGTTTATCGGCATTTAGCACTAATGTTCAAGCTCTGAGCTAAAAGCTACAGTTTCTCCTCAACTCCTGCCTCTCAATTGGTTGAGAACGGTCAGCTGACGTTGTCATATTGTCTCTCACCGAGCCAAGCCTCGGCTATAACACTCGGGTTTGTGCGTCTTAACCGGAGATTGGAAATTAATAATATTGAATCCTCAAAGTAGCCCACGTCCAGTTAGAGAAGCAGAAAGTCGAGAGGAAAAAAAGAAGACCTTGGAGAAAGGTGTGGTTGGTTGACACAGACGGGAAGGAGATTTACTGAGAAGGAGATTGAAAAGAGACCGATAAAGAAGTGGGGAGAGTTGGAGAGAGGGTTACAGGCAAGGTATGAATTCTTATTTCGCAAACCCGTCGCTCTCCTGCCATTTATCCGGTGGTCAAGATGTTTTGCCTAACGTACCCCTAAACTCCACCACCTATGACACAGTGAGACATTTTTCGTCGTACGGTGCCGCTGTGACCCAGAATCGGATATATGCACCTTTCTACTCTCCTCAAGATAATGTCGTCTTTGGGTCTGGCAGGGCACAGTATGAATATGGATCAAACGTGTTTCTTCAAGACAAGGACGTGCTCCCCAGCTGCAGACAAACAAACATGGGACTCAATACACAAAGCCACATTGCTCAAGAGTACAGTTTGGATCAAGGAAGAGCAGGAGCGCAGGATCAGAAAAGCAACATCCCGATCTACCCGTGGATGCAGCGAATGAACTCACACAGCGGTGAGTTTTACTACGACAAATAAATTAAGGAAATGGGCCAGTTTTACGATATGTCTTACCAAGAGAGTAAGTTACTTTTTATGGCCCCATAAAACATTACTGTATCCCCTCGACTTGTAGATGGGCCTTTACATGTGCAAACAAACAGCTTTCATATTAAGAAAGATATAGTAGCCATAATCAGCAGCGTGAGACAGAGAGGATACATTATGAGGCTTTCATTATTTTAGATAATGATAAATAATAAAGCAAATATGCCCTTTGAGATAGTATTTGTCTCTCAGTTAAAATGAGTTTATTTTTCATCGTGGATTTGGATTACATTTAGGATCAAGACAATCAGGTTAAACTTATGCTCAACTGCTCCAAAGTATCCTGAGAGCACAGACAGGGGCAGGTTGTTTTTTTTTTCCCTTAATGTGACCTGTGACTTCTAGCCGATTAAAGTAGTGACTTTATTGTGTATTTCAGCAGGAGTGGGCTACGGGACAGACAGACGCAGAGGACGTCAGATATACTCTCGTTACCAAACACTTGAGCTGGAGAAGGAGTTTCATTTCAACCGCTACCTGACCAGGCGCAGACGCATCGAAATCGCAAACGCGCTTTGTTTAACTGAGCGGCAGATCAAAATCTGGTTTCAGAACCGACGCATGAAATGGAAGAAAGAGAGCAACCTGACCTCCACGGTGACTGGAAGTGAACAGACTGGAGCCTCTCCAGAGGAGGAACGCAGTGGCGCAATTGAAGGAGAGAAGGATGAGGACAAGAAGAAAGAATAAAAAAAAAGAAAAGAAGAAGAGGTGAATTAAAAAGCACCTGACGACCATTAAGACCCAACATAACTACCTAAAAAAAATCTATATGGACTTGAGAGCGACTTCACTGCATGATGGCTACCCCGCTGCTCTCCCACTTATATCCCATGTTGACCACAGGAGTGTTGAGCCTGACAAATCCACATTATTTCAGCCACATTATGGCCCCCTTTGACATTTTGGAGCGCTTGTTTTTTTTATATATATATTGCAATGTCACTTGTATTGTGAAAAATAAAAAGAAGTATTCATTTCTACGTTATTTCTCATGCCAGTAAAATGTGTGTATTTATCCCCCTACACCCCATCCATCACTGTGAACTCTTTGATCACCCCACAAAATACAGTTGTTGGTCAGACTTTAACTCAGTGTTGTACATGCACATTCCACGGAAAGAAGCAAAGATCCGGCGGACACCAGATTTGATCTCAGTATAATCTAATACTTGAATCAGCCGCAGAAAAAAGTGTCCTGCAGAAACATTAAAAAGTTGCACGGATATAGACTTCAGTCCACACACACACAAGTGAAATGCCTGTATATAATCAAAGTAAAGTAAACTATGTAAATCCCGTGAGGACTTATGTGCATTTAGCCGCTTTAATAGACGCTGCATAACATAAAAATTGCGCTTAGCCCCCTTCTTCTTTTTCCATCATTTCACACCATAGGCTTTTCCTTGTGAGATCGATTTGTACACTAGTAATTATTCACTTTTGTTTGGGAGTTACAAATTCATGATTTGTCATAATTGTGTATCATGGAATAAAATATTTGTAAAAATTTCACCCTCGTCTTGTGTTTTTTGGGGGACTATTTGAACTCTCTGAGTCAGATGGCCGCATAAAGAAAGACTTCCTAAAATCCGCACCAGTGCTATCCTGGAGTCTTTTTTTTTATTTATTAAATTATAATCTCATCATGACCTTTATGGTCAGGAGGAGGCACTTAGGAAGGAAAGTGGGCAACAAATAAGCTAATGAAGTGGGTTTTAAGCCCATGTTGGCCTCTTAAATATGAAATATTCAACTTTGTGGCTGGCATCATAAGAGCACGGGAATGAGCCATTGTAGAAAAGCCTGCAGTTAAACTCTATAACATTCCCGGAGCTCTGCTGTTACAACACAACTTCACGCGACTTCCACCTCCACGCGCGTAAATAGATTTGAACCAAGTGAGCACTTAAAATCCTAATTATTATTACCGCTATTGTTTTTTATTGTTGTAGCGACAATAATAATAATAATAATCATAACAATATTTATTATTCCATGGGTGTGTGTTGGGGGGACTCGCGGTGTGTCTGGGGCAGGGAGCTCAGGCCGGTCCTGACCGTCCTGCCCCATACCAGACACCAGATGACGCTCTTGTCTTACTGTCCTGCCCTTTTTGCGCTAAAGATCCCTGCCTGGTCCTCAACAACCAACAGCTCAAAGTTTACCGGACACGTTTCTCCTATTCATCAATATCCCCATTGAGTATCAAAGCCAATTTATGACTGGCCAACATGTGCACGTGATCCCATACAAATACCCCATATTTGGGCAGCGCACGTCGGATCAAGAATTAAAAAAAAGATACCAAAGCCTACTCCACCTATAAATCGTGGATTATTTTTTTAGGGCAGACAGCTCTGAATTTTCCAAAAGCGGCTACAAAGAAAAGCAATGATCAACAAAAACAAGGAAATAAGCGCAAACAAACATCCCTCTTTAGTTTGAAAAGAAACTATCGGTGCTAGGTAGAGAAAAAAATGAGCTCTTATGTTGACAGTTGCAATCTCAGGAAAACAAGCGAGACAACTTCTCCTAACACTATGTTTAGTTTCGATGTTTCTGGGCGCACGTCCAGCCGCTATGAGGGTGTTAATGTGAACGGGATATTCACTTGTCCCGTCCCCACGACCTCTGTTGAACGGGAGGAGATGAAAACTAGCCTGCGTGGCAACACGGATACTCCTCTCCTGTCAGGACCACAGATAACCATGGTCTCCAGTAGCTCGTCCGTGGACGGCAGTGGGCTCGGCTACGGTAGCGGCACGCTGCTGGGACGAGGCGCAGACAGAGACCCGGAGAGGAGCGCAAAATCCGGCGGCAACATGAGCCAAGAGAGCGAGAGAAACGCGGAGAACACGCAAACGGTGAAACGACACACAAATGTGAGCCAGCGTCAGGACAGTGAGCAGCGGCCACAGATTTATCCATGGATGACAAAACTGCACATGAGCCACGGTAAAGTTTGCCTATTTTCTAAAGTGCGCTAAAGATGCTTGCCCTTATTCACTCTTTACGCCGCAACACTTCTTTTCGCCCGTTCCAGTTTCCCTCTTGAGTTTTATAGTCCAAACGCAGGAAATAATAAAAACTCGCGGTCATAAATTTTATGACAAAGGCATCCATTGCTCGTAAACCTGCTCTGTTACGGTGAAGAGGTGATCTGTGGGGTGATTTATGGTCGTATAATTGGATAAGAGAACAAAACTGATATAAAACTATGAAATAATATTCACAAATTCAGCTTTAAGTATTAGTTTTTGCATTGCTTCCTTTATAGTCTTAGTTAATGTTTTACATGATCACAGTCAGTGTGTGTGTGTGTGTGTGGGAGAAGCTTTACCCTTAAATTGAACTCTGGGAAACACCGATGCCCTGACCCAATCATGAACTTTTCACCTCTAAAACATTTGAATAGGCGTGCTCCTTCTCTATGCCTGCAAACCACTGCTGCACTGTTTAGGCTGCAGATGGACACTGAGCACATTTTGCTGCAAAAAAAAAAACACTCCAGTTTTTGTCTTCCTCCATATGCAGACATGCAGGAGCACACAGCAGGGACGGTAGAAATATTCAAGTCCAACAGCAGCGCAGGCCTGTTGCTTTACTTAGCACGCCTGTGCATGAGTTCCTCTATAAATAGAGAAAGTTATCTGGAAAACATCAGATTCCATTTTCTAATCCCACTTCTTTAGATTTTACACATCTGCGTTTCCTCCCACGGTCCTCTGCTCCTGTGCAGCGGTGCTAGGGCGAGGCCAGTGTTTACAAGCAGGCCAGTATATTATTAGTTTTTTAACATGTTGCATAAAGATCACATTTCCAGGCCTAATAGTCTTGTGTATTTTATGTTTGAATGCGGGAGAATGCAGAGGGCCCTCCTTCCTTTAAGCAGACTATATTTATTGGATCTAGTTAACCACCCTTATCAGCCTGACATAAATTTTTATTACACAAATCCACAGTAAGTAATATCAGGTTAAATTAGGTTATACAAAGATATTTAATCTTTTAAAGGGGGGAATGGAAGGGGGCGTAAATGAATAGATTTGTGCTTGCAATGCTTTTTGCTTTTTTTTTAATGTTTAACCAATCCTTCTTTTAATAATACTATTACCCTACTAATATATTTATTTCCCACTATAATGTTGCTGAAAGCTAACTGATTTTAATACCACTTCAGAATCGGAGGGTAAGCGGTCCAGGACCAGTTACACCCGCTACCAGACTCTGGAGCTGGAGAAAGAGTTTCACTTCAACCGGTACCTGAGCCGCCGCAGGCGCGTAGAGATCGCCCACACCCTGTGTCTAAACGAGAGGCAGATCAAAATCTGGTTCCAGAACAGAAGAATGAAGTGGAAGAAGGACTCAAAGATCAAAGTGAAGGAATAAAACAAAAACAAAAAAAAGCATGCAGCAGAGAGAGAGAGAGAGGGAGATAGAGCGGGCTGAGCATGCAGCACGTTTCCAGCCCCTCGCTGCACAGTGCTGGAGTGCCGCCTGACCTCCGGATGAACTGCTAGGAGCAATGACATCATGACACCGCTCTGTGTGCTTCATCACCAATTATGTGTCACTTGCTGCAGTTTGGGACCTAATGTATTGAATATCAGTCACTTTGATCAATCGGTTTACATTTCTAAATTAATTTGCTGCCCATGCGATGATAACCTCACTTTGCTGCACGGAGGGGACCAGAGGTTGAGGGGAGCTATAGGTCCTCCACGCTGCAAGCTTTCCTGCTCTGCGGTGCACTGGAAGGCAGCACAATGCTACTAATAATCTATGTTTTTTAATTAGTTTAAGAGGAGCGGAGGCTGGCCTGCATCATTTCTAACTCTATATCATCATCACAACTTTAAGGTCGGCCACTCAGAATGCAGAGGAACAGATTTCCGCTCCTGTAAACAACATTCAGAAGTAGAAACTAACCCCCCCACCTCCTCCTCCCCTTCCTTTAAACTGGTCTGTTGCAGTGGTTGAATGTGTGATGTGTTCAGTGAGCTGGCATCATCCCTGTTGTCTGTCATATCTCTGTGAATCTAAATCATGATGTATAATTCAGCGCCTGTATGTGATGATATTGTGATGTGCAATGAAGCCATTTCTCCTCTGTGCGGCTGCTGGTTTCCACCAGGCCTACGATCACTGATAGGTGGCTGAATTGTCGACTGTAACCAATAAAGTCTCATCATTAAATGTAAGGATTTTTCCTTTGGTCAGTATGGATATTTCTGTCGTTATTTTTCTTCTTGCAAGCGAAAACAAACCTCTGGATATTTGTTGTGCTCTATAAATACACCGGTTTAAAAATTGTACTTAAAAATAACTATTTTATTTTGGCATTTGTTTGACTTTACTCGTCGCGCTTTTTTTAAGCCTGGCGAGGAATCTACAGAATTTCATTGACTGACAAACGCGCTCTGAAGTTTAAGGCCCCTCATAAAACTTTATGGCCCCTTCTCCAGCGCTCCACCACAGACAGACTCCCGTTTCCTGTTTTGTCAGGGAAGGAAGGGACACACTAGCCTGTGATAACACTCGCCCACAACACAACTGGATGCAAAACGTTGGTTTCCTGTGGCCGCAGACTGACGCGCCATTACGCTGCTGAGGCCATATGGCAAACTTTGCTCTGTAATCCTGCAGCTCAAACACTGATCACACCTCACCATGCCACCACCTCACTGCCTGTTTGCAGCACATTTTGTAGGAGTAGCATGACGCAGCACATCGCCCAAGGTTACGAGCTAATTCCTCTACTTAAAGAAAATAAAAATGAACTCACCTCTTAAACTAATAGCTTCCTATTCAACTTCCTGGACGGTTATGAGAGGCGGTCAGCACAGCGTCCACTGTCTCTGCGCTCTGTTAGGCCTATAACCTATACGTGGACAATGTATTGAACCCCTTTTTGAATGTCTTTCTTTTAGGGTATTTTAAAGTTTACAAGGTTACATATGCCAATTGCCCCAAGCAGGGCCTGTGAATGGTGCGCAGGGAGCACGTGGTGTCATTTAAGTGGGTTTTATGGCCTGGAAGAGCTGACAAACCTTCGATATATACACATCATATATAATCTTAACTGTCCGGAATCGCAGCTGCTGGCTTCGCCTTATCTGAGGAAGAAAGGGCTTTGTGGCAGTGAGGATGCAGTACCTTTCTCCGGACTGAGTAGTCGGGTGGTGCGGAGGACCCAGAGCTGCTGCTGCTGCAGTAAGTTGCTTTTAACTTCGCCTTCACAGGCCTGCAACCGAGCCGCGATTTCACCGGGAAAACCCCCCGGTTCTGCTTTATTCTAGCGTGGCTTTGAATGCATGGATGCCGAGTTGATTCAGTTAAAAAGTAGCATTATTAATATCTGTTGAATATGCATGGTATAATTATAGAATGGTGCTTTAAAATAATAGGGGAAAATGTTGTTTTTGAGCTGTTTTAAAGGACATTTGGTGATGTGCAGATGGTTTGAATGAAACGGAGAAGCCGGTCATGGCTATTTGGTTGTCACGAGGATTATTTGTTTTTTTTGCAGCATCATCTTTAGTTTGTAGCATATTTTAATTCTAGGAAATTAAAAAGGAAAAAATATGCTTATTTTTAAATGCCTGTCCAGTCCGTTTAATTCAACAGTTTCTCATTGTGTTAATCCAGTTAGTATAGAATAGAAAAATTATCTGAAATAGAGTTTACTGTGAGGAAAATAAGAACAAAAAAAAAAAAAAAAAAAAATCCTAACTCCCCTTCCCACAACCCTTACCCTCTCTCTCGCTAACCTGTGTAATTTTTCTCTAATTCCTTACACCACAGTTTATTCTCAGGCTGCTGTTTGTGTAACTAAAACAATGTGTTGAAAATAAAATGTGACTTTAGTTCTGTGTGATGCTAAATTGTTGTCTTGTATTTTGAAATACAGCCTCGTAAAAGCCATAAACTACCAAACCTGCTTATTAAAATGCTTCATCTCACTGTGTCACCTTGACACGAGGTTAGTGTTTGTCCTCACGAGCTCCTGTTGTTTTAGGGTCATGTCTGGGCCAAGAGACACGTTTGATTCAAAGGCACTTTGCAGTGTAATTATGGCTTAAAGTCTGTGAAGAACACGGTGTGGAGGGGAGTGATGCTGCTGCTGCTGTTGCTGCATGTTTTACACACAAAAAAAACCCTTTTTGCCCTCCATGAATATTTGTTTTTCACCTGGCTGGTTGTCCTCACTGCAGGGGCAGATATTCCTGGATTGATCAGCTCGGAGACTGATGAGGCTTGGTGATCTTATAAGCTCGATAATTTTCTGTTGCTCTATAGGGCACATCTTTTAATTGCCCATGTGTCTTAGAAAGCAGTTCGGCTTAGAAATAGTGCTCTCTTCTTAATCAATGTGTGGAATTGCAAATGGCTCATTTTGATATTAAGTCTTGTTTGGGTGACTTGGCTGACAGTAAAGTGCAGCAGGGTGCACGTGCTGCAGCATCAGAGGCTCCTGGCACAATTAAATTCACTTTACAATTTAATGTTTCAGATGTTATTAAAAAAAAAAAAATCCACGGTGACACACTCTGTGCTATATTGTTTTTCATTTTTAAATAAATGGAATAAATCTGGCTTTTTCAGTGTTTTCAGGTGTTCAGGATGATCAGTGATACACTTCCAATAGGGGGCGCTGTGTGACACGCTGCTGTGTGGGTGACACACTGCAGTGTGTCCACGTAAAGGGCAGGGATTAGTCCTCTTTTCATCCCATGGTTTTATTTTATTTTATTTTTTTAGCAGCTGTATTGTCATGTTTTCTATTATCAGAAGGAGAAAATTATCATTATAAACCCCTAAACTCAAATAGAAGAAAATAATTTAAAAAGGATAATTGTTTTTCTTTAAAAAAAAAAAAAACAAAAAAAAAAACAACAACAAATAAAATATTTTTATCTCCTCCAATAAATTAGAAACTAATTTAGTGTGATGTGGCATCTTCACAGAGATTTCTAGACTCTTATTCTAATCGAAATCATTTTATTCTCAGGACTTTAAGGCCCTTGATAAAGTTTGAATGGAGTATTGAGTGTAAATGAACCCCTCTGTGTCCTAAAACAATGTGATGTGAGTAAAAGTGAGACAGTGTAAACATCCGTTTCTGTGCCGTGTTGTGTGCTGCTGTATTCCTTTCTCTGACCTGTGGAGCTGACTCTCATCATTCAGCCCTCAGAGGTCATTTCCGGGTGAGCACAGACTTCCCTTTGTCTCAGCCCAAATCACAACCATAAAGTCCCATTACTGCGTTTCCAAGCACGGCACACAATTAATTTACAATGTGAAGACAAAGTCGTGATTTTTTATTTATTTATTTATTTATTTTATTTTTTATTGACTGTTCGCAATAATTCAGCCGCGCTGAAGTCCAGGGATTTCTATTCATAGAACATTTGCCCAAGGAAATACCAGATTGCTTGTAAATTAACTTTTACTGTCTGAAAATGACCCGTCCTAAATTTTTCTGTCCCCGGTCCCACTTCTGCAGGAGCCCACACATGTCAAAGCTTTTCTAGGACAGCCAAACTTCCATTAGGCTGCATGACAGAGAGCAGAGGCGCAGGGACGAAGGGGAGCCTCGTTAACATGGAATAAAAACGCACAGAGATTAACTGGAGGGAAATGTTTAGGGTAAAAAAAAAAAACACGTGGATTTTCTATTAATTCACTGAAATTGTTTTATTTCATTTGTTGCTTCTAATTTAAATCAATCCCTTTTTATTTATTTCTCTTATTTGTGTGATATTTTGAGAAATTGAGCAAAACGAAATATGGTGCTTACATATAAAAAAAATACATGTTTGATTGCTGTGACAAATATTTGCTCAATTAATTTCGGGATGGTCAGTGTATCATTTATTCTCCTCGTGTATCTGTTTTTAAATATTAATATTACCATGTGCGGACTTTGGGCTGTTTTGTCCTGAATTTAAATTCACCGGTTTGGATATAAAAAGTCATTTTCTCAACTTACAGAATAAGAATAATGATCTAATTTTCGTTTTCTTCCTTTCTCCCCTTTTTTTCTGCAGACAGTTCCTCGGGTCAAACTGCGTGGGAGCGTGGATCTCAGTAAGTGTTGTGCATCCACCTGGTTTCAGTCAGATGTGACACTTGGAGCTTGTTTTTAGCTGGAGGCGAACAGCTGGAGCTGCTGATGCCTGAACTCTTAACGAACCTGTTCAGGGATCCACAGAAGACACTGTTGCTTAATAATTGCAATATTTTTTATTTTTCAATTTCCACCATTAGCTGTATTAACCACCCGAATTACTGTCCTCCTGCAAACTACTCGGGTCCACTTAATAGCCACAAAAGTTGCGCAGGAGTCGCGCAGGTGAGCTGGATTTAACGCTGCAGTTTGAGTCTAATGAAGCACAACATTGCTGTAATGAACTGCAGAGCAACCAATGGTTTCAGTGGGGCAGAAGCCCCTCTGCTCCCCTGGCTGCTGCTGTTAGAGGGTATTCATATCCAACTAGTCTCCAGTCTGTGTGCACTTCATTAAAACTTTTTATTTTAACTGGACGATCCCGTTTAACGTTATTACACCTGGGGAGAGTAACCGTGTAAAGCCTATTAGGTTAAGGGTTTGATTAAAAGCGCATCGTAACCGCTCTCCTCATCAGGGAGCGGGGTGATGCTGCATCCAGGTCAGGAGCCGCATGAGCCACCAAATTAAAAAAAACACCACCGCAACGGACGTGCGCATAGTTTCACACAGATTTATTTACTCTACATATGTACATGTGTGAACACGCTGCTGCTGCTGCTGTTATTTTGCAGAGAGGGGGGGGGGGGGAGAAGAGAGCTTAACAATTTCTCAAATGAACAAATGAAACATCAAATTAGTCCGCCCGAGGGCCTCATTTTTTGTACTTCTACATTATAACTAGTTATTGAACTAGGTGCACGATCTGAAAGCCATTTGTGGGGAGAAAGAATTCATTGCTGTCTCTCCATCAATAATCCTTGGCAGTGAACTATTGGAACCAGTCAAACGCGAGGGGTGAACCGCGGGTCAGGCTGTCTAACTAATATTAAAATGCGTCCTCCAGAGCGCATGGGGCGAGAGGGAGTACGTGGTGGTGCGCGCGGCTCTCTCTCACACACAGCAAACAGCGCGTGTTTAGATGAGCACGAGACAAAGCCAAATGAATATGAGCTTCCTCGTTAGTGCACTGTTTGCTGGCTCTCGATGCTTGTGTTCCTGCATAAAAAAAAAAATCTATGAAATTGATACTGAGAGAGAGAAAGATGTAGATTGAGATGTTTTCTGACAGTGTTTGAAGTCCCCTGTGCGTTGCCACTGTAATCAATTCCATTGATTCACAATCTGAGCATGTTTGCTGTTTTTAATAACCCCCCCGAAACAGGTCACATGTCTGATATTGCATTTTTCATCCGAGGCTTTTCTCATTAGCTTCCAGAGTGGCAGGAAGAAAGGTTACGGAGCGGTCAGTATGGTAATAGCGAGCAGAAGAAATGCTTGGGAACAATAGAAACTTATTTTTCATCAGTGCTGTCACGCCGTCCCTTTGTACCCGCCGTGTTTGGGACTGAATATTCATATAAGGGCTACCTCAAAGGAAAAAGGAGCCTCTTGTCCTTTGCACACGACGCGTCAGTGTGTGCGTGCATGTTTGTGGAAGCAATTTTTATTTTTGGAGAAAAGATGAAGTCGTATTTTCCTTAAGAGCAGCGCAGAAGTGATTTGTGATAAACAGCTTCTCGCTTTGTGCAGTATCTCTCCTGCTTGAGACTTGATCTCCTGCCTGCTGGCCTGAGAGGTCCCTCTGTGCTGTGTCTAACCTAAAACACGTTAGTTGTCTATATGTACCCTGTAGAACCGAATTTGTGTGCAGTACAAACAATCGCAAGTACGTTTCTACAGGAATACATGGGCAACTGAAATACCACGCCAGCCAAAGGACCCTTCTCCTGCCTCTGCTCCTCCTCACGCCTCCTCTGCTCCTCTTTCCTCCCTGCTATTGAATATACAAGCCTACATCCAGACACTGGCGATGCAATAACATAGTGACAAAGTGTATTCCTGGTCCAGACAGCCGTGGCTGTGTGTCTGTGTGTCTGTGTGCGCAGGCCACAGAGCGCAGAGCCATGTGTGCAGAGCGCGGCTACTCCTGTGTCAGACCCTGTAAAACACGTTAGGAACCAGGGGTCGTTTAAAAGTGACTGATTTACGGCTTTTATTGCTCTATAAAACGCCTCTAACATCCTCGCTAGTGGTAATAGAAATGTCGTGCGCATTCTGTACAAACAGGACAGGCAGAAATGCCATTTCACGTCTCGTTTTTAACCATACTGTGTAATTATTGCTGTGGAAATAGATACATCCGTTAACTTGCAATTTGCTGCTTTTGACCCGCAGATTGACTTTTGCTCAGGCTTAATGCTTCTTCAAGTGGGAGCCTGTGACTTTTATTAGTATTTTTATTATTATTGTTATTATTATTATAGTATTTCTTTCACTTGTAATTTTGGCAGCCGGTGACCCCTCAACTCTGAAAACTATAAAGCAAGAGGAAGAAGAGATACATCTCTATAATCTGGCTGTTGCTATCAGGGAGGTAACCCCTCTCTCTTTGACCACAGCTGACTCTCAGATAAGAATGGGAGGCACACAGCACATGACAAGTTTACACAGCCAGGCAGGATCAGTTTACAGTAAACCAGCAGAGCTCCAGTGATGAGGCTGATGCTCACTGTGCAGACAGGAATAGCATGGGACATTTGGAGCCACCAGGAACTGAAATATTGCATTTATTTTGTTGGACTAGTGGAATATATCTGGACTATTGTAAACATGTTTGCATATAAATCAACTGCATTTATTCCTCTACATGTACAGCAGTATTGCATGCTTAAATTCTTCCTCTCAGTTTTCTCTGTATACCAATCCACATTCAGATTCAGCTGATTTACAAAGCAGTCCCATGTTTTTATTTGAGGCCATCACAAAGGTCACA
Source organism: Hypoplectrus providencianus (assembly GCA_028566105.1). Taxonomy (NCBI): domain Eukaryota; kingdom Metazoa; phylum Chordata; class Actinopteri; order Perciformes; family Serranidae; genus Hypoplectrus; species Hypoplectrus providencianus. The sequence continues at coordinate 13,532,860 of JAOWBC010001714.1, forward strand.
GTATATCTTGCAAGTAAAACATAATGACTTTTCAATGGGCCATGAGGGGAATGGAAGAATACAGTCAGACAGAGAGCAGCAGAAATAAAAAAAAACAACCTTTATATTAATATTGAGGAATGTGAGCTCTGCAGGGGGAAAACAGTCGTGTGTAGTCTCTGTGTGGATGCGTCTGTGAGCCGCTGGGGCCTGCTCATGGGAGGATCTCTAACTTCTCAGTGAGGAGGTGAAACTCCTCATCATATCGTCCCTCTGTGACATCATGATGGTCGTGCACCCATGGCGGCCGGTCTGTGACATCACGGTGATGCTGCTGTGTCATTTCAGTTATTTCAGTGTGTTTTCTGACCTGTGACACACAGCTGGACACTTTAATGATGTTATATCAGTATTATCTTAAGAGACATAGCAGATGGATTGTAATATAGCATCATTGTTTCCTCTTCCTGGATTTGAAGGCTACATTTAATAACATGACTTTTTATGAACTTAACTGTTCTATTATTGAGCTCTTTGTCTTTGTATCCACACACTGATGACTGTTTATCACTAAATACTTTTTTTTAAAAAGCACCAGTAGTCATCTAAATGTCAATATCAAGGTATTTGTGCAAAAATATAGCATTTATTAACATTATCTCCATTTCTTCTGTGGCATTATAATTGCACTGCACCTTTTCTCTACCAACTCATAATGCAATTTGAATGTTAATATTGAAGACTTTTATCAGATAAGTATATATAAATATATATATGGTTAGTTCACGAGTTAAAATCATGAATCACAGTTTGGCTTTTCTACTTTTCTACTATACACTGAACTATAAACACCACACAGTTATTGTTTTTTATCCTTGCATATAGGAATACAATTTTTTATTCATATTATTTCATTTTATTTATTTTAAAGAATTAAACAAAATTTCCAAACATGACAGAAATCTGCTTAAGATCTATTGTTTGACTCTTTTTTATTTATTTATTTTTTTTTTTTTTGACCCAGCAGCTGTTAAACTGTATTTCTCTCTACTTTCTTCATATTTTGAGCAGCTTTGACATTCAGAGCATCCTCTGACACGGCTGACAGCTTCAGTCAGGCCCATGTTTTCAATGTTATCCCTACCAATTTCCAATTAAAAGTTGAAGGCCGGGCCTGTTAATGAATAGCCCGGGGGAAGAAAAGGGATACCATTTCCAAATAGATAAATATCTCATCATTGAATGAAGGCTTTTTGTTTCAGCAGCCTGGCTCCTTGCTGTCCACCTTTTTCTCCAGCATTATAAATGAGCAGTCCTACTTTCAAACATCAACCACACCTCCAGAGCATCTCAGCTCTCCACTGCTCTGACATTTACATTCACAACAAATCTATTAAATATCAGGGCAGAAACGCTTTCAGGAACATCATCTCGTACTACCACTCTGCAGCTCTGACTCTTAAGTGTATTAATGGAGCGTAATCTGTTTCGCAGCTGAAGTGCTGTTGGTAAAGCCTGTGCCTCCATTAATTAGCAGATAACCTTTATATAAGGCGTGCAGCCTAACAAAATGATTGGTTTGCTATTGTTGTGCCTTATCCTTGGCGAATCACCTATTGTCCCTTTGAATAATTGAGACCAGTGGATTTTGCCTGTTTTATTTTTTCCTTGGTCAGCAACTAGCTACTAGTTTTGTCCCCAAGATCAATTGCCTTGGTAACACAACCAGAGAGAGAGAGACAGGGAGAGAGAGGGGGGAGTGAGAGAGGGAGAGAGGTAGAGAGAGAGTGGGAGAGAGAGAGAGATTTGTACCCACAATGGCGACTGTAGGTATGCTAAATACCTCTGGTTCCTTATCCGGGAACTACCTCTCACTCTGCGATTGGGCCATTGGGTCACGTGGTAAAAGTAACTTTACAGGGCTGCTCGCAAGTAGGAGGGCTTTATGGAGCAGAAAAACGACAAAGCTAGAAAAATTATTTTCCACTCCAGAAATTAATGATCATGAGCTCGTATTTGATGGAGTCTAACTACATTGATCCGAAATTTCCTCCATGCGAGGAATATTCGCAAAATAACTACATCCCTGAGCATAGTCCAGAATATTACAGCCGCGCAAGGGAGACTGGCTTCCAGCATCACCATCAGGAGTTATATCCTCCGCGGGCGAGCTACCAAGAGCGCCAGTATAACTGTGCAAGCATCCCTGAACCTGTCACGCCAAGGGGACATGGAGTACCCCATTCTGCGCACCTGCTGACAGGGAAAGGGCAGCCTGCTTCATGTGAAACCCCACAGTTGTCCATGTCCCCCGCCACCCCACCGGCCGCAACCTCCGCCTGCAACCAAGCTACCCCGGAGCATCCAAACAGCACAGCCTCCTCCAAGCAGCCCGTGGTGTACCCATGGATGAAGAAAATTCACGTCAGCACTGGTAGGCAACTTGTGTGTTTATGTTCCCTGCTCTCCTCATGCTCCTCTCTCCCTTTCCCTCCCTTTATCAGTCCCTCTGACTCCCATCTCGTTGCCAGCCCCTGCTCCGATAGCAGGGAAGCCTTTGAAATGGCACAATTGAGGCGGATTTACGACTCGGCATTGGTAATTACACCCACCATAAATTTTATAGCCGAGGTATACTCAGGGCAGCCGTATCACCATGTGGCTTCTGCTGTTATGTATTGCGCGATAGAGAGAGGGGGAGAAATGAATAAGAAAAAAAATTGAGCTTTGTAATCTTGCATTAATAATTTAGCTCATAGTTGGATGTGAGTGTCCTCTCATTACCCTGAGAAGTTCTTAACTTCCCATTTAAATTTCTCAAACAGCTAAACATTCATATCCAATAAATCTTTGCAGCCATATCTCAGTTGAGGCCATTCTTGTTTACCCCTCCTTTCCTCCCTTCTCTGTCTCCCTTTCTCTCCACTTCTCCTTTTTCCAGTGAACTCGGGTTACAATGGGACGGAGCCCAAGCGGTCTAGGACAGCATACACCCGGCAGCAAGTCTTAGAATTGGAGAAGGAATTCCACTATAACCGATATTTAACTCGGCGGAGGCGCATCGAGATCGCCCACACCCTGGTTCTCTCCGAGCGACAGATTAAAATCTGGTTTCAAAACCGCAGGATGAAATGGAAAAAGGATCACAGGCTCCCGAACACCAAAGTGAGATCCTCTTCCTCCTCCTCCGGGTCCAACACAAGCTCAGCAGCCGGCGCTGTTGCCGCTGCCTCGGCCACTAACACTGGGGCCCCCGACGAACTCACCGGAGCACAGCATGGCGAGGATATTACCAGGTTATAAACCCACGAGACAGAACTGGTTATTTATAGAACAATTCTATATTTTGTTTTCGTAGCTATCTTGTGCGGTTTCCTTTAAGTCCAAAGTTATATAAAATGCATGTTATATAGCATGGATTACTGCGAACACCGATGAATTATTTTTACGTGACACAGGGTTTAATTTATTTGAAGCTCAATTAAAAATGTTTTTATTAAAAAAAAATGTTTTGAATGAAGGAAAAAAAAAAAGTAGGAAAAAATATACATTTTATCAAAATGTTATCGTGGGCCATTCTTTTGCCCTGCTGCCCAAGGTGAAATGCACAATCTATTTATTTCAAACAACACTGGAAGGAAATCAATATAATAATAGTTATTTTTGGTATAAAAAAAGCTGGAACACACCATTGATCTTGAACTTGTATGTTTTGGACAATAACAATGTGTGAATTACCTCGTGTATTTCAGAAACAGGATTTTTATTTACAATTTAGTTTTGTGGTGTTGATGTTGTGTTTAGACCGTTAAAAAGCAGATTATTGTGAAATGCAATAAACGTAGTGTAGTGTACTTGTGCTAATCATATTGGTCAATAAAACAGTGAGTGTCTACTAGTTTTATATCTACGTTTGGTCGAACTTCATTTTAGGCAAGATGAGGTCTGCTATTGTTTTATTATTATTATTATTATTATTATTATTACTATTATTATTTATTTTATTTTTTTTAGAGGGATCACCTTAAAAAGTGTACAGATGTGTGAATACTTGAACATTTCATGAAGGAAACAAGAATCACTGTGTTTTCAAAGTGTGTTTGTAAAAGTCCTGCAGCTCATTCTGCGTCTTTAAATTAGCAATGTGTACAGACAGCGTGTGTGTGTGTGCGTATGTATGTATGTGTGTGTGTGTGTGAGAGAGAGAGCGTGTGTTTTAAAGCCTCATTTATAATGGACTGAAGTTATTTCTTAAAAAAAAAAAAAAAAAAAAAAAAACCTGAAATAGTTTGCGCTGTGCATTATGTGCCACCTCATCAGTCTGAAGGGCATTCAATTAACACTAAGGAGCTCCAGAGCAGCAGTGAGGCCCTCAGCCTGCTGCCTCTGCTGCCGGTGCAACACTAAGCTGCATGCGTTCAGTTCAGACCACATTTGTTAGAGATTATAAATTGTTGTGAAAATATTCTTATTCATTTTTGTAACTTAAGTAGTCGCCCTGCTTTTTCTATTAGCCCACTGCGCCATGCGGCTGAGTTTTCAAATGTAAAAGAAATAATAATAATAATAATAAAAAACATTAAAAAAAAATCAAAATAAAGTCGTGAGTTGCAGATAGAGTGAAGACAATGCGTCATGTTTTGTGCGGGTGGTGATGGAGTGATAGCTGACCTTTTGTTATCAGGCTCTGCAGCAGTGCAACCATGTTTTCATGTGTGTGTGTGTGTGTGTGTGTTTGTGAGTGTGTGTTCACTCTAACACTTGGCCATATTTACCTGCTGTCTCCCCAGTGGGCACTTCGCCTCCAGCGTGCAGCAGCTCGCGAGAATTCAAAAAAACTACAATTTAAAAAAAAAAAAAAAAAAAAAAAAAAAAACCCTGCGCGTCTCACTGCAACGTCACCGTGCACAGGAGGACCAACACACTGCAGGACTGTGCACCACTATGGACCCACACACACACACAACCAGCACATTTTAACGCAAACATGCATTTATTTAGTGCAGTTTTTGTTCTTTCCAGTGCAGAAGGATTTCAGTTTAAACACGACTTAAACCCAAAGACGCGCAAGAATTTGATAGATTATTGAACAGTGACATGAATAGGGCCTGTAAAATGCCTGGCGTGGTGGGGGGGCAGAGGAGCACAAAGGGAAGAGGTATTCTCCATCATCAATCTTTCCCTGCACAGCTTTGTGTTATGTTCTGGAAAAAAAACAGCTCTGACAACAGCCAGTTTTTTTGATCCTAGCAAATATTACGCACCGCGCCGCACTGTTTCCCATTCCTCCCGAAGAGCTGCAGTTGAAATGGACTTTAAAATAAAGCGCTTTAAGTGGAGCCGAGCGGTTAACATCTGCTTTTCTGGACGTGGCTCTTGGAAAGAATGGTGGTGAGACGGCGCTGAAAAATGAATCCAGGAGCCTTTATGTTGCTGGACAGATTAGAGAAATTAATGTGCTCGCCACAGTCGCAGCATCCCTCCAATCCCTTTCTAGGCCCTGTCGCCTCCATGTCGCGAGGCTGAAAAGGTACTTTATTGAAGTTTGGGGGCGAAGTGAGAGAAGGCCGAGTTCAGCTCGAGGACACATTTTCTGTCCCATTAGGCTCATTTCAGTCTGGATGGCCGACCTCTCCAACCCTGTGACCTGGCTCTCTCTCTATGCGTGTACCTTCTGTGGGCGCCCTCGCTGGTCCCCCTTGGCCTCGGCTTTCTTTGTGGATTTTTCCTGCATGGTGCCTATAGAGAGGCCTGCGGCGGGGCATCGCTGAATGTTAATCAGGGTGACCCAGGACAGTGCGGGACAAGCCGTCCAAACATGCGCCAAACCGAACTTTGCCCGGAGTTAAAACAGTCATAACAAAGTTTATTCTGGGAGACATGCGTGGATCCCATTCAGTGTTTTTCAGCTTTTACGAGCCTGAAAAAAAAAGATTATTGTACATTTATTGCACTGGCATTTTTTATGTCACACACTCTTATTAAACTGATAAAATTACAATTTCATTAAAATTACCATAAAGCTTTAAAAATGTCACATTTTCCAGGGATTCATTACATTTCCCCAAAGTCTCCAAAAACAGGAGGCAGTAAAAATAGTGTGTGCGGTCACATGACAGTGTGTGACTTAAGAGAATAACTGGCCTCAGGCCAGCACTTCCACTCAAAAGCAAGCTGCCAATTATAGCGAGGTGTGTGTGACAGTACTGGGACACTTGGTCATTGTGATTAGTTTATGGACAGGGACCTTCAACCCTCTGCTCACAAAATCCTTGCAAACTTTCCACTGACTTCCCTAAAACTTTTCATCTGAAGCCAAATGCTAATTTTCCCCCAGCCGACAGGATGTAATTTATAGTTTGTTCCTGAAAATTAAAAATAAATGCTTGAAGGTTCACCCATATTTTTTGCAACAAAAAATCTACTTTATAGTACTTTTCCCCTCCATAACTTCATTTTGAATTGCTTACTTTTTTGTTGCAAGCAGCCTTAAATTGCTTCCAAACATTTAAATGTTCGTATAGAAAGCATCAGTGTCTTTGTGTGGCCATGAGGAGCAGCTCTGCAGCTGAGGGGGACATGTTGGACAGCCTGGCTCTTTGGATAAACAGCTGACACTGAAACCCAAACAGCTCCAGTGAGTGTCCAGCCTCAGGTGGAGCTCACATTACAGCAGAACAAAGCTCTTAGAATTGAACATTTGTGTAAAGCAGAAACATTAAGGCGTCATTTTCAGACATTTCCTCTGCTGGACTTTGGCCGTGAACGCAGCCATATAAGGCTCTGCTGGGTTTAATGTGAGGAGAAACACAGTGAGGTTTAACATGAGTTCAAACCAAAGCTCGTGCCGTTTGTCAGCCATAAATCAGTCTGCTCGCGCATTTTGTTGTTAGCCTTTCTTAATATTTACACAGATATTTGTCTTAATGACATACCATGGTATACTTTACACACTTTTATAGTCTTACCTGTCAGGAGATCAACATGCATTTAAACAAACGGCATCTTTTCTTCTTCCCTCCCTGTTGAATGAGACTAAAGTGGAGTGTTTGGGATGTGAATATTCCTGCAGATACTGAGCCGGCTGCTCTCAGCTGTGTGTGTAGTTATTGTTAACCTCGGCACCTCGCAGGAATACCGCGTGTTTCAGTATTTCATGTGTTTGAAGTTCACTGTTTAAATTCCTCAACACTTACTCAGCCCTAACTGGTTTCTTTTCTGACTCCAGACTGTTGAATCACACATGATTTTCAGCTCACATTGCACCGCTGCAGGCTGCCTGTGATTTATGAGCACCTCAGGCAGGACTCTCTCTCTCTCTCTCTCTCTCTCTCTCTCTCTCTCTCTCTCTCTCTCGCAAGATATAAAAACTTTACACAAACAGCCGGGGAAATGTTTGAACAAGGGGCTAATGCCAAACCAGAAATGATCAGCTGATGCTTGTGGTTTATTAGCTGCTTTTAGGATCTCTCTCTCTCTCTCTCTCTCTCTCTCTCTCTCTCAGGTGAGAGTCTTGTGCAGCCACTCTGGTTTGTGATGAAAGGTCCGGAGCCAGTGTTTTGTGGGGCTGTGGTGTGTTTAAACGGCAGCCATGGCAGTTGCATAAAGGCTGAGAGTTGAATCAGGGGTCACGCTGCTATTTTCCAGGGACAGAGTCTCCCTCCCTCTCCCTCTCCCTCTCTCTCCCTCTCCCTCTCCCTCTCTCTCTCTCTCTCTCTCGCATTGACCAGCAGTGGGTGTGTCATAAATCCGTAAATCTCTCTCCCATCACTTCACTCTAGGGAGCAGATGCACCATGTCTTTTCTTTTTTCCCCCCTCTCTCCCCCCTGTGCATGTGGTTGTGTGTGTGTGTGTGAGTAAGAGAGAGAGAGTTAAATGAATTTACATAAAACTAGATTTTAAAAGTCCATCAGACATGCTAAAAATGATTTACTGTCAGTGCTGGCAAACATTTCAAGCAGGGGGACGACAAAGCAGCTTGGATCAACAGTCTGATCTCCCACTGTAGACTCCAGCAGCACATCACACAGGAAATGATGGCCTGGGTAAACTTGCCAGTAATACTTTATGTCATCATAACGCCTCGCTGAGAAATTTTTCATTAGCCTATTTGCTGCATCGTTGAGGACCTTAGAAATGACAGTCATTTCCCCTCAGTTCAAGGTGTCACTGGGGGCCCAGACAGTCACTAGATTGAGTTATGATTATGTTATTCACTTTTCATTAGCACAAGTGATCTGAATATGGGATCCTGAGACTATAGATCCACAATTATGTATAGGTTAAGTGAAAATGCGCTTTTTATTTGATTTGCTCTGTGAATATGATCCTCTGGTGTATTTGTGAGGCCACCAGTTGCACTCGCTCTGCAGTCGTCTGACTCTGAGCAGCTGCTGCAGCATTTGGAGTCACAGTTTTACTTGGAGTTACATATTGGTGCATCAGATGCAACAGATCAGTCAAAGTGCATCATCTGGATGAAAGAACCAAAGATTCAGGGATTTAACACTGGATTTAAACCTGCCATCACCCCGAGACTGGCTGTTTTTATTTATCAGAGATATGATTTACAAACATGCATAATTGTAAAATAATTTTAAGATGTTAAAGGTTTTTTTCAAAACAGTAAAATGTTGGTTTTTAAAAGCAGGCCAATATATTCATTTTGTAGCAATTGAGGAAAAAAATAACTTTACTTTGATATAACCTCGTCCTCTACTATTTTGGTATTTATGTTGTGGCATTATTTCTTTTTTTTCTTTCTTGAAGATAATTTTCTGAAAAACAAGTTGCAGTTGTTAGTTATTTTATTAGTCCATCAAAAGAAAAACAATAACCTATTATTATTATTATTATTATTATTATTATTATTGTTGTTGTTGTTGTTGTTGTTATTATTGTCATTGTTGTTGTTGTTGTTATTACCATAATAATACAATTTTCTTTATGTTTTTTGCTGTTTTCTATCAAAACAGAAATAAATAGAATATCTCTGGATTTAAGAAAACAGTCACCAGATGAATCCTTAAAACACAAACGCCCTAAAACGTGACACTTTTTAGGTAGTATCCTGGTCGCGTGCGTGCGCAGCTTTCCAGTGAGCTGTGCGTTAAACGGGCCCAGATGAATCCTCACGTTAATGCGCGTGCTTATGCAAAAGTCAGGACTTGTTTGGGAAATTGACAATGTGTGTCTTTTCCTCACTTATGAAGTGCAGTCTGCAAACTCTAGTCCTTTCATTTCACTCTGCATTGTTTACAGCAATATAGGGCACCGGGCCCATAAATCTTGTCGGTGCTCTGCCAGACAGCGCCATTTGTATGCACCGTTTTAACCGACAGCATCCTCTGCCCATTAACGTCTTCTCCCCAGCTCTCTCTCTCAGTCTCCTCTTATCTGCCCAGCTCTGTCCCCTGGAAATACATTAACTGATCCGTGCATTCGTTCAGCCCTGAAAAACAATTATAGTGTAAGGAATATATAATTTATGGGGAAAAAAATAAAATAAAATAAAAACACAGGAGTTTCGTTGCTTTCTGCAGATTCCCCCCACCCCCCCTCCTGCACGCGCGCGGCTGCAGATCCTCCCCATTGCTCAGCAGCGTTTTTCCCTGCAAGTTATTGGTATGAAAAATAAAAGTTTATCGACGATTTCCTCGGTTGTTTGTGTCAGCAGGCGAGAGAGCGCGGAAGGTAAGGAGGGATTGTAAAAGGGTTGACACCCAGAGCGACCGGCGCGCTTTGTGTGAGAGAGAAAAATGATTTATTGCCGCTGAGGCGGTTCAAACAGAGTTCACGGAGAATTGTGGTGGAGGCGCGGAGGAGCTAAATTATGGTCTTGCTGAGCTAGTATATCATAGATCCTATCTCCAATTCAGAGAGTGTGTTCAAGGGTGTGAGCTAAGGAAAACAAAACGAATTTAATTATTTCCCCCCATTTCACTCACTGCTGATGTACACTGCTTAATTCACCTGATAATAGTAATAATTATTATGACTATTGTTGTTATTATTATTGCGTGGTCTTTGGTGTAAATACAGATGTTATAATATTTATTTAAAAAAAATGCATAGGCTAAAAAGATTAAATATGATTTCAAATAAAAATTTAGAAATCTAATTCTACTAATAACATCTTTTTTTATTTCATTGTTAATCAAAAAAACCCTGCAGGCCTGTGCGCAGGGCGGCAGTGTCCTGTCCTTGGAAATTTAAAACTAAAATGTTTCCATTTATTTATTCATTTAAAAATATCCAAGGACGTGACTCCAGTGGAGGTTCAGGTAAAAGCTCAGTGTGGCAGCAGGGGTGAGACGGGAAAAGGGGGGAAGGCTCCTCTTCTTCTCCGGAGCTCTGCAGCCTGAGTGCATCATCCATCACCGCACAGAGACATCTAAAGAGGCTGAACTCCTCAGCTTTGTTGGAGTGAGACACCAGAAGGAGCTCACACCTTAAGATTAATTCACAGAATATGCACAACCTGCTTTGTGATTTTTTTGTTTGGTTTTTTAATGTGATGGCTTCATTATTCTGGTTATTTATCCACTTTGGTGTTGAAATGAGTTTTTTCCCCTTTAAATATAACCCAGTTAGGCCACTACTGATGAAGCATTTAGCAAACAATTTCCCTAAAAATATGTATTATAGGGGCTTTAAATGAAGTTGCAAAAATTCCTATTTTATTGCAGTGTTTTGCAGCCTCAGCACTGTGTTTGGCTGTGTTGTGTGTGTGTGTGTTGTGGTGCACAGACGCACACACGGGCTCTGCTGCTCTTTTGTCCCGCATGCAGCCGTGCAGCACGCGGGATGTGTCCCCTCCAAACCGTCCTCACTGTGTGACTGTTGCAGACAGGGACACTTGATACTGTACAGTGATGCCTGATTGATGCAAATGCGCTGAAAAAAAAATCTGTACTGATTGCCTCCTTTGTCTTTGTGTGGCAATGACTGTCATGCCTTTGTTTGACCACTCCCCGTGAATCTGCACTTCCACTCCGACAGTTAGAAGCATATGCTGTTATTTAAAGGAAAAACCCGCCATTTATTTATTCTGAGCGCTTAAATCACTTGCAAACTCAATTATATCCCAAAAATAATCGGGGTGATTTCTTTTGCAGGCAGCTTTATTGCAGCGTGTGTAAAAAAAAAGAAAAAAGCAGCTAATATAATAGCATGGAAACACGGGGGTAAATATTATTTATCATTAGGTTTAATTGAGGAAAAATACACCCGGAACACTATTTATTTTTTAAGGCATTTTGCATAAAAAAATAAAAAATAATAATAAAAAAAGGCTTTAGCGAAATGAAGACTTGTGGTCGATAATGCGTTTTATCCAGTGCATTATTCCAGCTCTTAGACGTAGCCTACTGTAGCAGGAAGTCCTCGCCTTGGATGTGGAAAAGTTCTGGATGTGCGGCTGCAAACGGCGAATAAAAGCGTCCTGAGGAAAGATTTACAACATTACAAGAAAAGAAATGAGTGTGTGGAGAGACGCTCCTCACCACACAGTGCGTCTCTGTCTCTGTCTCCGGGTGGACACACACCCCTCTGCCCCCCCCCCCCCCCTCACCCTCACCCTCTACACACACTCTGCTGTCCTGTACTCATGTCCCGTTATGTTTCTGTTCTGTCTTTTAATCCCTAGGTAAAGACTCGCAGGCTGCACATAGAAACGCTGTCTGAAGAAATATCGCAGAAGCTTCTTCGGGCGCTCCAAGTTGCCAGCGGATTACTTTGCAACTCCAGAGCCCTGCCATTGGAGGACGGCCTCACGTGACTACGGCACCCTTCTGGTAAATATTATTCAAATGTTCCACATGGTTGCTCTTCCCTGCATGCCTGTTTACACTCAGGTTAATTGTGATCGGATATTAGTCAGACAGAAGTCCTGGTCTTTACTGCTGCTGAGGGATCCCTGGTTTGATTTGAGACAGTTTGATGAGCCGGGTCCATGGACCCCCAACAGCCTGCCCTCCCGCTGCAGCTGCATGGCAACAGTTTTGCTATGAGCCCTGGACAAGTGCCAAACCTTAGCGCGGGATACAATGCAGGAGCAGGAGCAGGAGGAGGAGGAGGAGGAGGAGGAGGAGGAGGAGGCCAAGGAGCTGAACTTCATCAGCAAATCATGACCTCCTGTGCTGGTGTCAGTTGCAGGTTGAACCCAGGTGAGCAGCCTGAGCGCCCACCGGAGCCCCTGGTTCACTGCCAGGCCAAGGGCAAGCTGGACCTCCAGAGCAGGAGCTGCAGTCTGCTCGCCATCTGCCGCCCAGGAGTCACTTTCCCCTGGATGAATCCACGGACAGCTGACTCTGAACAAGCTGGTAACTCTGCTTTTCTGTCCTGCCTCTTACCTGTAAAGCTGCAGGTGAGTGTGCACAGCCTTCATTAGGTGCTCTGATGGGGTGAATCCAGGAATCCAGATTTAATGAGCGCTTTCCTCGTTTGTGCTCTGGATGTTTAGCTGATATTTGACCTTAGTTGTTAAACTCTTCGTTGCATGAACGCACAAGCTGCAGCTAAATCAGCTCCCAGGCCTTTCAAATGCAAACAGAGCAGGAAAAAGTGTCACTAGTCAGGAGTGTCATGTGTCACCTGCTTCATTTATCATGTAACAAGTGGAGGCTTTTCTCCTCTGTGATGTTTAATTAGTCTGAAAATGTTATTGTTGCAGCACAGTAAAAAAAAAAAATCATTGAGTTATGCAGCAAGCCTACAACTGAGAATCTGTTCAGTGAATGAACATGCAATATTTCAACATATTTTCAACAAAGTTAGTTTATTTTGCATCCAAAATCACACTGTCACTGCACAGACAATCACAGAAAAGGAAAATAATTTACAAACTGTACACTAATAAGGTACTTGTACTTTATGTGAGTTTTTCCGTTTTATGTTGCTTAATACTTTTCTTCCACTTCATGTTGAATCTCACTATTTGCTGCACTTTACTGCAGAAAACTAAAAACTACATTGCACTTCATTTATTAGACTTTGTTACTTTTCATATTCATGTGAATATAAAGTTCATTTAAGTTCCTCAGAGTAAATTCCTCCTTAAAAAACATATAAAGTCACCTTTACTGGCTGATGTGACACCAAGGCATATCATATGAGTTATTTCACATATCAAGTACTTTACTTTAGGAAGTTTATGTATATTTTCATGCTAATCAATGTGTAAATTTTACTTAAAAGGATAATTTTGATGCTTTTTGGACTATGAGGCTCTTATGTCATAAAACCTAGACAGTGAAAGTCAGTCTGAATGTTTCCAGTTTGGACAGTACCGACCCGGAAGTTCAGCAAATTTCTGCTGAGAACAAAAGCAGCAGCAAAACTTATTTAATCCACCTGAAAAATCTATATTAGTTTAAGTGTATGCAATATAAAAAAGGTTTTTATCACTTCAGGCAGCCCTGTTTAAGATTACATAAAGTTTAAATCTGTGCTCTATGCAAAGCCACCAGACTCCATTGACAAAAACAGTAATTTTACCTCCTCAGTGGCTAATCCACTGATTATGAGTAAGATCTTCATGCAGCTACACTTCAAAAACCTTTCCCTTTAACTACTACACCGAACACTTTTCCCATCACTGAACATATGCTTATAATCGCTCACAGAATAAGATAAACTTGCCGATCTGGACGCTCTAAACGAGCTAGCATGCAGCATGGAAGCAGCAGCGTGGTGTTAAGGAGAGCGCTCTGCTCTCTGAGGACACTGGAGGCCTTATTAGGCATCCATTAACCCCTGAGTGTCATGATGTTATCAACAGGGCCCTGGTATCCCTCATATACATGTCAAATGGATTCTCTAATGGTGGTTATTTTCAGTGGTGCTCCCAAGGTACCTTTTAAGTGACTGAGATGGGGATTTGACAGGTCTGCTTCCGTGTGTAGCTGTGATTAATGTGGCCTGTCAGGCAGCCGTAGTGGCGTCAGATGTTTCCCCCAGACTGTTTCTTCGGGAGGTAACTTTCCCCTGAACACATGACACAGTAGACAGCCAGTCTTGTATAGTGTCTCAAGCATGACTGAAGACACAGGAAGAGCTGAGGGCCCTACTTTGTCCCAGGTTGATTGGCTGAGGATTAACGTGGGCCTTACTGGCACTTGAAGTCCTTCTGTGGAGGGTTTCAGGATAGACCTGTTAGAAACGTGGCTCTTAAACGCCCTGTCTTCTTTATGTGCTTCCCCCTGCATCAGTCAGCGGCGCCGTGGCAGCCGGAGGAAGGCTCGGCGTCCGGAGGGAGAGGACGGCCTTCACCAACAGCCAGCTGCTGGAGCTGGAGAAGGAGTTCCACTTCAGCCCGTACCTGCGTCGCCCTCGCAGGCTGGAGATGGCGGCCGGGCTGCGGCTCACCGACCGCCAGGTCAAGATCTGGTTCCAGAACCGGCGGATGAGGTACAAGAAGGAGCACAGGGACGGGAAGGTGGCAGGTTCTTCGCAGTGGGACCCGTGCATTGTCAGGACTTCCTCCTCTGAGCTCGTGGATTACGCTCCGACGTCTTCCTCGCTCTTTGGCGGCCACGGCGACGCCAGCGGCGCTCAGTGTCTCCACCCTGCAGACCTGCCCCGTCTGAGCTTCACGTTTCCATCTGTTGCAAATGGTCCTCCGCCCTCTTGCAGGGGCGCAGATAGTCATCACCATGCTGGCATTTCAAACTGGCCCTAGGGCCCCATAATGACCATCCCTCCTGTGCTCATCAAAATCTCAATGATACATCCACTTTCACTTACTTATGAAAGACTGGAGGATGTCTTATTAGCATCCCCGGGTTGAAATCCCCTGAACGCACCCGTTCCCCATTCATGAAACATTTTAATTAAACTGTAAGAACATATCTTAATGAAAGGAGAGCTTCAGTGAAATCATTTGTGTTTCTCAGGCGCGCTGACTGAAGGCTGCAGGTCGGACCTGCTGCTCGTATTGTACGGCATGCACAAGAGCGAAAAAGCGAAGATTAATAATTACATGTTTTGCTGTCATTTTGTGGCTGTTGCATTTATATTGTCGTTGCATGTTTAATGCATGTGGGAATCATTTTTCTATCCCCCTCTGTTGTCAGATAATAGCTAAGTGGTTGTCATGTTTTCTACGTGTCACATTTGGCCCCTTTTTTTAATTATCTTCTGTAAATAGCAGGTCATTTGTGTAAAACGTTTTAACTGTGAAACGGGCAGAATAATGTTCATATCGGATGATGTTATATTTTTGTTAAAGCCATTAAAGGATACGGCAAGTCTTTGATACGGCTCTTGATTAATTGAGATGTCACGTACTGTACATGCTTAATAAATGCATTTGGGAAAACTGTAGCTCTTGTGCAATGTTTACCCTGCTCGGCGCTGATTACGGTTACATTTTTTCCAGCAGTATTTCATGATTAAGGATTCTTGGATTAGATCCCAAACGGAGAAGAAGAAGAAAAAAAATGTGAAAGATTCTGTAATCAAATTAAAGCTCTAGCTTCATTGAAAACTCTACAGTATTGTGCATTCAAGTTGCACAATCTTGCCACATAAGCCTCTCCCTCGCTCCTGCCTCCGAGTTCCCCACCATTAATCACAGAGACAAGGCAGTCTTTCCAGTACTCCAACCACAAGCTCTGAACCCACTGGGCACCATGACAAGATCTCCTGCCTCCTCCCTCCCTCCTTCCCTCCCTCCCCCTCTCCCTCCCCACCCGAGCCTTTTCAATAGCCAAATTGTAGTGCTGCAAGTCGGGGCTGGCCTCCCTCTCAGGGGGCATGTTAGCTGTGCAGCTCAGGAGCCCTTCAGCAGCCGACAGGCCACAACAGACCGCTGAGGTCCAATCACTAACGACAACATGTTATCTTAAAGCACAATGAGGAGTTTTGTTGCTTCGCGGCTTCCTCTGCGCCTTTGAAACGAGTGGATTCTCAAAAATGTTAAAGATGTCACGGAAACGCTTTCCCCGCGTGCTATTTTTGATGTCATCATTCCTCGCCGAGCTAAATTGCGCACTGGGGGAATTATGCGTTTATTTGACAGAAGTGGGTCACAGGTTCTCTCGGGTCTTGACAGTTTTACACGTCAAATGCGAGTTTCACGATGAATGAGGGAACCTCCTCTGATAATCTGAGCCCCGAGTATCAATATTCAACAAAACTTCACACACATGCTGACAGCTTTATATCAGCGGCCGTACTGTAAATGAGCTGTCACAGAGGACTACTGACAGCTATGAAATGAGGAAGCCGATCCCCCGGTGGTCCGGGATAAGGTGACTTCCTGCTCCTAATTCATTAGCTAATCAGTCAGCGGATCAGCTGTCATTCGGTAAATATTTGACACCATTTTGTGCAGGTCTCAGTCCGTGTCAGGGGAGCAGTATAACAGCTATAACCCTGTGGAAATTCTGAATAAAATAAAATGAGGTCTACAACACATCTGCATCAAAGGGGCGCTGACAGCTGGGCAGTTTAAGAGAAAAGTAATAAAGGCAAGTGAGAGAAAAGGACGAAGCGAGAAAAAGTTTCTCCCCTGCAAATACGCCGGGCTGCAGAGAGAGAAAAGAGCCGGCTGGTGGAGAGGAAGCAGCAGACAGTGTTGGATTCCTGAGATTCTTGCATACGGCGGGTGATTTATGGTGTTAATGGTGCCGAGGCTCAATAGGAACTTTACCTCTGGTTCCTAGCCACATTCTCCTACCAGACGCTAAAAGCCAGGAGGATCCGCACACTGGAGTGCAGTAATTCTGTGGATGGGGTCAAGGGGGATCCCCAAGGGTCAAGGAAAGCCCCCCCCCCAGAGGGCCCCACTGCCAGGGGGAACAGCCTGCTCCCATTTCAGCATTAAGTTAGCCAGTTGTTCTCACATTGGTGCGCTCCTACTTAGCAGCTAAAGTCATTATTTCCTTTTTTACTCACTTGACCCCAGTTTGATGACATGTTCCCTCAGAGAGAGCTTCAGATCTGCAGAGCCAGAAA
>JAOWBC010001714.1:13577278-13591430 GCA_028566105.1 Hypoplectrus providencianus
GAATTAGTGGGAAGCTGTGGGGAATTAAATACTCATAACCTCATTTTAGAAAACAAAAGGCCCATTATTTTTTTCCAAACATGAATTTTCCGAAATCCGCAGTGATTTCTTTCGTAAGTTTACCATCACAGCGCCATGTTTTTGTTCAAAACAACATAATGCACAATAGGATGCATGTCTAAACCTGTGAATGTGCAGATATTATGTCGGCCATGGGTAGTTTGTTCTTTGCATGAACAATTGACAACAGGTTTGAGTCATTTATGGAGAATCCCACTCTGAAAGTAGTAAATTCATACAAAAGAGGCTGAACTTCTCCAAATTGCTTCCCAGTGTGGTATAACAGTGACATCAGGAAGTAGGAAAGACTGAATAAAACAGGTTAGAAAATGGATCCTTAATAAGGATTCTCTGAATAAAGGAGAAGGTTAAAAACTGAAGAAAGTGACAATGATGCTGAAAATATAGATGTGATTCTCAAGATGGAGCAAATAAAGTCTGGGCGGATACGTAACCAGGAACAGCAGAATAAAAGGGATCAGGTCATTTATTTGACAGAGCTGAAACGTGAGGAGCTCCATGTCAAAACCAGTCAGCAGTTGGTGTGAAAAGAGTTTGAATTCAGAATAAATTCATGCATTTATTACTTCACAGTGTTTTCTTAAGAAAAAAGAGTGTTTTTGCATCTTTATGTGTAGCTCACAGCTCCGTTTAGCAGGTGGTGAAAGAGGCCGTCCTCTGCTCTTATGAGTTGGTGCTGGAAGCTTTTCAGTCGAAGAAAAATGACTTTCAGACTCACTTGGAGTTTGCAAGAGAGCAACAGGGTTTGTTTGAGTGCTGGTGTAAATCACACAAAGTTAAATCTCCTCTTGAAGGAGAGTTGTGACTTGAATGAATCCAGATTTTACTCTGGAATAAGCTGCTGTTCTGCTGGACAAGTCTAACCTCACTCACCAGTCCACGTTTTCATTAAAGTCACAGAACACCTGACGAAACCCACAAATGCCTCTACACTGAGGTTTCCCCAACTCAGAAAGCAATTCTTCAATTCAATATTAAAAAATTAAGAGCCCCAAGATCTGATTTCTGTGAATGGCAGAGCCAGGTCACAAGCACAAGATTAAGATTAAGAGGCTAAACAAAATTAGCATGGTAGCATCCCAATGCTTCAGCAGCAGTTTGATACAGAAAGAAAATATAAGAAATGAAAAAAAAAACAAGAGTTAAATGAAATCAATAAAAGAACAAATGAATAGCATGGTCACTGGGCAAACTGGAAAATTTAGTAAAAGCTGGCAGCAAATGTAAACCGCTTTTCACTGGTGCAAATAACAAAAATGAATTAAAAGAGACGTAAACAATTTCACACTGAATTTTAAAGTGCTGTTGTTATTGCACATTATCCTTTATATTGTGTGTTTTAATGATCTCGATTCGGTCGAACAACTTATTGTTTCTTTCAAGAGGAAACAGCTGATCAGTCATGTGAGTTGAATGCAGCTACGTTAGAAAAAGACAAAACTACCTCAAAGGAGTGCAAAAACTTTGATGCACTTTTATGCAGTTTAGGTGTTTATTTTTTTTTTCAAGCTAATCTTCAGAACGTAAAGAGAATTTTGTCGATAGAAACACGACGACTGACCACAATCTGCTCGATCCGCTCGCCGTTACCGCTGGAGTTTAAGAGGAAATCTAGTCGCTGACTGTTTTTTAGTTTTACCTCCTCTGTGGTGAATTCACTCTCTCTGTGACATCGTGATTCTTGTTACGACTAACAACTCTGATGTTTTCTGTTTTGAACATGAAAGTAAAAATGCAGCAGAAGTTCCTGTTTGTCTCTTATGGTTGTGTTTAGCTGGACTTAGTGACTTGGTGTTTTGATCATTTTGTGGTTTTGGGGCCTGTTCAAACATCCTGAGCTCAGTGGGTCGCTGTTAGCAGCATTCATGCATTCATACGTTTTTGTTTTTGGTCATGCCAACAATTCAGTTATATTCACTGTGTTTGTGAGCAGAGAGGAAGCTGGGTCTCAGGCTTCACTCTGCTCTCTGCCCCTCACCTGTGCTGCTCCCTCAGCTGCTGCCGATCAGCCTGATGAGATGGTTTTTCTGATGTTTTATCAGTTTGCTGCTTGTGTCCAGACACTCAACAACACCAGCTGATTGTCTGTTTGTGTTGGAAATATCTTTTATTGAGAGTCGTTCTCTTTTTCTCGTTACCTTTATCACTTTCTCCCTTCTCTTTTTTTGTTTCAGGATTCTCATTTTCAAAGAATTAGAGGGCAGCTGTTGGGAATTAAATACACACAACCACTTTTTTGGACCCCATTTCTGTCAAAACATTAGTTTTCCATCATTTGCAGTGTTTTTATTTTCCAAGTTTCCCAGTTCAGTGACTCCTGTTTCTCTGTTTTTGTTCTGGGAAATGTTACCGTGTTAGATAACAGGTAACATTAGAGGAAACATTGGAGGGACTCAGCCATGTTTGTTTGAACCTTCAGAATGCATATTTAGGTAAAAAAAAAAAAAAATCCCACTGTGAAAATACTCCACTACAGGTTAAACCTGCATACAAAACTTTCCACAGTAAAAGTATAAAAATATCAGAAAATGTATGTATTTTCATGATTGATGCATTGATGTTCTGGCAACTTATACTTTTATGTGGTTTGATTTATAAAAATGTGTAATAGTTTAAAATATATCATGTTTTTTCAATTTTCAATCTCAGTCAATATTTGTCTCAAAATGTAGTGGGGTAGAAGTTTAAAGTTGCATAAAATACAAATGCTCAAGTAAAGTACATACACCTCAAAACTGAATTTAACTTGAGTAAATGTACTTACACTGCCATTTTGCATGAAAAAATAATATTTAAAGGGATATAATAATAATAATAATAATGGAAAAATAACAATGTGGATTTGTTCCTAAAGTATCTACTGAAATGTTCTAAGCATAATATAAGATACTATGGTAAGCTTGGTTAATTATATTTCATATTTAATTTGAATTAAATATGATGGAATCTGCTGTTTTCCAAGCAGAAGATCTTTTTTTTTTTATTTTAATTCAACCAAAAAATGTCTTTAATAACCAAATACACAACAAAGCCAAGCAACTAAACCACAGTGCACCCTGAGTATCATTCTTTCAGAAAAAATAATGAATTCATAATTAATGCATAACATGTAACGCCCTGTAATGCAAATTAATGGGTGACCACCCAACCTTGAAGTAGCTGGAAGGACTATTTCCTCGCTGCAGAGATGCTAGCTGCTCTCAGCGTCGCTCTCCTCTTAATATGCTCCAGAGTTCGCAGACGCGTTGCAACAGCTATTCTTCAACAGGATGCAAAGAGATGAGATTATTACAGATGAGTTTGTCTGTCTGTGCGTCAGCAAGACACTAAACTTATTTGATGAAATGTTTGGTGTACTTAAACGCGTTACACTCAGCGTGTCTGTCACACGGCTCGTACTGGCCCTCTTTCATCAATATTTGCCTCAGTAAACAGCATGAAAACATTTTGAAAACAGACTTTCGTGCAAGACTTTTTATTGCTGTTTGTGGATTATTAGACACATGGCTCAGATAAAAGTTGTATTTGATTAAAAAAAAATGGTCATGTCATGCAAACTCTGACTTAATCCAGAATACCAGAAGAAAAAAAACTGCTTAACATTCAAATATCTCGACTATTTTACCTCAGATATTAATTTAAATTGGCTAACTATTAACTTGATTCCTTCACTCCATCAGGCCCCTGATTGTTTCCCTGGCAGGTGCTGCACTAAAGTGAGAGGTACACCCATGGGTGAGGTGAAGCAGGGGCCAGATTTCAGGGGGAAGGTTGAGCTAGGTGGTGCCCACAAACTGGTGGAGGCACTGCTCCCAACACTGCGGCAAATGAATCTCCAGGGTAATGGAGACAGAACTATCGCAAAATTAGGAGAGACATTAACTGGGGTATCAATAAATAAACCTCTAATTAGGAAAAAAGAAGCGGAGTGGAGCAGGAGCAGCAGCAGCAGCAGCACAGGGGGAGAATATCAATGGCACGCTCACATCTGTATGCAGGCGCCGCTCTCTGGTGAGGGGCCGGGCCTCACAGGGGCTTCACCAATGGTAGCAGCTCACACCCATCCATTCCCGACCCGCCCTGGTGGAGAGCATGCCCACTCTTTGACTGTGCAGTGAACCCAGAGCACCCTTCCCCCTCCGCCAAGTGCAGCACCCAGTTTCTCCAAATCTCCTTTTTTTTCTCTTCTCTTCTCTTCTCTTCTCTTCTCTTCTCTTCTCTTCTCTTCTCTTCTCTAACCAGCTTATCTGCGCTGTGCCCTGAGTGTGCCGCTGTGCTCTGTGACTTCACCATGATTGATTGTGGTGGGGGTCCTCCACTCCCTCGGTGAGAGAGAAAATGGAGGAGGGAAAACAGGAGCGAGGGAGAGAGGAGGGGAATGGGCAAAGAAAAGCCTAGAGAGAGAGAGAGAGAAGGAGGTAGAGGGAGAGAGCCTATGATGGGTAAAATGAAATCGAGGCGGTATTTGTGTATGTACGTGTCTGCACACATGTATGTGTCTCCATCTATTGGTGCGGAGTCTGCTTATGTAAAATGTGTTCACGCTGGTAGGAATGAAGATGAAGTGCAGCCTGTGCATGCCCTGAGTCGACATGCAGGTACGTATCCAGTTATAATGTGTCAGGATTAGTCGGATGTCTGGCCAGCAGAGAGATGTGGAGGTGCAACCTAGGTGTTGGTGGAGGCTGAGGGTGGAGGGGTGCGTGGCGCTGACCGCTCCCTGTCTCTCCCCCTCTGTTCCCTGGAGGGTAATAAAGACTGATGACAGTGATGCTGTGCCATCCGGCTCCACAGTCTCCACTGCACAACCATTTGCGCCATCATTTATCCCGCTCCCCCCCCTCCCCGCTCTAATTCTGCTTTAATAACCGCCAGCTCCATTCATCAGTGTATTGACGGGCATGACAGGCGGTGCGGCACACACTAACTCCCTGCCCTTTACTCGCTCACAGCCGGGGTCAGCGCGAGGTCACACAGTCAATAATCACAACACACCTCACTGTCACCTTGGAGCGACTGCATGCCCTGCATATCTATCCTCACGCATGCCCGAGCTCCTCATCGACTTTACTGCTTAGTACCCGGCACCGTGCACATTTGTTACGGTCTCAGAAGCCATGGGCAGAGTTAGAGCAGCGCCACAGGAGACGTGCAGAGGAGAGGAAATGTTGATGTTGCTCCACTGGTGATCCAAATATGTGGAAAAAATGGACTCTGATCCATTAAGTGGGATTATTCCACTCCTGCAAAGTCAAAAACGTTTCCCTTGTCATGGCTTTTTAAAGTCTGTCACACAGGGCGTCATGTTGACACTCTGCTCCCACACTTGTGTTTTGAAGGAGACTGTTTTGGAGGAGGGGGGGCAACAGTCATTTGTTACAGGTGCAGCGTCTCCCTCTCTCTCCTTGGGCATTCACCTCTTCATATGCAAAACATGTCCTGCTGTCCTCCAACTCCAGCACAGTGTGCTGCCGTGACACATTTTTTCTTCATTTCAGCTTGACAGTGACATTTATGTTCATTTGCTCAGTGCAATTGTGAGGCATCTGGAGAGGCTGTTTCCCTTTTTTTCCCCCTCCTCCCTCACCTCTTTCCTTTTTTCTCTCCTGACAAAAATATTAATGCAGATTTGCATGCCACAGTGACTAAGCCCTTGATGAGCAGTTGGATTTTTGGGAACACACAGAGGAAAAACACCTCTGCAATTATACATGGCAAGAAGACTGAGGATTGGATGGATCTACTGTTTTTAGATAGATGATCCTGTACGAGGTTGTACCAGGATCAGTGGCACTGGGAGCCTGCACCGGTCCATGAATCTTGTGCTGCTGCTGAGTATGGTGGTGCTGGGAGCTGTGGTGCACTGGGGAGCTGAACATGCTGCACACTGCGCTGGGCCAGGTGGCACCCACCCTTCTTCCTGCTCCATGGTCACATGATTTATCCCCGCGCTGGCGTACAAGCCACAGTCCCTTTCCTGACCCCTTCTGCTCTCACATACAGACATTAGAGGGACAAACCCGAGGCCACACACACACATTTGTGATATAAAGAAACAAGACTTTTTATATTCACCGTAAAACACATGCAAACACACACACACAGGCTCACACACCTCCCAACCCCCACCTCAGCGGTGCTTCACCTATCCTGGCCAGGCAGCAGCAGCAGCCAGGGGTGCGGGCGCTGAGGGCTCTAATCCGCGGTGCAGGTCCCATCGGCAAGGATCATTGAGCTAATTAATAACGTGGCACAGAGAGGGATGGCAGTCATTAAGGAGCCACGGCTGTGTGTGCTGAGATGCTGTGGGCTTCTGCATGGGTTTGCATTTGTGTGTGTGTGTGTGTGGTGGTTAGAAGGGCGGGCGGGTGCAGGGAGGGGGCACTGCAGACACAGGGACTCACTCCGGCATGCAACCCTTTGATTCATAATTCACAGAGGCCAAGCAAACATGAAAGCGCGCCATTATACAGCCAGACACATATGCACATATGCAAACACACATACGGCAAGGGTCTAAACACATGCGCACAACACACACATGTAGACTCAACGGAATTTACTTAAACTTCAAATACACTTTGTGTGAGGGTCAGCCAGAGTGCAGCCGAGCAGGATTTCCCTTTTGCTTTGTATCAATGAAGCCAACTCTGTGTTACTCCGATTTAGACCACACTGTAACTCAGACACAACCGGAGCAGCACAGTACTCCATGGGGCTCTGCATAAAACACTCTACTGCACCAGCAGAACCTATCATTTCCAGTCTGCAGCCATATGTTAGGAGGCGCTGTATACATCGCCAATATTTACTATAGGCTGGGGGACCAGAAGGCTAAGAGCACTTAGTTGTGTGAGGCAGCCCAATAGCTCAGCCTGGGCTAATGAAAGGAAACAACAGGAGCAATTAGCAGTGTAAACAAACAGCTCGCTGAGGCCCCAGTCTCCAGCCTCCCCCCTGACAGCAAAGGGACTGGCAGCCTGGAGTAGGAGGTAATTGGGGGAGCTAGGAGCCGAGACAAAATCAATGGCAACGCATGCACAGACACAGCACGATTACTCACCACCCTGCGTCGCAGCCCCGGGGACTCAAACACGACAAGGTATTGTAGCAGGTTTGACCCTGCCGAGCTAACACTCACCCCGGGAAATGCTGCTTTACTGTACCTCGGCGGTGTTCGAAATGTGCACAGAAACATTTATTTCAACACATGGACGAAAAAAGAAAACACCCTCGGAGACAGACTCACAGGCTCTCACACTGACAGCTGACACGACACAGCATCCAAACATCGCACTCCAACCACCGGCCATCCAGGGGCCTAACAACCTTCCTCTCAGCCTAATTGATCTCATCTTGGTGCCATTTATGTGTCTGCTTGTGCACTAATGTCTCCTACTCACTCACTAATTGGGAAGCATCAGCGTCTACAGTGCGACCGTGTGGCTGCGGCCTGCAGACAGTCGTGCAGAAGCCCCGGCCGTGCATGTCTCCTCCCTTCTCCCTGAGTGGAGCTGCAGGGCAGAGGGGCATCACTAATGCAGGAGGCTGGCGAGGACTTCCACTCTGCGGGGCACATTCTGCTGCAGGCGTGGGGCTTCTGCTGTCTGAGTGCCGGCCAAGACAATAGTCAGCAAGAGAGACTTTCCTGCAGAGTTTTACAAAAGTCTCCTTTGTATCCACGATGAGGTGTTTTTCCAAGCACAGGTTTCATCTGAGTCAGGACTTGTTGGGTCTTGTCCTGAGCAGCAAGATGACATCATGGCAAAAACACTCCGGAGAAGAAATATTCAGACACTCTATAAAGTAAATTCAATAAAAATACATGAATATAGAATATGCTACATTATAAGTATGTGTCCTGTTTTACAATACGGTCTTTTCTTTTACCTTCTGATTCTGTTGTTATTTCTTTATCAGGATACTTTTCTTCGGTATGTGAGAATGTTTTGTAATTGATAGTTGTTATTGTTTTTTTTGTCTTAATATTAGAATTGTTTTTGGCCTTATGGCATCGTTCTCCTCTGTTAACTACTCTCTGGTAAAGCACATTGTAAGGTGGTGACACACAAAGAAAAAAGTTCCTTTATGAAATTGCTGTCATGATTTCTGAAAAAGTTTATTTATGTGCAATCTAACACCACAAACTGCAAAATAGTTCCATCAGATATCTCCAGTACTCTATAGGTCACACCAAATATTAAAATGGATAAAAAGCACCATAGTTGAGAGAAAAATATGTATTTTTTGTTTGCAGGATGAAGCGTTTCTCTAAGGCTGCAGGGTTTGAGTCCGGCTCAGGGCTCTTTGCTGCACATCCCTCTCTCTGTCCTCTGCATTACCTTTCTGTGTCCCTCACGACCTAAACAAAGCAGAAATGTAGCGCCTAAAAACATACAATGACACAAAATGGTGCGTAAAGGGCTAAGACGTCAAAAGGACAAAACTGCGATGATGAATGAGTCCATTGACAGGAAAATAATTGGTCACTATTTGGACAATTGATAAATTATTTCCTTTTTCACACAAACATGCCACACATCTCCGAGTTCCATCTGCTCAGTAGAGATGATTTGCTGTTTTACAGATTTATATTATTGCAAATTTAATGTCAAACAAGCAATTTAAAAACTGTCTCCCTGGGAATAAAAAAATGTTCACTGTTTCATGACCAAAAGATTAGCTAATAAATTGAGAAAATAATCCTCAAACTAATCAATGATAAAAAAAAAAAATATAATCATTAGTTACAGCCCTTGAGGACAGTATTTAAATAAATGCATTTAATTTCTAACTGGAGCACATAGAAAGTACGTGGATTCAATCTTTGTGTCAAAAAGCATCAGCAGCATTAAAGTGTCCCTGAGCAGGGCACCGAATCCCTACCAACCGTGTGCTGCTCCCTGTCAGTAAAAAGAGAATTCTCTGATATGACTTCACATTTTATTATCATCATTCCTTCCTTAATGTCTGTGATGGTAGGATTCAAGATATT
Source organism: Hypoplectrus providencianus (assembly GCA_028566105.1). Lineage (NCBI taxonomy): Eukaryota > Metazoa > Chordata > Actinopteri > Perciformes > Serranidae > Hypoplectrus > Hypoplectrus providencianus. The sequence continues at coordinate 13,586,355 of JAOWBC010001714.1, forward strand.
GGCGCATTTTGCTCGTAGCACTTACGAGTTAACAGCATCAGCAAAATGCCAAAAACTGTGAGGAAAACTGAACTGTATTTCAAAAGGGATTCCACATGGACATGAATTCTGAGCTCACAGTGGAGCTTAATCTGGATCTAAGAGACTTATTCCATCATTTATGATTCAGAAAATTGGGGGGGAACACTACATTCATCACATACCTCAGCAACATTTCTGATTTAGTGGTCAAATGGATGGATATTGCCTCTATTAGTCCTCATTATTACTGTAAATTCTGCAATACCGCCAGGTCGGCTCGGTAGGGATTATGGACCATTATGAGCAGAGTGGAGACAGAGACGGAGATACCTTCTCTACCAGATGCAGAGCAGGCAGAGTGGAGGGGCAGGAAAGAGCAATGTGACCAGGCTCCATCTAATGTTAACACTGGAGACAGAGCTCTGATTGGGGTGCAACACAGCCCCATTCAGCTACACTTAACAGCATCCTCTATTACGGCATCGCCCGCTTTGGAGAGCCAAATGTCTGGACGCTGGACGATACACACACTTGCGCGTAAACACACACACACAGCCTGCCCTCCAAATACCAGTGCATTACTGCCCTGGCGCTCATTGACAGAGCTGCCACTCACCACAAAGATGGATGCTCCTCCTGGGACAATTCCAAACCTCCTTCATTGACTCATTTGTTTTGCTGATCTAACTACCTTTGAACACAACGCCGAGGTGAGTGTGTGTGTGCTCGTGGAGAGGTGGGGGAATCAGTGTTTTGTGTGTTTATTTTTGTGCCAAACGGTGACCACAGCTCCCAGTCCTTCAAAACACCCTCATGGGGCCTGCTAACAGTCGCTGCAGAATTAGGGAGCCTGCAAGCAATCTCTTCCCCCCTGTAACTTTAAACTACAAGTGATGCTCTCCCTCATGAGATGCTGCACAAATAAGTCCTGTTGCTCATTTATGCATGTTTGCCTCCAAGTTCCTTGATTAAAAACATGTAAATGACTGGTCGAAGTTCCCAGCTTCCCTGAGCATTATATTAACCCAAACAAGCCTTTAAAATTTGCATTTTCATTCAATCCGAGGAGGCTTGGAAAAACCCCGAGCCACCAGCCTCTGTTCCACCTCACACCTCCAATAACATCTTCATCTCCTATCAGTCTCCCATTGGAGTGTGTCACGACCGTGGACTACACACACGTCTCGGCAGACAGCCACGCATTCATCACGCACTCCCAGCCATGTCGATAGTCACCAGGCTGAGCAGGCTCATAATGAATTTGAAGAGTTGCACACCTATAGCAAAGTCATTTACTTTATCAGTCCGATAAAAGGAAGTGATAAGATAGTGGCTCGGCACTGTAAGAGTATCAGCCCCACTCCGCTATTCATCTCACCAAGATCTACAAATGGCAAAGCTCATCCCTCAAGGCAGCCGCACGGAGCCTTTATCTATAGAATTTAAAGAAGGGCTAATATCTCATAAGAATGTGTGCTTATGAAAACCATCATTTCCATATCATTATCAGCCTGAGTATCTGACTGCCATGCTAAGAGGCTTCTCTCTGTCTCTATTCTGCTCCTGGTTCGGAAACTGCCGGGAGAATACAGGTGCAAATATGATTTGGGCCTATTCCTCTTATGAAGTTGACCCCCTGTAATTGACACAGACACACTGGCAATTTGATTAGCTCTTCCTGCTGCTTGAGGGCATTTGACCACAGCCACCTCGTCGTCTGTTTCATGTACATAGCTCCACCTATTGGTGAAGTCGGGGGACAGCACACGGAGCAGCCTGACTTGCCTGACTCTCTCACATTAGGGTTTGGGATTTAACCACTGGGCCAAATCCAAGAATACTTAACAAGCCAGGCCGTGGCTGAACCGCACACCTCCACCAATTACTGATACAAGATCTCCTCTGTGTGCAAAGTTGCATCATGCATTTGGGATTGATTTAATTGTTTTTAAATGTTGGCCTGTGTTGCCTTATCAAAAATAATTTATACATAATAAAAAATAAACATTAAATCTGACATTTATTTTATTCTTATGCTCCTCATGATGTGTAGTTTTGTGTAATGTGTGTGTGAGCACTGATACATGCACGTGTGATAACTTGCATGCAGAGTTGTGGAGTGTGTGCCGAGCAAACGTGTTTGTCCATGCAGCAAGCCTGCGAGTTAAGCGAGGGCCACGAAAAGTAGTTATTACAAAGAGAAACTGATAAGAGCCTCTTGAAACACTTGAGATAAGCTCGCTGGCTTAAGTGCGCTGACATTGTCACCAAACATGCAAGGCACAGGAATGGAAGTCAAGAAAAATGAGGGGGAAAAAACACACGGAGTTCAATGGCCTAGTCATTCACAGCGCCAACAGAAAAAAAAAAAAGGAGAATTTGCTCAATAGCAAAACAGTGTGTCACATGAAGTGAAAATTACTGTACATCGATTCATCAAGATACATCATTAAAGCTGTCAAACATCAGAGGCTCTCTGATCACAGCTCATTCTTGAGAGACACCAATAGCCTCATTTATCATATTTGTTTGAGCAACGAGAGACTGACTGGGGATGGAAGAGAACGAGAGGAAGAGACCGGAGAGAGCGCCGAGAGTAAAAAGTCAGATAAAGAAAAAGGAAATTGATGTTTTAAAGGAATGGAAATGAAGTGGGCTGCATGAAACAACAGAGAGATAAAATAAAATAGAAGCATAAATAAATATAGAGCAGGTTTGACTGAATCAGATGTGATAATTAATAGTAGATAGTTTTCTTAAATCTGTTTGTAGTTGGACGCCACCTGGACCGAGCCCTAACCCCCGAGGCTGTCTCCGCTCAGCATGCTGGTTCAGAGCTTCACACACCTGCATGCGCCAAAAAAATGTGCACAAAACACTATCCCTCCCTCCATCGTATTACTTTTATTATCTCCATGGCTCTCTCTCACCTTTATTTGACCTCGCGAGGCTTCCAGCACATCACTCACTTTAGTCCAGATTTATTATCATTTATCATTTTATTAACATGGGAAACATTTTGGGGGGAGACTGTATTGCTAATTTCTATCCAAATAATGCTTGTAAGAGGACATTTTTAAAGTTTATGCGGCTCGTGATCAAATGGTTTTTATATATCCCCAGGCTCTTGTATTCTCCAAATTGCTTCAATAAATAACTTGTAAGTCTAATTATGCAGCAATTAATTGCAGGCAACATGGAATGCCCATCAATCTTGTATCTTGAAAAAGTCTTTTCCAGCACAGCCTGGCAGTCCAAATAAGAAATTTGATTAGATTTTGCAGGCACGTATGGGATTGTGTGTGTGTGTGTGTGCCAGTTTGTCATTATGTGTGCATGTGAGTGTGACTGTTTATGTGTGTGTGTGTGTGTGAACATGCGCGGGTGCCCATGGAGGTTACAGCCAGATCACAGAAGAGAGAGCTCCATCCCAGCAGCTCTCCGCAGTCTGCTCTCTCTGCCGTCTCGTCCAGTTGCTATGGCAGCAGCAGTGAAGGCTGTATCCATGGCCAAAGGAGGAAGCTGGCATCCCCCAATAACAGACCTTCCACCCCGCCTCTCTTCCCCGTCTCCCCCCGCCAGGCTCCTGACCCGCTGGTGAACCTGCCTGGGGGTCGGAGGTCAATGGCTCAGAGCTGCCGAGTGACAGTGAGGGATGACGAGGGAGAGAATGAGAAAGAGAGGAGTTACACCACACAGATGGGGAGGAGAGATGAGAAAATGAAAAGATGAGACCAAATTTGATTACTATCAAGAGGTGGGGGTGTGGGTGGCGATTCCGCGTTGGAGAAAATGGCTGCTGTTTTGCCCGTTGTCTTTAAAATGGAGGTGGAACGGTGATTGTGTTGACTTTCCATTTTTTATCGTTTTTGTTTGTTTGTGCGTTTGGGTTGAAGGGGGGGGGGGGGTTAAAGGGGCAGGGGACGAGGGGAAGCAGAGCTCGAGACGGGGACGCAGACGGATTCACGATCACTTTCACTTTTTTTTTGTTTACTGATTGCGTGTGAGGAGAAAGTCTCTCTCTACTAGATTGTGTACGACCCGTCTGGGGAGAGTAAAGGTATGTGTGCAGGGAGTTATCTGTGTGTTTAGTACATAGTCAGAGGAGTTGATATGGTCGGGGGGGGGTCAAGTGACTTGACCTTTGACCTCTGCCTCTGAGAGGTCAGACAGTCTTAGGTTAGCTCTGAACACAACTTCCTCACCTTGAAGATTTGTGTGCTTTAATACCTAGGGGCCTTCAAAAGTATGCAGTTGTTCATCAGCGTTTGTCAGACGCAATTTCCCAAAACCAAAGATTTGACATTCTTCTACTCATTGATGAAATGTAGTTTTAATTTAGCGAATGAGTTTACCTGAAAATGAATTATTTTTTATTCCGTTTAAAGCGTGCCAGGGCTCACACAATGTTTTTAACGATCAGGAAAAGGATCCGTAGGGAGCATGGAGGGGAAATAACCCCCACCTCCACACTCACACCACCACCTGCAACGCTGCAACCTGTGTTAATACATTATCATCAACTCTGCTGCCAATATGAACCAGGAAATCACACACTTCTGCCTCAGATAAGCGCCACTGTGTCATTGGAGAGCACAGAGGCTCCTTTGAATACTGTGAGGATAACATTACCCCCTAGTGGATAATGTCTGCAACTGCAGCCTGGAACTCCTGGGTATGAGTGAATGTCAACAGCCAGCCATACAATCAATCTCCATCCCTAACACTCTGTGGCCCATACAGTAGCTATATGGAGGAGAGACCCGAGCACTGCCTGCTCCTTCTGATACATCCAATATGTCAGCGCCATCAGACGAAGCTAACTATATAATTTTCAGCCGTCTTTGTCATTATCTCGGGCTGGTGTGGAGCGCAGGAGCCAGTCAGTCAGGACTGTCAACCAGAAAACTCACACAGTAGCCGAGAGGGCAAGGCAGAGGGTGTATGTTTGTTTCCAGTCATAAACACTCACACACACACATGCACACACATGCCCAGGGCGCTCTGCAGACACCCAGCCTCCCTCTCTCTCTTTCTCTCTCTCTCTCTCTCTCT
>JAOWBC010001714.1:13591530-13603893 GCA_028566105.1 Hypoplectrus providencianus
ACATGCACACACATGCCCAGGGCGCTCTGCAGACACCCAGCCTCCCTCTCTCTCTTTCTCTCTCTCTCTCTCTCTCTCTGCTGCATCTTTTTTTTTTCTGCATGTTCTCCAGATGTCGTGTCCTCTTCGTCACCCCGTTCCTCCGCTCCGCTCTGCTCGGTTCCCCCGCCCGGAGACTTGTCACAGCCCCTAACCGCATCAGGAGCACTGCTAGATTGGATATACATGATCTGTCCATCCATCAATAGAGAGAGGGAGGAAGAGGGAGAAAAGGAGGGAGAGGGAGAAAGTGAGAGAGGTGGTTGTCTATCTGCGAGGAGTGAAATAGAGATGTGAGGAGGAGAGGAAGAATTGGGATGGAGTGCAATTTGAAAGCACGAACAACACAAAGGAAATAATAAATTAGGAGGCAGACATATTCAGAAAACTGGATTTAAAATTACACACAGTGGTGCCTCAAGAAATCTGTCGTGAAAGTGGCCTGATGGAAGTCTTCCAAAACAAAAGCCATAACTTGATTCGAGAGATCCTATTATTCAGTTGCAGTATGTAGGCTAAATGAAAATTATGTCAATATGCCATTTAAGGAATCAAATACTGATATACTTTATACTGTAATTAACTATCTGACGTGCATAAAACCTGCACAGTGGACATTTTGAGTTCAACATTAGAAGTGTTTTCATATAACAGTTCTGTTTTAAAAAATATTATTAAAAACATTTTAATAAAATAATCTTCTACTATCACGGCTGGTTACAGACTCTACAAACTTATAACTTTGAGTGTTTACTTAAGAAAGAGTAAGATGAATGATGAGATGAATTTGACTAAAAGCTTGGTTTTTAATTTTTCAACAGACATCCAGATCATATCAGTCATGTCATAATTTCCTTTGGTCGGCCCGATTCCCCAACAATCCAGTTTTATTGTGTTATGTATCAGTGTGTGATACATGTGTACACAGATGTTGATTCAGTATATTTTTAACAAAAGGCTTGCTGTCCTTAAAAAGGCAGTTAATCAGATTTTATTTGAAGGAGAAGTAAAGGAGAAAACATTCGCTGTGAACAAAGATAATCAAGTTTTAAAAATACCTCACCTTACAGCACATATGCAACTTGTGAGGAGGGGGGTGCAGAGACGGGGAACAGCGCCGCTATTTACAGCGTATACACATTTATATAGGACAAATAAATTCTCGATCCATGTTTCTTCTCGCTGTTATTGGTCAGTAATGTGATTAGTGATAATGCACTTCTGTGGAGAAGTGGACTGACTGCGTTGACCTTCTCCCTGACGAGTGAAAGACAGTTTCAGACTTCATCTGTGTGTCCCTGTCCCCTCATCATCTGTCTCCCACTGAAGGTGGTGATGCTGAATCACCTCTCATTTTACTCTCCTTCCATTCGGTGGGCTGAATGAGCCGGAACATTTGTGTAAAATGTGTCACAGTGTGGGCAAACATAGCTGAGACCTCTGGGAAGTGTGCTAACTACTGACTCCATGCTTTTTTTTTGATGATGCTTATTACAGATCATGTTAATCAAGCAAAGAAGTCTGAAAAGAAAAGCTGAAATATGTGATATTTGTCTCAGAATTTGCCTTGAGGTTCCATCTGTGTTTTGTATGTGAGCTATGACAATTGTAATCACGTTTGACAAATTATATGTAGCTGATTTAATTCAAAGTGTGATGTTATATGTGATTATAGACTATTAAAGGATCCCACAGTTAATACCAAGCAGCAAGAGAACAATAATTCTGGAGATGCTACCTTGCCATCTGTAAGAATGTGGTTGCAAATGACAGCCATTTTTTTCTTCAGCTGTCAAATAAATGAATCTAAATGCAAAACACAACATCTGACAGCAATAAAAACAGCACTGCTCCTTCCATTTCTGCAATATTTATATATTTATGTGTCATATATTTGTTTGATGTTGAATATACAGTATGAGGAGGGTTCAATCTGAGGTTGCCCCAGCACTCCATCGTTTTATCTGGTGATATTCATCTACGTCTGCTCCTCTATCTTTTCCATACATTTCCAGGTGATGCCGTATCACCAGGCACATCTGCACCTCTCCTCCTTCTCCCCTCTGTCTCCATCTTGCTCTCCTTATTCTCAAAGTCTCCTTCCCTCTCTCTTCTCCCTCTGTTTTTCCTCCCACCTGCCTTTCCCTATCTTTCCTTCCATTTTCATACTGACGCCCCCCACGCCTCTCTCTCCCTCCATCGCTCTCTCCCTTTCTCTCTGTCCCCTCTCCGCTCTCTCTCTCTCTGCTGTGCTCTGATGAATTGCCTTCCCCTCCCGGTGAACTCGACCGATAATCCTGGGGAAGCAGTAAAAGATCATCGATCAGCCCTGCAGACAGGCCCACAAGCCACAGCACAGGAACAACACGCTAACAACAAGCCTCTGCACTTGGCTCTCAGTGTATGCATGTATGCACGGGCATGCATGTGTGCGTGCATGTGTCCGTATGCATGCATGCACGTGCATTTGCACACTTAATGCATGCATGTATAAAGTTACACGCACGCATTGCACAAGTTGCAGAGAGTCTGTCACCGTAAGTCGTGTTTCATGTGCTATGTTTAGCTGCATGTGTCACTGGCATGCTTAGCATACACTGAAGAGTTCCCTCTGCTCATCCTGCTTCCTCACGTGATCTGCCCCCCTGCTGTGTGTCATCCACTTGGAATGTGTGCATGGATGTGCTAATGTGCATGTCTGTGTGCATGTTTGTATGCGTTTGCCTCTCGAGTGTGTACGCTTGTCAGCATGTGTGTATAGCATTTGTATATGTATGCAGCACACACAGCGGCCATAAATCATGTGGCATTCTCCAGGCTCATCCTGAAGGAGAGGGGTAGAGAATGCACATGATCTTGGGCAAAGCTTGATGGCTATGAAATTGACCAATTGATTGATTGAAACAATTAATTTTGCACCATGCTTTTATGGCTGAGAAGCCAAGCGATCATTAGTTTGCAACAACCAAGTGAAGACAGCTGGATTGTTTTATAATTTCCACTGAAACATAGCAAAGCACCAGCAACTGCTCCAGGCTTAGGATAATGATAAGCTACCAGCTATTGGTTTAAGTTATATGACATGATATGATAGCTTGGACTGTGCAAAGTCATGTATGAAGTCCATTCATCTTCATCCTCCATTTTACACACAAAAATAAGCCAGCTTGAGCGATTCAAGCACAAGGCAGCCAATGGTCATTATTCTATCCCCTTAAATATGACAAATGGAGGACTGCTTCTATTGAATCCCATTCTTTACATGCCATATTACAACGCACTGCTGTTCGCCAGTGTGGAGGAGCTTGACCATAAAAAGCCAGTTGCTTGGAAAATAAATCTCCACTTTGACAACCGATGAACTGCTTTTCATTGAGGAGGCTCACCATTCATACTTTATCTCCCTTTTTATTTTGGAACTGTTTGTGAGTTGTCCTTCAATGCCTTTCTCTCTGCCGCCTTTGTTCCTAATGTACTGGCAAGGCTGACTTCATTAAGCCCTGTATGTGGCAAACACATTTATGTCCTATTTTGATTTTTCCTATTTCATTTTGCCGTGATACACCACAGCACTGCCACCAAAGCGGAAAATAAAGCCTCTATCATGCTTGAAGCCATCTGCTCTTTGTGAGCAAGGTGACACCTTGTGGTCAAAGATAGGAACCGCTGCTCCAGCTGAAATCCTGCAAACACAAAAGGAGGACCAGCTGACAATCCTGTATAATGCAACTAGTTCCCAGCAGAGAGCAAGCCTGCAATTATCAGCAACTTTGAATTGTGAGAATGAGCCTCACGCGGAACAAGAGCGAGGCACGCACATCCAAACCTCAAAGGACACCTGCAACAGGTATCTGAGGCATTTCACAAGTATGAGAAGGCGTTTCGGGCCATGATTCTTCTAATACTTGGGGAATGACTTAATGTGAGGGTGTGTGTGAAGGAGCGTGTGTCCCTGTGTGTTTTCCTGAGAGTGAAACGCCACCAAGGACATTGACAGATCGCAGGGGAATGTTCAATTGCAGGTTGTTGCGTCCTGCTGTCATTGGGCTCATCTGTCATAGGGCAAGGCTAGCTGGGAGGCAGGAGTGAGGGGCGTCACTCCTCCCCTAGATGATGATCGCACCGGGGCTCCTGCCAAGCAGGCTGCTGGCCCTGTCTTGCTCCTGTGGTCCCTTGGAATTCTTCTCCTTCTCAGTCAGTTCGTGAGCAATAATATTCTAGCTTTGATAGCACACACAGACAGCAGTGTGAGGCAGACAGGGATTTTCCCTCTTTAATACTCTACAGCTATGTGTCCTTATCTCTCTATCTTTTGGCCATAGCACTGTGTTGGCTGCACAGAGTCTTTGTCGAGATTAATTTGGCAGCTCACTTGATTATTTTGGCTGGATGATGAGATAGTTCTCGTTACAAATGCCACACACAGATGCTCTGTTTCAGATATGAGTCAATACAAAGCCCTGCAGGAACATAACTGATCTGACCTGCTTTCCCTTTCTCCCTCTCCCTCCCTTTCTCTTTGCATATTTGCATAAACCATGTTGATGTTGATGTTACCTTTGGCTTTCCCACGCAACCATCACCTCCTTATCCTTCTTTTCTCATTTATTTCTTCTTCCTTTGAAGAAATGGGTTGTTGCTGAACTGACACAAGGCCACTCTTTCTCATGTGCACCCTCTACAGTCCAGGCTGGGAAGTACCTTTGTTGTTACATGAGAAAAGATACAAACAGGAAGGCCAATTACAGCCCAGCAGTCATCTATCTGTCAACCATTTGACAGGAACATAGCACAGCCAAATATATGACTCCCTCATAAATCACAGCATCTCACTCTAACTAGCCTGTCTTGTGTGAGTAATTAGTAGTATCATGCAGAAGCATTTCGGCGTCCCGAAATACCATTAGATCATTTTACTTTTGATTTTCAGTCACTTTTCTCCAAAACCCACACACTCAAATAGCCAAATGTTCTTGAAAATTGTATGCATAAAAGTGATTTAAGAGGCACTCAGGAAATCGATCATGCAACAGAATCGTTTAATGTTTAAGGAAGGGCCTTATGATTTGTGAGTGTTGAAACAGAGTTCATATTCCACATTTAAAGATTAAAAAGAGGACCTTGTATTTTCATAGTGAGCCCTAACCGCCTTGTACCCCCTTGCAGCGGTCCCACCCCGAGAGCTCCATTGCTATTGCAGATGCTTTATGACGGGCAATTTAGCTTCAGCTGCTATCTGAGCCATCTCAGGAATGGACGCGCTTAGAATCAAGTGCAATAAAGCAGAGAGGGAAGTGGAGAAAAAAGAAGGGGGGAAGAGAGAAAATAAAGAGAGACAACAAGCTCGTCTGGACAGCCCCTCTGGACAAAAGGTTTGGGGGTAGGGTCTCCTGTGGACACACACACACACAAATACAAACAGTGGTTTCCCAGGCACTTGGCCAGACAAGTAAGAGGAATACCTGTTTGTTTTCACAGGAGCTCCCAAACAAGGCCAAGCGTGTGTGAGTGAATGTTTGCACACATGCTGGCTTTTTCAGCATGTATGTTTAATGTGCACAAGTTTTCTTTTTTTTTTTTTTTTTTCTTGGTCTATACATTTGTGTGTGAGTGCGTGTGGTGCGTGAGTGTGAAACATTTGGTCCTCCACACCGGCTAGGCTTTGTTGAGTCTGCTGAGCTCCAGGAAATCTCCTGAGACGGGGAGACAGATTTACACCCTTCCCCCTGAGAGGGCTTTACAGCCTGGGACCCAGCAGAGCAATGGAAGGGCCAAGAGCGCCAAGTGAAGAGCAGGGTGATGAGACAGAGAGGGAGCGGAGAGGGAAGAAGGGAAGGATAAAGGGAGAGAGGACGGATGAAATATGGCCGGGACGGGAAGGGGGGGCTGCGATATCGATGGAATGCAACATGGCTGCTATTTGCTTGCTGCCCTTCGCCTCTACTCACATACACTCTTTCTCTTGTACCTTGTGTCTCTCACTCTCAATTTATCCCTGCTGCTCCTACACACACACACACGCACATGCATAGACCCACATGCACAAAGAGGGGCCATAAATCTGCCACAGAGTGCTGCTGCGATAGAGACACCTCAGACAGTCCGATGCTGTGTTTGGAGAGAATGCAGATGTACCTGCCTCCAGCACATCATCCTCTGTCCCTCTCCCTCTCCGCCCCTTCATTTTATCCTCTCCATCTCTCTCCAGAGTTTTCTGTCTCATGTTCTTAACCCCTTTCAACCTTAACTCAGCTCGTCTCTCCTCCGCTCTCCACTCCCCTTCTTCCCTTTGGTCTCACTTTAAGGGCCGACGCTCTCCCACTTGGGGCGAACAAAACGCTCCAGCCGAGTCCCATGCTATTGTTGTGAGCCGAGACAAGGCCGAGCCAGAGGACGCACAATAGGGCGAACAGAAGGGGAGATATGGCTCGCACTATAGGCGGCACCTTGTGGGGAAATAATGGTAACAAATACAGGGTCTATGCAACCTGTTTGCTGCAGTTCCCCTGTCTAAGAGCCGGCATCCATCATCCCGTGACGGCTCTAACTACCTGCTGAGTGATACCTGATGTCCTCAGATGGGCTACATTCGCAGCTATCCACCTCTACATGATATGTCTGGGATAAAGACAGACAGGGACATCACAAAAGAAACAGGAAAAGTCTTGAGTAGGTTTCATGTTTGCTCATAATGTAGAACGGTGACGGCAGGTGTAGGTTTTGAGGGGATCTATAAAAAGCATCTTTGTTCGTCAGACAGCGTAATAACTCTAACTATAGCTTATGTTTCAGCCCATCTGTATCGGCCATGATAGCCTCCAGTCAAAACAGACCTACAAACCCATGCACACACCCTCATATTAACAACAAAGCAGCCACCTATGCCTTGACATTATCAAAACCCGACCTTGCATAGCCTCCGAGCAAAAACAAGGCCTCAAACACAGGCACACACACGTAAACACACACCGTCCAAACAGACGTGGCCTGTATGACCTGATTTACAGCGAAGTAAACGGTTTAAGCCGCACATCTCACTCCAACACCTAAACACCTGACAGGCCTCTCATAAATAAGGCCGGCCAGCAACTCCCACATAATTTACACCTTGGCTATCTCCTAAGCTAACATGTAACAGGTTTCCACTCCATATTTCACCACCCAGATCTCACCACTCACTGGAGGAGATAGACGTGCAAAAGTTGGTCCAGAAGAAGGGGGCAGGGGCGGAGGACTTCAAAAGCCTAAAGAGAGGTCTGGGTTTTGGGATGTGGCGCAGGGATTGAAGTTCTCTGGGCCTGGAGTCATGTGTGTGCATGTGTTTGTGTGCGAGAGAGTGCATGTGAATGACCCTGGCCCGGGGCGCAGCCTAGCCTAGGCTAGCCACAGCCCAGCTCAGATCAAGGCCCACAGCCAGGAGTTCCACTTCTACGTCTGCCATAAATCGTCCTGCCTTTGTCTGTTCTCTTTTTCACTGGCTGAAACTTATCCTCTTCCATTAAGAGTGATGGATCAGCACCTCTCAGGGCGTAAGAGACTCTGAGGTTACAGGTCCTTGCAAAGATTGTACTTTACACAGAAAATGTGAAAGAAATATACACACAGGCATACTTCCACATACGCCCCTAAACCAAACAGGCAACATGAGACATGAAATAAATTTCAAGGCAGGGGTGGGAGTTGTTGGAGTTGTTTGATGTTGAAATAATTTCATAGCAGCTGATACGCATCTGCAATGGTAATTCTTTGTCGAAGGAGTGAAAACAATGATGTATCTCTTTAATGTTTTTAGTTGCAGCCTTGTGGTTTTTAATTGTCAGGTACCTCCTTTGGATTTAGCAGCATCTGTGCTCCCTCTGGTGGCTGCTCCCTGCCATGATCGCTTGGATGTGTCTGCTCAGAGTTAGACCTAAATGTGTTCATTTGGCCTAAACAATAGTTTAAATTTACAACACCATAAATGTCTGTGTCAATCAACCTCGTAACATACCATTAACAATTAAATAATCAAAGAAGGCAGTAATCGGTGTTTGATGTAATTAAGATTAAGATTTAAGATTATAGGCTACTGTTAAAATAACATGCGAAATCCCACTGTAAATACAGGTAAATAGAATACAAACCAAGTGTTGCTGTTGTTTTAACCAAAAAACTTGGCCTTGGGTATAAGGTTGGTTTTCCAGCTGCATTAGACAGATAAAGGTTTGGCAAGAGATTTGACAAACTTTTCCACATGTTACAACAACGACCTAAGATGAGCAGCTGTGTGAAGTGTGTGTGTTCGTGTATGGGTGTGTTTACTTTAGACTTAATTGCAGTTACACCTGAAATGTGCGTTGCTATGTTTATGAATGTCAGTGGGGTGTTGTGAAGATTTATAACTCTATTCACTGGAGAACATTTGAATTATCTACGTCTTCACTATAAATGCTACTTTTCTGCAAGGAAAGTTTACCAGAGCTCGCCCAGAAATGAAACATCTGCAAAATGAATTAGGTATGTTTCGTGGCAATGTTCCTTCTTTCTGCACGCAAATGCAAAGAAAACACGTTTTTAGGGCTCGGGCACGGACTAGATTAAAACAGCAGACGCGCATGAATATTCTAATAGACATTATTATTGGAGGGCAGCTTGTTGTTGCTCCAGGCTGCAGCTGCAGGCCGGCTGAGTGATGTTGCCCTCCGGTGGTGAGGAAGCAGAACAGCAGCGGTGGATGTGAAGTCCGTCAGGCGGCTGAAAGATTCACTACTGATGCTTTCAGCTGCTCGCTTAAATAGTACCCCATTCGCGTTTGAATGAATCGTGTTTTTGATTTAGATTGCGTGTGTGTGTTCTGTTGTGCGGTGGCTGCGTGGTGCGCATGCGCAGTGATCGGGTGAGCGGTGGCCTTTGTCTCGGAATGCTGGCCTCGTGCGCTTGCGCGTTGCTCCGCCGGACAGCGGAGGCACATAAAGCCTGGTAAATTGCACCAGGGCAATAAAATGGCAATAAAATGACAACAACAGTGCATTAATCCATCACCAGGGAGCGCTGAAGGTACTGTAAAGAGCTCTGGCTGGAGTCGGGAATGATTTCTAGGGTTTATCAGCTCAGCCGCTGCAGCGCTCATTCAGGAGGCCAGGGGGCAGTGAGGAGCTGGGGAGGGCCGGGAGTCTCCCTCCCAGCGGCCTGGGTTTATATTAATCTCACGCAGGTAGGAAACAGTAATAAAAAGATGCAGCAACTTTATATTGAATGGTCCGGCTTCTTTTAATTAGAAGACAGAATTAATAAAATGAAGGAATGGAGCTTTGGACTCGCAGGGGGCTGATGGAAATCCCCAGCTCTGAGTCTTTGAGCTGAGCCTCATTTGGAGCACTGTTTTCCACAACATGTTCTCACAAGGAGGCAGAGCCAGTCTGTTGCAGCCGCACAGCCCCTCCAGCGTGCAGCCTCCCCTCCGGCTCCCTGTGGCTCCTGGAGAAAGAGAGCCTTATTCAGGAGCACCTGGATTTATGTTGGGGGAACCAGAAGCAGCAGGTGATGGAAACTTCCGGCCCAGTAGGTTGGCTGTGGCCAGGGGGTTCTGGCAAGGTGGTAAGTGGACCCAGTGGGTCACACTGCCATTTCCTGTTTCTCTACCCTTTTACTCTCTTTTAACCGTCCTTCTCTCCCAGCCAGCCTTCATCTACTGCCCCTGAACTTCCTGCCAGAATCACTTCCTCCAATAGGAAACAGATGAGCAGCTCAGTCTGAAGTGGCCTCGCTTTGCCCTGTAAGTCATCAAGCCAACACATCTGACATACATTTTCACATAGTTGGGCCTAAAATATGCCTTTTAAAGATGACATTTTCTTAAGTAACGCAGTCGCGCCAACAAAAACTACCCCTGGCCTGTTAACATCTTCATGAAACGTTTGGTTAAAAGCAAAGTTGTTGCCTAAAGGTAAAACTCTTCAACTCTTCAGGTTTCAACTTGGATACTCCAGCCCCGCTTCACCACGGACTGATTTTTTACTCCTCTGCTGACATGACAACAAGTTTGAGAATGCACACGGAAAAGGCTTTTAGAGAGGACCTGTGGTGTAAACATTTAGACCTCCTCTCTGCAGATGAAACCACCAGCCGCTTTGCCGTCAGCTATTCCACAGAAACAGCCTTCTAAACTGAACCAGGTGTGTACATGCCACAGCGGAGAGGTCAAAAGTGGAAACACATGATCCGCCCTTTCTTCTTCTTCATCCCACTCCTCTTTCTCTAATAACCGATGCCTGGTAAAAGAACCAAAAAAATGTCTAAAACGGACCATTAAACCCTCCCAACAATGCTTATGTAATGTGTGGTTTGGTTCACGGCGAGCAGATTTGAAACAAGGCAACACAGGCGCAGTTAAATTAAAGGGAGAGCAGGAATTGGACAAATGGACGGTCAGGTAAAGTGGGGGATAGAAGCGGGAGGTGTCTCTGTTGTGGAAAGACATCTGTTTCGACTGCTCTGCCTCCCAGATTCTCTCACGTTTACTGGAGCCCTGTCACACCGCTCTGCCTGGGTTTATTTCTGGCCAACATTTGAGATGAAGGACTCAGTGTTTAGACATGAGCTGTTTGGATAAATTAGCTCGTATGTGTTACAGATCCTGTAAGTAAAGCCCTGCATCACTCCCGCGCCCTCAGAAGTATGACACCCACGACACTTTATATTTTACCAAGATTTTACCATGAATCAGCTCACACACCATCCTCCTTTATTCCACCAAGTTTTATTACAAATGTGTTTACTGCTAATCAGTGTAATGGACTGGACTGTGAGCACTTGAATGTGTGTTTAACGTATATATCCTGTGGGCCTCGGGAGATGACAGGGCCCTTACAAGGATGGCGGTTGTAATATTGAATTATAAAACCTATTCAAGAACCTGTCAAGAGCCCCTTTATCCAGTGTGGAGTAACATCTATGCCTTCTTTTATGTGCTAGATTTGTTATGCAACATGGCTTTATAAAGTATTTATCAAGGCTTTATAAGCCACTAAAATTATAATCAGTCCAGGAGCCACCTCCAGCAGCAGACCGGCCCGGGCTGTTGAAAGCTCTGTATTCAGAGGCCTGGGCAGCCTCGCAGCATTTTAACTTCTGCCAGAGCAATTCCTTGCGGATCACTTAATATGAACTTCAACATCTCCTGCTGAAATAAATACCACCACAGAAAATCCCAGGGATTTCATGGCCCCTCTGAACTCTAATCCTTGATGGAAATAGAAAGGACCGAAACTTTATGTTCATTTGACATCCTACGATTAGAATGTAAGATGTGTAGAGTTCTGCAGACAGATGTGATTTTTTTTCTGCCAAAATGAGGCAGCTGGACACTTCTCACTCGGTTATAAGCCGTGCATATTTGACCTCAAGCGTATAATACTTCACGTTCATATACAGTGTAACATTAGATAGTTTATGGCGCTGCATTATGCCGAGGCTGGCTGTGGCTTGGAGCAGAGGCAGCAGAGTGTTGTGGTCAGCGGAGGGTCAGAGACTGTCAGGGCTCAGGGCTGGCGCAGAGCCAGGCTCTGTACGTGTCTGCTGTGAATGTTAATGGATTAACGCTCGCCACACATACAGCCAGACTGGGAAACTCAAGATGACTTTTAACGTGAAAGGCCGCCAATAAGTCGCCATCATAAATTCAGGGACACATGCTGTCTGTAGCCGCGCGGCAGTCAGGCGTGTTTCCTCCGGGAGGCCGGGACTGAGGGAGTGTGTGATGGAGAACGGGGGAGCAGGTGGGCCCTGTGTTGGCTGACCTTGCCTCTCAAGCCCCACAAGATATGATCAGAGTCTGTGGCAGCTGTGGCCTCGCCTGAATAAAACCCAAGGTATCATGTAGAGCAGGTACACCAGCAGTTTCCAGTGACAGGCTACTGTGCCGGCCCGGCCTCCTTAAACAGACATCCCCATACAGGAAAACTACACGTTCTATCTTGTTTAGTGTCACTGATGTTTATATTTTGATTGATATTTTATGTTACTAATATTATTGAACTTCTGTGCAGGGTTTATCTTGTACCAAACTATCTTTTCATAAGCTGAACCATGTAGATCTGCTGCCTAAACTTAGAGTAGTTTTGTTGCCTCAACCGAAAAAAAACAAAACATTAATTACGTTTAAAATGGGGATTTTTAATGTGATATTCCCTGAATTATCAATTATCAAATTTAAATTACATTTTTGATGCAACATACAATGTAAAAATAATTAAGTTTCAAGTCTGGTATGTCACCAAAATACAAACAAACAAATTACATATAAACACTGGCTACCTTATATCAATATATGTATGTATATGTCTA